>CAJNDT010006137.1:340904-382623 GCA_905221615.1 Symbiodinium sp. CCMP2592
AAACCCTAAACCCTAAACCTTAAACCCTAAACCCTAAAGCGCTCAAAAAGCTTTAGGAAGAAGATTCGGGCTTCTTGATGGGTTAAGGCGTTAGGACCTTGTGGGGTTTTGGCTTTGAAAGTTGGGGGCCCTGGTCTTGGCCTAAGCGGGTTTAGGGGTTTAGGGGTTTTGGGGGTTTTAGGGGTTTAGAGGGTTTAGGGGTTTAGGGTTTAGGGTTTAGGGTTTAGGGGGGGGGGGTCCCAGAGTCTCCAATATCCCTGAACTAAGGAATATTCCTTAAATCATATAAGGGATCCTACGATAATTTGAGGTATGTTCCTTAATTAAGGGATATTGGAGTCTCTGGGTTCGGGGAGGCGAAAGGAAACGTGTGAGGATTCTAAGCAAAGACTGTTCAAAAGGTGGTGGCATCGGGGCCTCTTGCAACCCTAACCCTACTCCCAGAACCACCGAGGGTCCAAAAAGTAGATCCCTTAATGGGGGTTCCTATAAAGTACCCTTAGTAGTATAGGGCCCCAAATTAAGGCATCCTAAATGCCCTCCGCCTCCAAAAGAAGAGATCTTCCCGAGGCTTGGACTTTGAAACAAAAACTCGCCGGCGGCGCTGCTTTCCAAGTGCTCGAAGTGGAGCTCGGCAGCCACGTTCCCTCGCCCGGTCCCGAACCTCAGAGCTCAGGCAAGGTTTAGGGCGTAGGGTGTGGGGTTTAGGGTTTACGGTTTGGGGTTTAGGGTTTCAGGTTAAAGCCTTCAGAGGTTCAGGGTTCAAAGTCTGGGGCTTGAGGCCTGCAAGATTATAGTTTAAGGGCATACTGTCCTGGGGTCTTGGGCCTGGAGAAGAAATCTTATGATTTTGGAGATTCGAACGAGCTTCACTAAAATGTATAGACGAGTCTGGCAGCATCTTTTCAGATTTTACGAGGTTGTGTATAATTGCCCAATTTCTTAGACCCGTTGCTCCATCGCTTCTTGCATTCCCAGGCATCCGATGATGCTGGTTGGTGCCTTTAGCCGTTTGGGGCTTAAGTCCCTAAACCCTGAACCCCAAACCCAAACCCAAAACCCTAAACCGATCCTAAACTTTAAACCCTTAATGAGGGCTTATATCGAACCTTGGGCTTCGTACGTCCGCATTCACACCAGATGTAACAGGCTTCCAAACTTTCAAGCTAACGGCAATCTTTTTCGGAGGTCTCTATCCCTGTCTTTCCCGCGTTTCTCAAAGGATGATCCTGCTGTTCAGTTTCGATATGAGCTGAACGGGCACGGAGACAGCCAACACACATCCAACACACCTGCTAACAAAACAGCCTTTGAAGCAGACCCTGTTCTTTCAAGACTCGGGCCTAGGCCTAGGCTCAGGCCTCGAATCAGCACGAATATAGGGCCTTATTAATTAGAATAGTGTTTTGGGGCCCATGATACTATAATCATAATAAGGAGCCCCCACAATAGTATTGGTTTTTTATTTAGGCCCCTACTATAGCATCCTTATAGTAGCCCTTATATGCCTTATATATAGAACCCCCCCAAACTCTGTTATAATTTTTAAGGCCCCTATAGGAAGCCCCGAAAGTATCCATGATGAAGCCCCCTAAACTCTAAACCCTAAACCCATAAACCTAAACCCTAAACCCCTCAACCCCTAAACCCCTCAACCCCTAAACCCTAAACCCCTAAACCCTAAACCCCTAAACCCTAAACCCCTAAACCCCTAAATTTCTGGTAATTATGTGCAGCCCTATAGTATCCATGACACGCCGAGCGTCTCGTCCTTCAACTCCTGAGTTCCTACGCGCCTCATCTTCCTCTCCTGACCTGCGGCGACTACTGCTTTGGCGGCTTTTGGGATTTAGGGGTTTAGGGTGTAGGGCTTAGGGTTTAGGGGTTTAGGGGTTTAGGGTGTAGGGCTTAGGGTTTAGGGGTTTAGGGCTTAGGGTTTAGTTTAGGGTTTAGGGTTTAGAGTTGAGGGTTTACGGTTTGGGGGTGCTTGACCTGCGGCCATTACCGGATTGTTTGGCACTTTAAAGGGCTTATAAGGGCTCACTAAGGGTCGTAACAGGGTTGTTGTAAGGGGGAGTTTTGTAGCAGGAGCTTTGAGGATTTGGGGACTTTGTCCGGGCTTTTTCAAGGGGTTGAGAAGGTGTTTTGCAAAACCTTCAGGCTTGGAAAAGGGTTTACTAAGGCTTGAACCCCGAAAATCAGAGTAAGGTTTGAAGGGCATTAGGGTTTTCGGCAAGACGGATTCTGGTGGTTATAGGGAGATAGGGCTTCAAGGTATCGCGCCTTTGGGCTGGATTCAATGATTCTAATGTTTGAGGATGCAAAGGTTATGGCCTTGGAGTTTTAGACATTCTGGGGTTGAAGCCTTGAACCGAACCCAGAAACTAACAGAGCCCTGAAGCCAGAAACCTGAAATCCCAAAACCCCAAACCATAAACCCTAAACCCTAAATCCCTGAACGCTAAGCCCTGAACCAGAGGCTGCGAGCCTAGTTTCTTCAGCACCGAGCCGGCATCTGGCGAGGAGCTGCCCGTGTTCTCTTCGTGGTTGGGTGACTCCTCGCAGATTCTAGCCTAGTATCCTTACACATAGAGCCTCTAGGGAGGGTCTGTGACTACAAATACTCCGACCACTATACCCTAAACCCTATTCCGACCACTATACCCTAAACCCTAAACCCTATTCCGACCACTATACCCTAAACCCTAAACCCTATTCCGACCTTTGAGTAGTGAGGGCTTCGAGGTGCCGGGCTCCATGGGTTCCTAAACCCTGCGCCGGTGCAAGGAAAATCAGGCCCTCCTCGCTGCCAAGGAACCCTTAAAGGAGCCCTTTTGCACTTGCAAGATCCCTACACCCTAAAACTCTGAAACCCCCAAACCCTAAACCCTAAACCCCAAACCCTGAACCCCAAGCCGTTTTTGAAGTAACGGGTCCTCCGTGCTGCCAAGGCACCCTCAACTTGCAGGATCCTCCAAACCCTACTTGGAGGGTCGGGGGACTTAGTAACTGGTTATTTTTGGAACTTATAAGTACCATAACCCCCAATTACGGTCCCCGACCCTCCAAGTAAACCCTGAACCCCAAGCCATGAAAGGAAGAACGGGTCCTGCTTGCGGCCAAGGAACCCTTTAAAGCGCTCCTTTACACTTGCTTAACCCCAGAGACTCCAATATCCCTTAGTTAAGGAATATACCTGAAATTAGAGTACGATCCCATATATGATATAAGGTATAATCCCTAATTGAAGCATATTGGAATCCCCTAAACCCTAAACCCTCTAGATCCCTTATAGACCCCCTGAACAGGAACCCTAACCCTAGGTACCCCAAGCCATGAGAGGCTCCTCCTTGCTGCCGCCGAACTCCGACTCGAAAGCCGACTCCAGGGATCCGGGGAGACCAATCTCCGTGCTCGTGGGGCTGGCTTGCCTTTTTAGGGTTTAGGGGCTTAGGGTTTAAGAGTTTTAAGTTTAGGGGCTTAGAGTTTAGGGAAGTAGGGGTGTAGAGGTTTCAGAGCTTGAAGTTTAGGCTAAGGGTGTAGGGGTTTTAGGGTTTAGGGTTTAGGGGTTATGAGAAGGGTTGCTATAAGATTGTGCTTTAGGCTGAGGACAGGTTAGAACTCGGTGCGTTTAGGAATGTTTAGGGCTGAAAGGATCGGATCCCAGGAATAAATCCCTCCAGGTTTCAGGGTCCAGAGTATTTCAACCGGGAGCTAAACCCTGAGTTCTAAACCGCACCTTACCCACAACAAACCCCTAAACCCTTAAAACCCCTAAACCCCTGAACCCCTAAACCCCTAAACCCTAAACCCTAAACCCTTAAAACCCCTAAACCCCTAAACCCTAAAACTAACAGCCGTACTCCAAACAAATCTTGGGGTCTCGGGCTGAAGAGCCTTCAGGGCTCAAGGGGCTTCATTGGTTTAGGAGTTTCGGCCTTTTTGGGGCGAAGGAAACCGAGGGTTTAGGATTTAGGGGTTTAGAAGTCAAGGGAATTAGGGTTTAGGGTTCGAGGGTCCAGCGCTGAGAAGCCAGGTTAAAGGATCGAATCTTGGATGTGGAGGCGAAACTATCCTTATGCTGCAGCGAAGGGTTTTGAGTTGCTTCTTCAGGGCTCCAAGACGTAGGGTTCATAGTGGAGGGTCCAAGAACTTAGGGTTCAGAGTTCAAGGTTTCAGGGGCTCGGGTGTAGCGCAAGCGGTTTTAAGCTATCGGATCCGTCCGTCTGGACCTCTGCCTCACATGCTGCCAGGCGGCCACTGCTCCTCCAGCACCAACTTGCCTAGGCATCTGCTAGTCTGTGGCTTTCAGATTCAACGCTTGAGAGCCTGAGGGGTTCAGGCAAAAGCCCGTCAGGGCCCAAGGGCTTTCAAAATTCAGTTTTACGTAGTTGCTGGGTGCGCTTTGGATCATAGTTCCCTGCACTGCAGGCATCTTGATCAACTGCACTACAGCACAGGCCTCACTTTTGCAAAAATTCAGCTTGCCTTACGGTAAAGCTGCAGGCCCCCTTCCAGTGGTTTTGGAGTTGCCGAACTTCGGGGTTCAAAGGCACACGGTTCCCGGTTTAGGGCCTGGTTCCCGTGCGAGGCGGCACCGGAACCAAGTACGAGTGATGAGAAATGTGGCTTTGAGAGTTCGAAAAAGCATCTTGACTTGTCGCACATAGTACAGCATGGTGTGTGAAAATATAGAATAGTAGATTTTAGTATGCTTTAGTTTGCTATAACAAGTTTAAGAACAAAATACTATAATGTAAGGTAATGAAGTATAACATGGTATAATATAGTATACTACGGCATAATATAGTATAAAATAATCTGATATAGTACATTGAAGGATAACGTACTATATTGTGGTATTGCTATGGGTCTGCAGACTAAGGTTTCGACCTCAAAACCCAAGGCTCTCTTTGAAACATAAAAACGTTGGAAGGGGCCCCCACCCTGTAATAGTGGTATAATAGGAATATAATAGGGCCCTAATATGATCCTTATAGTCACTATTACAGGGTGGGGGCAGCTTCTAATAAAGACACTGCAATTCAAATCCTGGCCGGCCGATCCTTGAAACAACCCAGGGCGGAAGTTTAGGGTTTAGGCCTGCTTTCAAAACGCCAACAGCAGCCAACACAGAACTAACACGTACAGGGGAATAATTCACTACATCATCAACCGACATACGAAATTTTCCGCGATGCCAACAACAGAACACTGCAATAAAGCATGAAAGACAAAAGAGGCAAAACATCGGGAACAATCTGAAGCCCTGACCCAAACCTTGCGGATTCCAACGGCTCAGCCAATCCCTCCAACTACACCCCAAATGCCATAAATCTCTAAAGCCCCATCACCCCGACAAGACAAACCTGACACTCCTGAGAAACAGCGCCGGGCCATCTGCAAAACCCTACGAAAGCCTGAAGCCTCAACAACAAAAACCTCCTAACCTGAATACTAGTTGCCCTGTACATTCATAAATACATACATACATACATACATATATATATATATATGTAGTAGATAGATAGATACACATACGTGTAGATGTGCAAACATATACATATACATATATATATATATATATATATATATATATACATATGTATATATACACACATAGATACATGTGTGTTTTTATAACCTGCCAAGGTACCCGGATGCCGGCCTTGCATTTCGTTGGCCAGGCCCGGCGGGGGCCCTGCCTTGACGGACATCTTCGGTTTCGACAGAGCGTTTGGGGGTGTAGGGTTCAGGGCTTTAGGGCTTTAGGGTTTGTGGTTCCGGATTTAGGGTTTAGGGCCTTAGGGTTTAGGGTTCAGGGTTTGGGGGCTGTTGTCAGGGTTCGTGTGAGGTTTTTTTAACTAGTAGCTAGGACATCTTTATCATCTTTCTTTCGACGAGATGTCCAGAGGGCTTCTGGGCGAGATTTGGGGCTCTTCTGTGTTCGATTAAGGCTCTTGAGGGGGGCTGTGATTGGGGTTTATGGATGTACAGTCGGCATAGCGTCAGTGTTCGGGATTTCCCCATAAATGGAAAACCTTACGTATCACAGCCCCTTTAATCCCTGTTAGAACCTCTACAGCAACCCCACAGAATCCTCACAGTAACCCCTCACCTCATAGTAACTCTTATAGAACCATCAAGATAGCAACCCTGATAGAACCCTGGCTTCTCTTATAGAACCATCATAACAGTAGCCCTGATGGAACCCTAGCTTCCTTCTTCCAAGGCACGGGAGGAAGCGGCCGCTCCTCCTTCTCTTTGCTCTGCTTCCGGGCCTCTTCCAACTCAGCCTTCCGCAAGGGAAAGTTTGGGCAAGCCCGGTGGGGATCCCGGCTTAGCTTTCGGGGCTGCACGGTTTGGGGTTTAGGGTTTGGGGTTTAGGCTTAAGGATAACCCTGTAGTTTCAGAGTCTAGGCGTTGCTGCTACTTTAAAATCGCTGTTACGCCATTCGCCACGCTAGTACGATCATTCATGCAGCTAAGCCCAGGCGCTCCTCCCCGTCACAGTTTGGAGCTGGCGACCAGGCACACTTTCACAGGCAGGAATGCACGAATTCAGAAGAGTTTAGGGCGGCAGGGTTTTGGGTTCAGGGTGCAGGGTTCAAGGTTCAGGGTTCAGGGTTTTGGGTTCAAGGTTCAGGGTTCAGGGTTTAGGGTTCAGGGCGGCTAACTGTGTCGCCTAACCCAACGGCATGGAAACCTGAAACACTGAAGCCTTGACCCCAAAATCCTGAAGCCAAACCTAGACTCTTGAAAGGCTGCCTATGATACCCTCAACCGTCAAAGCCTCAACCACATAGTATGTGAGAGTATATTGCAGTATTGCACAGTATATTATAGCATATTATGATATATTTTCATATATTATGGTATATCATTGTATATGTTGCTCTATTTTTTAGTATATTACAGTAAACCCTACAACCCTAGTTCAGGATCCCTTCACCTCAGCCCGGCACCTGCAGCCGGCCGATGCCAAGGGTCAGGTCGGCAAGGCATTTGGCGAGGTCCTGGCGGCTTAGGGTTTAGGGTTTAGGGTTTAGGGTTTAGGGGTTTAGGTTAGGGTTTAGGGTTTAGGGGTTTAGGGGTTTAGGGTTTAGGGTTTAGGGTAGGCTAGAAGTCATACATAAGGGGTTTTATATGGCTTCTTCCGTGGAGCCTAGTGGGAGTTTCCGAAACTTTGGGGCACCCTACATTGGGGTCCTTACAATAAGGATCCTACTATTTTAAGGATCCTACTATTTAGGGTACTATACGAGGGTCCCCAGGGTTCAAGGTAGGCTAGAAGTTATACATATGAGGGGTTTTTTATGGGCAGTTCCATGGGAATTACTCTTGGATATTGTGGGATTTGGATTCCTCGCTTTTGGGACTGGCCCTCGGCGGTCGAGGGTCTCGGGATCTGGGTTCAAGGTTTAAGGTTTAGGGTTTAGGGTGTAGGTTGTAGGGTGTAGGGTTTAGGGTTTAAGGTTTAGGGTTTCGAGGTCCAGGGGGATTCAGAGGCGCCGGCGAAATCTTCTGGGCTCAGAGAGTAAGGGTTTTAACGTGCAAACTAAAGACGCGACAAAGCAACAACAAGATGGTAACCTCGTAAAGAAAGCCGCAGTAAAACCAAAGTGGTGAGGGCGTCGAGAGCGGTAACGAGAAAGCGAAGGAAAGTGAAAGTAAAGGCGCAAACCTAGCTGGAGGAGTAGCGATGATAGAAGACCGAGGAGAACAATAGCTAAACCAACCATTACAGGCTATGACAAGCGTGAAAGTATGAACAATACTAAACAGAGCAGCAAAGCACAAGAAAGACCCAAACATTCGTAGCGATCATAGCAACTGACACAAAATCAATCAAACACGAACAGCAACCGCCATTGCTACGAAACGCGGCGATGAGAAAAGAAACAACGAGTAGTAACACACAGTAGTTCTTTGGGTAGCAACACTGATTCTCATGGTGAATGGTATACAAGCCCCTACGAAATAGGAGCAAGAATACAAAAAGCTGGAATGAAACGGTTACAAAATTCTGGAATGAAACGGTTCTTAACTACAAACACAACGGTCATGTGACAAAGCAGCAACAAAGAAACAATGGAAGCTGATATGTAGTAATTACAGTGGTGATGGTCATACCATAGCTACAACACTACACAGATGTTACCAAACGAAAACACTTGCCAACAAGAGCAAGGTAATGATGTGCACCAGCCATCATGCAAACAAACGGCATTCGCCATATCAGAATCATGTCTGAATCATGTCTACCTTCGCAACCGTCTCATCAATCGACTAGCACTAGGAATACGAAACTGCCGAAACTTCTGCAACATCTCTGCGTCCCGAACGAGCACAGGGTCCTTGGGGATAGGTAGCTGTCGGCGGCTTGTTTCCTCTTCCTTTTTCTCCTCCTTTTTTGCTTTTAGGTCCTCCGCCTCCTTGCGTTCCTTGAGTTTCGCGAGGTCACTCCTCCATCGTGATAGCACTTAGGGGATGCTACCGGGATCCCGGAAGTGCTTGGGGCAGGCTCAAGCGGTCTCGGAATCTCTCAGATAGACAGGATGTGACCGAAGCGTCCACCGAACCCTGCCTTGGGAGAGCCTCATCGTCCCAGGACGAGTTCGCAAGGGCCTCGATGGAGGCACGTCTGCGTCCGAGGACCGCCGCCGAGTGGTTGGAGGGTTGCCCGAATGAACCTCTCATGCTGCCCAGCCTCTGCTAGGCCTGAGCCAAATGCACCGGTCGGGGAGCACCCTGAGTTGCACTTCGCAGAGGGCCACTGCCCAAGAGACTTGCTAGGAGCCTTGGCACAGCAAGATCGACAAAAACCCGTGGCGCAAGCAAGCGTGAAGGAGGACCAGCAGCTGCTCCGATGAAAGGCCTTGAAGGCGAGCTGAAAGCCCAACCTGCGCAGAGCCGGACAGACCCAGGAAAGGGAAAAGAAGCGGGAACTGAGACAACAGCCTGCCGCTCCTCCAAGCAGATCAGAGCCTCGGACCGGAACAGAAACGAACATCCTCAAGCCCGTTTTGTCCTGCGCACTAGAGCTCGCCAAGTCGCTAGCGCTAAGTACTAGTAGCTGCCACTGTTGACGACGATGACGACGACCAGGACAAGAACCACGACGGTGACTGCTGTTGCTGACGCCCGAAATACTGAAGCTACCGGCCGCGACGAACGCTACCGCCGCCACCGCACAACTACAACCAAACAAGAACCACGGCGAAGACGACGACGATAATCACGAGTGCCTCAGCGAACGACTGACCAGGGTATACATGTGCTGAGGCCAATGAGGATGAAAATGACAACGATGGCGATACTGACGATGATCTATGATACCTATACCATAATATACTATAATATACTATGATATACTATGATATACTGTAATGTACTATGGGGTTGCATTGAGGCCTGCACCGGATGCACAGAGGCCAGTGAAGTCAGTGCAGCACCCGCCGCAACGCGCCGCAGCCCTCGCCACAAGATCTCCAGCAAAGCCTGGCGAGGCAGGAGAGTAATCATACAAAAATGATTGTTACCCTTGTACTGTTATGGGGGATACTTCCCTAAGTCATAATAGTTATTCCTAAAATGGAAACTCTACATTCTACTAAATCGGTACATGGGACCCTTTGAGTACTATTACTGCTGATATTACTACTAGTATTACTAGTATTGATGTTATTAGTATTATCTTTTGAAGCTATGATGGTGACAGTAAACACGACAATAACATTTCATTCACACGCAGCGGGAGGATACTGTCTGAGGTGAAACTTGACGTCCACGCTTTGCGAGGGATCGACCTGCTGCTCTGCTTGCTACTTGCGCGGTCACTTCATGACGAGCCGTGCCTTAACACAGCACTCGCACACGCTCCGCCCCTCAAGGCTGCAAGCAATGAAGTCGGAATCGG
Organism: Symbiodinium sp. CCMP2592; assembly: GCA_905221615.1. Lineage (NCBI taxonomy): Eukaryota > Dinophyceae > Suessiales > Symbiodiniaceae > Symbiodinium > Symbiodinium sp. CCMP2592. The sequence continues at coordinate 350,824 of CAJNDT010006137.1, forward strand.
ACGTGTCGTCAGTGACTCGAGCTGCAGACTCTGGCACTAATGGGAGTTAACTGGCTGATTTGCAATGTATCGCTGACTGATTGGCGACGTCCATTTTGCACACTGCTGTCTCGCGAGAATGTCTAGCCTCGCTGTGAAGGCTCGGTACGAACCACTAGCTCTATGTTATAGTAGAGGCGGTGAGGCAATGAAACACTCAGTAAAGGCAGTCCAGGCGCCATTTCCAGCCCGTTGTTGCTATTTGTAGATGGCGGAGCAACTCCTGCCGGACTTGTGCTGGTGACATGAAGCTCTCCTGTCCCTGGATGGGAGATCGTTGAGGTCACAGCCTTTGGCGGTGGTCCCAGGGGAGAAACTCCTCCCGGGACTCCACCTTTCGCTGGCACTCCTGGTGCCTTACCTGGTCCCGGTGTCCGATCTGTGCTAGATCCACTTCCTGACAGGTTAACAGGCATCGGAGGCGGCGGGCCCTTAGGCCCAGCTGATTTGGGGGCTGCTTTAGGGGCTGCTGTGTCTTCGGAGTCGGACTCCCGAATGGAGTCACTGGCTGGCGGCGACCTGGATAGGTGGGGCCGACGTCGCACTGGAGGAGGTGTTCGGGAGGTCGCTCTGTTGCCACTCTTCTTCGGTGTTTCAGGCATGGCTTCTACAGTCGAGACAGCTGGTGAGTTGAGCCTGTACGAGAAGGCAAGTAGAGCTTCCAGAAAACTTTTGGCTGACAACTCACTTGCAGATCCGGGCTCACGACTTCGCACGGAGCTTCACATGCGACCTCGGGGTATACTTGCTGTCTGGTGATGAAATTGAAGTGACCTTCAGCCTCATAACACAGATTTTTGCGTGAGCAGCTGCATTATCAGTGTGGGGAGGGACTCCACCGTTAGGTGAGGGTCCTCACGATCAGAGCGGCCTGTTGTCGCCTCCGTACTTAGTACCTGATTTCAGGCTCTGGTAGTACTCTATGACAGAAGGGGGCACTTCAGAGGGGGTGAGAATGACGCCGTTCTTGCTACGGAAAAATTGCACCCCTACCTGCATGGCTCTGCGTGGATCGACCGCCACCAGCATCGACGAGCTATCTCTGAATCCAGAAACACCAGGTCTCCCATAGTCCCGATCCGAGACGAAGTGAACATGCTGTCGTCCCTCTCTGCCACGTCCACCTTTGCCGCGACCCTTGGAAATCTTGTTCTGAGGCAGAAGGCCTCGTTGGCGTATGGAGTCATACAAGGACCAGAATGTGCCATGATACAGCATTCTGGGGAGCATCTCCTCCGTGAGTTCCTCCAACACCTCATTGGAGTCCACATCAGAGCGAGAATGTCCTTGCAGAGCCCTGATGTACTTCTGGCCTTGGCAATCGCCCAGCTCGTACCTGCCTTTTGCGTTACTCCGAACGACCTCCATGAGGTCGCCTGCCGTGGCGTGCTGGGCCTGCACTCTTGGCCATCTCAGGACGTCCTCTAATTTGGCCCAACCAGCTGAAGTGACGCTGATGTAGGGTTTATGTCCGTGCCGGAGCGAAGCTGCTAGAGCCTTCGAGACTTCGAACGAGAAGTTGCTCTCCGGCTTCGTAGAGGCAGTGCAATAGTCCCCTAGATCGCCTGGTTGGCCCTCCCAGGCCACTATAGTGGAGCTGCGTGGCGTTGTTGAGCTGTGGTCAATCTCTGACGCCATGGTCGGGGGAGAAACTCCACCCTGTGAGCTGGACGCCTGCTCACAAACCGGAAGGGGAGCAACTCCTCCTTCCTTGACTCCACTTGACGAGGCTTCGCCAGGCAGTTCGTATCCCAACGCCAAAAAGGATTCCCGTGCTTGTCTCAGTGGTATCTCCAACAAGCCACTCCACTCTCGGAGGTACTCACCTAAGGTGAGTGTCTCCTTGGTTGATATTTGCAGTAGCAGCGCTCGGATTTTGACTGCATCATAGGAGTATATCAGTTGGTTTGTTTTCTTACCACGTTTTTGCGATCCAGAGTGCGCAGCCTCCACCTCAAACATGGGCCGCACGAATATGTGCCGAGGTCCTATCCTCACCAGACAACTGTAACCGGCAGCAAGATGCCTGTTTGACATCCTGTGGAGATACACGCCTGGTCGTGCCTCGAAGCTTCGCGTGCCGGAGAGGTCAGGTGTCGAAGGTAGTAGCCTGCCTGTGGCCAGTATCCCATGCAAACATTCCAGGTGTGTGCCGTGGAACGCAACCTCGCTGTCCCCTGCAGGAAGAATGTTCGGTGAAGAATACTCAAAACGAAACCACCCATTCTCTTCAGCTGTGGGATATCCAAGCTTAGGATGCAGAGGCTCATTGGCAAGTCCCCGGCGAGAGGCCAGGAAGGTCTCCAGGAGAGCATTGGCTACCTCCGGGGAGGGTCGTTCCACCTGATTGAGGCCATCTCGCAGCTGCTGAGTTACTGTCACCATAATTCGGTGATTGTTCAGCTCAGTGATGTTCCCATCACAGTCTGACATCAGACTGGGAAAGGGGGTATAACCAGCTGACTGAAGAACTTTGATCGCAGCTTCCGTGATGGGGTCCCCCGAGGGAGGATCTCCACTCTTGGCCTTTGCTGCTGGGGGAGTATCTCCACCCTCGCTTTGCCCTGTACTTCTTTTCTTGGAAGGAGGAGGAGGGGGAGTGACTCCACCCTTTCCGCTTCCCAGCTCTTCCTGTCCACCAGTACCTTTAGAGACTCCTTTATATGCAGGATAGCTTTCGCCGTGAGCACGAGCGGAGCGCCTCCACTGGCGCAGGAAATTGCGATACGTGACATGCGGAAGTTGTTCACGTATCCGTCGCTGGCAGAATTCCTCGTACTCCGCTTGAAACGAGGGATCCTGTGTTGACTCAGGTCTGGACATGATGCTGAGTCTTGAGAGAAAGCTGCGGTTGTTGGCTCAAGCTGGCTGAAGCTGGCTCAAGCTGGCTTCTAAGCAGGCAGCTGGGCCTAGGCCACTGAGCTCCAGGCCACCACGAGGAGACCTGCATCACGGATGGTGGATTGCTGTTGGCTCAGTGTGTCTCAGTGCAGGCAGAATTATTGCAGGCAGCGACTCAAAGCTTTTAAAAACCCCTAGGGAGAGACTCCGCCAGCTGTACACCCCTCGTTGGGGGAGAAGCTCCACCAAATAGGGGAGAAGCTCCACCTGTGACTCTTTAGTTCAAAAACCCCTGGGGAGTAGCTCCACCAGCTCTACGCCTAACGAGGGAGAAACTCCTCTCTTTGTTACAGGAGCTCTTGCTTAGGGAGCATCTCCTCTTCTCACTTGGCTCAGGAAGTGGCGGCCATGAGGTGATTGTAAGATACCTCCCACGTCGCCGAGGCCAGGTTGAGTCTGCCGTCTTCAGCAAAAAACTGAGACCTCAACGTCTGCACATCAGCTTGATATGCCTCTTGGTACTCAGCAGGGAGATATTTGGCGATGTATCCCGTGATATGGGATTCTCGTTCCATTGTCTCCAAGTCGTACCGGTGGTAACCGAGGCTTGTTGGGGAAATCAGGTCTCCAGCATGGATGCGAACCAAAGAGAGGTACTGCATCCCCTGTTCGACCAGGGCTCTTCGTCTTCTGTGTCGGATTTGTCCCCATTCATCGATTCCCGATATGGAGTGGAGGTGTGTGAGCACCTTTCGAATCCCACCTTCCGGGAGTATCTCCACGGCAAGGTTCAGGATCTCATCCTTAGTGATGAGCCCAAGCCCCTTCACTCTCTCTAGCAGCTCTGTGAGCACGGCCCAGGGGAGTATCTCCACACCTTGGGACTTCTGGTGCAGAAAGTGCACCGCTGCGATCGTCGGGAGCAGCATCATGGCCAGTCGAGTTGGCGTCTGATCATACATGGTCGAGGAGTTGAACCACAGTCTGATTGATTAGCTTTTGAGCCTGAGAGCTTCGTCATGGAGGAACATGTGCAGCAATTCAAGCGGTGCCAACATGAGTGCAGTGCTCCGCGGGAGGGCCTCCTCGCCATTCGTCGAAGACGCTTCAATCTCCTCACGAGCATGAGCATGCTAGGGCAAGGGGCTAGGTGGGAGCAACTCCTCTTCGTGAGATTTGCTTCGCTTCTACTGAGCACTTGTTCCAGTCCCGCCCACTCGTGGGGCAGAGCTGAAGAGATCTTGTCCTCTGGAGAAGATCAGGAGAGCAAATCACGAATCTGACGAACCAGCGGCGATGGCTGAGTTCCCATTCGCTGGAAATCCGCGTTTATGAGCGAAAATGCAGTGTTGCCAATTAAGGACTGCAAGGTTTCCTGCAGTTCAGATGTGGCCGCCCTGGTTGACAGTTGGATCTGGATTCGGACCGGACCTCCCGTCATGCCTTCGGTCAATGGCCGCGAGGTTTTGAAGAGCTTGATGTGTTCCGGATCTGAGGATATTCTAGTGATTGCGTCCCCCAGGCCTGAAACGACTTGAGCCGTGGTGAGAGGGTCTTCCACCGTCTCGGTCATCTTCTGATCGGTGGGGCTCCACTCCAGGAACGGCCATTCGCCGTCCTGCGTCATCAGCTCATCGTTCTGCAGGCGCTCCTGTATGCTCTTATCACGGCTGGTAGTCACCAATCTCTCCTTGAGTTCACGGAGAAACTTCAGGGTCAAAGCTGCCCTGGGAGGAATCCCGATGGGACTGTTCTTGACTCGCTGAGATTCCTCGTAAAGATGAGGTAGGATCGAGTGATCTTCGGTTCGGACATAAGAGACGAATGTCACATCCGAGGCGATCGCTGTGATTTGCTCATCATGTCGGAGCGCCAGCCGCGCTATTGCGTTGATCAGCTCTTGCGATACATTGCCTTGTGCCTGGTGATTGTTTCCACCGTTCCCGTTTTGCGCTCTGGCTGCTCCTCTCCCTCGACCTCCGCTTCCTCGTCCCCTGCTTCTGCCCCCTCTTTTTTGTCCTTTGCCGCCCTGCTGGGGAGTAACTCCACCGCGTTGGCGTTTCAGGGGAGAATCTCCTCCTGAGGGGGCGGCCTCTCCCCTTTTAGAGGAGAAGCTCTCATCCATCGAGGCTCGCTGGAAGAGCTCTTGCAGAGACATTGTTCGGGTGAATGTCTACGGCGTGGAGCTCGTGAGAGACGGCGCTGCGAGATAAGAAAATGACGTAACAATTTTGTTGCAGCAGGGGATCTTCAAGGGTGCAGGGGCTAGGAGGGTGAGAGTCATCGCCAATATACCAAGAATCTAGTTTGTGTACTGCTGCTCGATAATGACCACTAGTGGCCTCCATGCCTAGGTGAATGATTACTGCCTCAGTTGTGTAGGTACAGAAGGAGACTCGGGAAGTGTGATCTAGGAAGACAGGAATCTGAACTTGCTGTGGAATGGCAATGCAGGTGTGATCCTTTGCTTCACCTGCAAATCTCGGTAAGGCTAAGCACACCTGTTGTGCAGCTTCTATGAGAGCACATGAGCGCTCCTGAGACGACCATGCCACTAGCATGTCCTGCAGGTTGGGCTTGATCGCCGTGGCGAGATGAATGGGAGAACCCCCTTCTTCATCGACTATCACACCCTCTGGAACTGATGCTCGAGTTTCCCACTGTCCAAATTTTGATGCAGAGAGATTCCGAAACACTTGCTGCAGGAACTCTGCAGAATCATGCTGTCCTCCGTCAAAGAGCCAGCCCGTGGTGAGCTCCGAGAAGACTCTGTGTTCAGGGGTTATTCTCGCGAGTAGACTGATCCGAGATGCCTCGTGAAAAGGCGCCTCTGTGGGATCAGATAGCCAGTGCAGACACTGTAGACCTGAGTTGGCATAGCAGTGGTTGCGAGTGTTGGCTAGCAGGAGAAAGCCTTCCAGTCTAAATTCGGGAAGGGGAATACCTGGCATTGAATCTGTGGGCTTCTTTGTGGCTGTCTTCGCCGAGGTCGTGGGCCTTGCTCGAGTATATTCTCGGGGCTGCTTACTGAGCTGCTGACGCGCTACCTCCTGCAGTACGTGCACCTGCAGTAGTGGAACGCACTGCTGAGCATGTCTACCCGGGGCATCCACACGGAGTTTGCAATAGCGACAGCTATCTCCTTTGTGAAAGAAGACCTTGAACTGAGCAAGTCTTGGTTGGAGAGTTTTCTCAAGCTTGGCCATCACTTCAGGATGCTGCTTGTTTAGGTGCTGTTTGGCTCCTTTCTGACCAACAAGGACCTGACCGCAGAGTGCACAGTGCTCCATCAGGTAATCATGGAACACCGGATTTCGAGCTGCGCCTTCCGGATTTTCCTGAGCATCAGACTGTAGACTTTCTGTAAGTGAAATCCGGTTCTGGGCTTCTAGAGGGAGCTCTTCCTGCTGTCGAAGCAAGAGCTCTACCCGAGGACATGTAGAAGCTTCGACGTGTTTGCGCAGAGAGAACACTGTTCGGAATGTTGCTCTACAGGCGATGCAAGTTGCTGACCCTGGCATTGAATGCAAAATAGGGTCAAATCTAGGTCCTTTCAAGCTTTGCTGCGAATCTGGGTGGGCCTTCTGCAGGTGGCGACGGAGTGCCCCGGTACCAGAGAGACATGCTCCACACTCGCCGCAGGTCAGGATCTTATCCTCTACTGATTGCGAGGAGAAGTCAATGGCAAGGCCTTCCAGAGCCTGGCTGATTGCCTCAGCGCGCAGCTTGTAGTGTGGGAGGAGCTGAGGATCTGAGTGTTGCTGTCTCTTAATGAACTGTGTAAGCCTCTTTTGCAGCTGCTCCTTCACGTGAGGAATCCGTACTCTCCGGAGTAACTCCTGGTTGGATTCCTTCGTTTCCTGGGAGTAGCTCCGCAGGACAAACCGAAGTTGGTACATCATGTGTGAATGGAGCTTCTGCAATCCCTGCTGTGTCAGTCCTACCACGTGAAGGGCATACAGAGCAGAGGCCCACGCAGTTATTGTCCAAATTGACAGACGACGTCTGTCTGATAGGACTCGATGGTTCCTAACTGCATGGGCGACTTCTGACATTGCTAGCTTACTGGATGACAGCCGATGTTTAAGGGTCTTCATTTCATAGTCATGATAAGAAAGAATGACCCCCAGGTATGGAACCTGGTACCGCAGCGATATCAACCTGCCCGAAGGGAGTTCCACAAACTTCTCTCCATCTACCTGGCGAAATAGCTTTTTCCTAATTGTCGAGGCTGAACCTCCTTGTAGCTGCAGCAGTATTGCTGACTTGGACGGATTGACCTTGAACCCAAGTTCAACCAATTGATCCAGAAGAAGGTCGCAGTACCCTAGTGCTGTAATGAGGCCAGACTCAGACTCGAAATGCGACTGAATCAAGCTGTCATCCGCATACATGGTGAGAAGTTTAACTAGTTCGGGGGGGCTGATTTTTCCAGAGAGCTTCCTAAAGAGAAGCCCGGATGCAAAGGCGAATAGGGAAGGTGCAAGCTTGCATCCCTGCTTGATTCCCCTGCGTGTGGCTATCTCAAAGCTCTGATCGCTGGCTGTCATCTTGTACAAGGCTTTGATGTGGAGATGGCCCACCACCTCTATAAGAAGAGGGTCTGCTTGTTCAGCTTCCAGGGCTTCTCTTAATCGTAGCCTGTCCACAGTGTCAAAAGCTTTGCTCATGTCAACGCTCATCGTGAGACTGCCCCTGAGCTTAAGCCCCTGTTGTCCCTTACCAGCCGCTCTAGTTGTAAGGGCCTGCCTGAACCTGGCCTGATCCACATGTGTGAGGGCCTTACAGATCGCCTCCTCTGTGCCCCTACCTGGCACGAAGCCAAACTGAGAGACTCCTTGCATTGCTTGATGGAGGGTGGACTTGAGTCTCTGCCTCACAAGTCCTGCCAGGACCTTGCCCTCAGGTGCTATCACCCCGATCGGACGGAGTGATGTTGGCTTATCTGGCTTCTTGGGGGGCTTTGGGAGCCAAGAGATCTGTGACGAGGTGACGCTGTCCGAAAGCCTTCCTGCAGTGACTTCCCTATTGAGAGTGTCCGAGATGAGCCGAATAGCGTTGGGGCCTAGGGAGCGCCAAGCTACTATGGGAGGACTTTCTTTAGGAACTGCTTTGCCAAGCTTTATAGTGCCTAGCTGTTCTTGAACTTCTTGCTCGGTGATGTGCAGGCTGCCTTGTATCCCTGTGAGCGGGAAGTCGTCCCCTGCTCCAAACAGTTCAATGGAGTATTCCTCTAATTGTCTACGTTCTTCCTTGGCTGTTAGGAAGCGACCCTCTGAGTCACGTAGCTGAACTCTTTCCTGAGGCCTCCCCGACCGGAAGCGCTTGATCACCTTGTAGAGGGAATGACTCCCGTCTTGCTTGGATTTAAGCTCTGCCTGCTCAAGTTGTTCATCTATTTCCTGTCGTCGCCTTTCCTGCTTCTGACGCTTTGCTACCCTCGCCTGTGCACTTTGCTGAGACAGCGACAGCCAGCAGCGAAATACCATTCGGACCTGCAACTCCGGCAAGAACTCTGCTAAGACCTTGACTGACATTGGGAGTGAGCGCAACACTGTGCGCTCTGCCCAAATGCTGAGATCTGTTCTTTGTGCTGCTCCCTTTCTCTTGGGAAAGTGAGTCGCGAGGGCTGAGTTCATTGCTTGATGGAGACTCTGCCAGGTTTGGGGATGATCCTGAAGGAGGGAGTCTACCTCCCTGGCAAATGCCTGTATTTTCGGGGAACGGTGTCTGTAGCAGTCCTCCATTGCCTGCTGGTCATAGGGTTTTGAGGCTTGGGCGGAGTATCTCCTGCTGTGCCTCAGTTTACCAAGAAGGGGGAAATGCCTACTACCATCCCTCCAGGATGCCACTGGGAAGGTCCTTAGTGGCCGGCAAAACCTGGCAGGGCCTTGGGACTGTGCAATCCTGACAAACGAGAAGTCAATCTGTGAAACTGAGTTGCCTTGTTCGTGGGTGGCTGGTCTATGCACTCCCCAAGTGTTGGTTGCGACTAGCTGGTGCTCCGACAGTAGGGTCTGGAGATCCTTAGATCCGCGATGCCCGAGTCTGCAAGCCTGGATCGTGCATGGCCCTACGTGTTTGTTGTCGGTCTTGAGCGAGGAGTTAAAATCTCCTAGCACAAGGAGAGTGTTGCGATTGGGAACAGCTCGGATGGACTTACTTAGGGCGTGAAGGGTCTGCTTCCGGGTTTCCTTATTCTGAGCGACTGTCTCCTTAGAGCGCCAAACGTATTGATAGCAGCTGAAGACGTCCAGTGAGATGCCGTTGCTCGGCACCCGGACCTGGAGAACTCTTCCTGGAACAACCTCGTTGTAGCGAAGATCCTGTGACTTGCACAGCGTGGAGTGCACCATTATGAGGACCCCGGCTCCCTTCTCCCCTGTGGAGCCAGAGCTGATCACGTGCCAACCTGACTTGCTGAATTGCCATGAGCCCCTCCAGTGTGTTTCCTGAATTGCTACCAGCTTCACATCCTGAAATGCTGCACTTTGCAGTACGGAGAGTAACTCTTCCCAAACTGCTGTTGTGAGAGATCCTGCGTTCCAGGATAGATAGCTGAGATTCTTATCTTCTGTAAATTTTGAAGGCCGAGTCCTTCTGCCGGGATTGGTGGGCTTTACATGTGCCGGAGCAACTCCAAGCTCTGTTGACGACATCGTCCTTCCCTTGTAGACCGCACTACCTTCAAGCAGAGCTTTACGTGCTGCCCTTTGATAAGAGCGTTTACCCTTCCCTTTAGGAACGGGCTGATGCTTGGTCGAACCACTAGGCTGTTTCGCAGCACTCATGTTGAGTACGGCTCCTGTCGGCTTCGCAATACCGACAACCCTCACCTCTGGGAGATGTTAGAGAGCTGTAGATCTAATACTCCCTCCCGGACTTGGGACCGGGACTGCTCAGGCGCTGACTAATGCCATGGCAAGAAAGGAAAAAGGCAACTGTACTAGCCTGACCTTTCCTGAGCCGAGAGGCTTACGACAATAACAAGAATAACAGCAATTGCATTAACAACACAATAATCACAATAACGATGCAACTACGTAGTACAAATACTGAACGAACGGATTCGGATTTAGCGCAACCTTGGCATCTAAGGTTTGCGACGCAGGCTTTGGCCTGATCGAAAATCTCAAGCTCTTCTTGGCCCGAATTGCTCAAAGGGGAAAAGGAGGGACCCTTAATGGGGACCCCTACCCTATAAAGGGGCTATATAATGGGTATATAATAGCTATATTAAGGGTATATACCTAGGGGTCCTTATTAAGGGTCCCTCCTTTTACCCTTGGAATTGCCATGTTCAACCAGCAGTCACCCTAACCCAAAAATTCCAAAACGCTCATGACCTCGATCGACCTGCTAAACCCGGAAAGCAAAAATCTCCCACAGTGCGAAAATACACCCGAAAGCTGATCCCCCAACCCAAAGCCAAAAGCCCATCAAATTCCTAAAGAACCCCTCATACCCTCAACCCTGAGCCTTGAACAACCAAACCCCGAGCCTCAAAACCCTGAACCTTAAACCATAACTCAACACCACGGCCGAACGCTTCCACCTTCAAATCCCGATATACATGCCCCAAGCCCCAAACCCCTAAACCCTAAACCCTAACCCTAAAACACAAAATCCTAAACCCTATAAACCCTGAACCCAAACTCGACCCAAAACCCTAAAATCCCTAAACCCTGAACCCAACCTCGAAGACCCTTAAACCCTAAAAGCCCTAAACCCTAAACCCAAACTCGAACACCCTCAAGCCCTCAACCCCAAAACCCCAAAAGCCCAAACTCATTCTTGATGCAGTGTCCCTTTTTCCTTTCATCGACGCATCCGTCGATAGTGCATTGGCATCTTCGGCACACGAAGTCCGCCACAGCTATCTCCAGCTATGCTGGTGCCAGCTACACGGGTGGACCCGAGCTGAAAACCCCTCCGCGGTAAGCTACGAGGAACTCCCACACACCGCCGACTAGCTACGCGCGGACCCTGCAGACCAGGGACTCGAGGGTACACCCGCCTCACTGTCCGAACGAAGACAGTTCCACGACGTATACGCCCGGCATCAACAATGCCACTCCGCAACCAGGGAGCTCTCACAAAGAGTACACCGATGACCCTCAAAGGTGCAGAGAAAGATAAGGAGGGCAGAGCCCTGTATTAGGGTGGGAAGGGAGGGATGAAAAAAGGAACTCCTGATCTCAGGTCCAATTTCTGGAGATGATATTTTGGCTTGATAGGAAATGGCAGCGGCATGCATAGGTCATAGGTCAAGCTCATGCTCAAGTGCAACAGCAGTGCCTAACACAGTTCCTACCAAGCAGACAGCACAAGAATGATTTCAGCTCACCAAGCCTGCCCGAAGCACTAAGCTGGGCAACATTCTTGATGCAGTGTCCCTTTTTCCTTTCATCGACGCATCCGTCGATAGTGCATTGGCATCTTCGGCACACGAAGTCCGCCACAGCTATCTCCAGCTATGCTGGTGCCAGCTACACGGGTGGACCCGAGCTGAAAACCCCAACGCACTACTCCCAATGCACTATCCGGCGAGGAAGGAGAAGATGATTGATCGCACCGAGAAAGAGAAGTTCCACAGGAAACACGGCACGGAGCTCTCGTGCACCTGGAATCGGTGCTCTTTGTACCAGGGGTCCTGGAGGCCCAGCCTTGATATAGCATCACTCCAGTTAGACTGGGACGGAACCCACTCGAACCACAAATTGCAACGCAAGTGGAACAAGAGGAGATGTACGCTCTGGGCGATGGCATCCAACTCGCGGGACTCGCTCCGCCCTTTGACCAAGGCCATAAGGGCGGCCACGTTGTCAACGTACCAGGTGCCAGAGGTTTCACAGAACAAGGCTGGAAAGCAAAGAAGGCCGTGTAGAATCATAAGAAGCTCGAGTTGCGCGATCTTCGTCTCCCCGTCGTCCCACAGGTTGAAAATTTCGTCGTCTATTCGCGCTACCGTACCCACACGGTGACCTGCAGGGGACACCACCAGGAGTCCACCAGAGCCTTGGCGGTACCCTTCCTGTGCGGCATCGCTTGCCGCTACAACGCGGCGTCGGCGCAAGGGGAAGACTGGAATCAATCGTTGCGGTCTCAGCGCTAAGACGGCCTCAACTGTCTGAAACGCGTCCTCGATCTCGGACGTGACCTGGGACTCTTGCTTGGTATACTGCCGCTCTTTGATAGGATTGAGACCGGCACGCGCTACCCTCCCGAAGGCACCGTAGTCCAAGAACCCTAGACACCCAAAGAGCTTGGCAGCGGTACCAGGTCTGAGGCTAGCGGTGGCACGCGCGGTGGAAATGATCCCTTGAACTTTGTCGATGAGGCGCTGTCGAACCCAGACCTTGATGTCACCGGTGGTTTGGACGGTGGTGAGATCATGAAGAAGGCCAAGAAAGTCTCCAGTGGCTTCTGGCTGCTGACGCTTGGCTTCCGCGAAGGGGTAACCGAACATGGAAAACACCTCTTCGACCAGTTGCTGGCTCCGACCAGCAAGGAGGGAAAAGTCCTGGCATGTAGCATCATCGAAGTAACAAGACAGCGGCAGAGCAAGGAGACGCCTTGTAATTGATTGCATGAAGAAAGGCAGGCGATTGAAGGCTGACACCGCCAACGGCAGTCCAAAGAGCATGCCGAAATATCTCCGGAAGCGCGGTTGCTTCCGGTGAGGATCGTAGTACGCTACGATACACGCCCAGCTATGATCTGGGTGAATGGGTATCTTCCGATACGCGTGAGGAAGGTCTTCTCCAAAAGTGGAGATTCCATCAGGCCAGGACCCGAGGTCTACTCCTCGTCTGGCCAGTGCTTCGGCAATTGCCTGAATGTGGAGGCAAGGCTGGATAGCACTACAGAATTGAAGGCGATTTCCGTCGGAGCTGAAATGAGATTGAAGACCGATGAATGCATCATCGATGCAAAGCTTTTTGCCTGACGACTGGCTGATGACGAAGCGTCAGATGAGGCGAAAGAGGCGACGCAGGGATAGCAACTCTTCCCAGCCCATACTGGGGCCACAGAAGCCGAGGCGTTCGTCCTCCTCACCAGCTTCACAGCAGACTTCGTCGTCGGGACCCGGCTGAATCTGCCGGAGGATAGCGTAGGCATCTGCTTGCCCCTCCTGGAGGCAATCATCGACTGTGAGTGGGACGGTAGGTCGAGACTGCCAGATGCCACAGGGGTGAACTTGGCCCACCGCCGGGAAGCCTCGCATAAGTCCTCTGCAGAAAGACGTGTCGGGCCAAGCTGTGACCACAATGAGAACTGCGAAAAGAGCCAAATGTACCGAAGGGTTCACCCGCCTGACCTCAGGGTGCTGCAACTCACGCAAAAGATCAGAGGTGTGCGCCAACCTAGAGGACAGCTCGCGAAGGAGGGCAAACGCATCTTCTCGGTAGGCACGAACCGCTGTAACTCCCTCTGCCATGCGAGATGCTGCAAAGTGAATGTCCGGCTCGACCACTGCAGTCCAGTCCATCGGAGAGCCTGAAACCTGACACTGCAATGCTTTCTGGAAGTGGTCGTCTGGAGTCTGCCCGAAGGGAATCACAGGGGGCAACGCCGTAGCTCTGTTTACAGAGGTATCCTGTGATGACGCACTGGCTCGCTGTGCCATGGTACAGGATGTGCCGTATAGCCCTGGTCCCAGGGGGCCGTCAGCACAAAGATTCTGCTCCCGGAGCCACCGGGGGTATGCCTGAAAAATCGGGGAATTGATGAGGTCCTCGATGTAAGGCCACTGAACGCGCTGCCAGCCTGGGCCGAGCAACAAGTTGTGGGCAGCAGACACTATCGAAGCTTGGGAGACAGCGTAACCGATAGACGCAGGGATAGAAAGCCCCGTACCCACTGCAAAACGCAGCTTGTGCTTAAGCCTGTTGATGCGACCCATCCTAGCGCGAGGCTGGGGCATGGCGAAGGCCGCAATCAGGACATCACCGTGGCAAGTATCGGCTAATCCGCAATCGCATGCTAGTCGCTTGCCCTGAAGCTCAGGGAGTCGAGAGGCGAGCGGGGATTGAAAGAGCCACCTGGAGTACGCAAACACTGTCTGTTCAGGGGTGCCATCGCGGCCGGCTTGGAAAGGGTTTTCCCAGCAGGTAACAGCAGTACGATGCGAAAAATGACTATGCCCGATGTACACCACATCTTCTGGTAGAGGCGTCTTGGGTTTCTGCACATCCCGGATGCACACCCTAATCGGATTACCGGCAGCCGTCTCCAAACCTAAGAGTGCCGCCAGGGGGTCGAAAGACTCTTCCCGAATGGCGTCAGGCGGAACTCGCAAGACTCCTCTCCAGTCACCGGAGGTGTGTATGGGCGGGAGTCTATGTATGCGCAGCACAGCAAAACCCTGCTCCAGAGCCCAGTGCGAGGAAGCAGCCACAATCGTGAAGCAGAGACTCGGAGTGAAGTGATCCTCTTCACAGAACTGAGGCTCAGCATTTCCCTCGACCTTGGGGTTCCACTCATGCTCAGCATGTATATGTGCACACACATACTCAGGTACCTGAGACAACTGGGGGATGCAATGCCGAATGCACTGGAACTTCCGCCTAGCTGACATGAACACACAAGTGTGAAACCGGAAGTCATGCCAGCCTCCGGAGACCATAAGGTGCTGCTCACATGGGTCATTCCAGTGCAAGCTCCTGCCTGAACACTCCCGAAATGCTCCTCGACCATTCTGCTGGAGGACCTGCTGCGTGGCAAGCAGGAAATCAGATCGGGTGTTGGCATCAGCAACTCTGGTGGAGTCTCTAGATGAGAGATCTTGGATACCTCGAGGCTGGTTGGGAGACCTGATGGGCTTAGGGCACTGGGGTCCTAAGGCGGGACCGCGAGCTTTGGTAGGGCACTCAAATGAAGCAGCTGCAAGGTGGCACTCCTGCAGCACACTACCGACGGCATGCCGGGCTTCATTCGTAACCAAATCAAAAGCTGAACTCAAACCCAAATCCTCAGGTAACATGACTCTCCACCCCGCGAGAGAAAAGGCACGGCTGAGCAAGCCACGAGGCCCGGACAGCAAATCCAGAAATACTGGTGCCTGGCACGGGGTTTCACTAACATGAACTGTGGATTCCCAAAAGGATTGCAACTCGGCAAGAAACCGTGGAAATTGGGTGTCCTGCAACTCAGGAACTGCCAAGAACGACTCAGCGCACGCGCTGTTTTCTGGCGAGTCGGGCAACTCCGACTCCGGATCCCAGGGAGCTCATGCCCGGGACAGGAAGCGGCAGCGGGAGCCTCCGTGGTCCGGCGAGCCGCATACTCGACCACTGCGGAATACCACTGCGCATCGATGCTTGCCCTTAGGGCAATTATTGCCCTCGGCCCTGCACTTGGCAGTCTGAAAATCAGGGCAGAGCTTGGTCCCATCTCGAAGCTTGCTGGTAAAGGAAGGGGTCGAGGGAGCAGATGCCTGACCCTGCTGTCGATCCCGCTTGGGAGGAGGTACGGGCGGTGGGGTCGAAGGCTCGCGCGGCAGCGCGGGCACCATCCAGTGCGAGTCCCTGTCCCGCACGACCTTCAGGATGACGGAGCCCAACGTGTCGGTACCCATGGAGTAGCGCTGGGCCCACTCCCCGCGCTCTGCCCTGCCCAAGTTCTCCAAATAGGAGAGGCGGGACCCCTCGGGCAACTCCGAGGTAAGCTTCTCAGCGCGGTGCCAGTATTGCAGCAGAACACTGAAGGGCACAGCGACAAACTCAACACTGCGCTCCGCAGTCTCGGCACCCGCTGGCACCGGGTCGATGGCCACGGCCCCTGGGATTGCCAGCGCGTGCACATAGAGCCTGAGCTGCATCAGGTAGTTGTGCCATCCACGCGCAACCGCGGCATCGTCCTCGTCCGGCTTCTCGGCGATGTAGAGCGACTCACCGACTTTGCGTTTCCTCCCGGACCCAGCCGTGCGCTGGTTCATCACTGAGCGCAGGTCCCAGACATTGACCACATCCAGGGTACGCTTGGCGATGCAACGCTGGGCCTTGGTGATCCACTTGTCCGAGGGCGTAGCCTCCGGTGGGAACACCACATGATAGCGCTTCCAGAAGGTATCCCTGATGTTCGCCAGCTGCTGCGTGGGGAGAACATCCTCTTCCTCCAGGCTGACACTGACATGGGTGCCCTTGTCCTCCCTCTGCTGCTCGGCCTGGCACACAGCATTCCAGGCCTGACGAAGGCGGGCCTTCTGCAAAGGCTTGTTGGACAACGACCCCTCAACTGGGGTGTAAAACGTGGCCACCAGCTCGTCATCATCCTTCACGAACCACCTGAACTCGGAGAGCGAGGTGATGCCGACCTTGAGAATCTGTTTCCTCAGAGGGTCTTCGATCTTGAACCGGTTGGCGAGCTCCTCGAAAATAGCCTCCGTAGTAGCCATGGCGCAAAAGGGGAGTTTTAAAGAAACCGACGGCACCTGCTACATGAAAGGGGGCTGCAGCAAACGAAGAGAAACATGAGATCAGTGGCACTCACTTAAAGAACACTTCGACACGAGTCAACATTTTACTGATTCTCCGATCCTCGGTCGCGATCCCAGGCTACTCCCAGCAGACAAAACTCCGGAGAAAAGCGATCCTCGCTGAAACCACACAGGCCCAACTGCCTAGGACTCAGCCAACAACTGGGTCAACACCCGAGTGATGGCATGTGCCTCCACCACTGGAGCCCGGTCCGGGTGGAAGCTGAGCAGAAGCTGGTGGTAAAACCTACGCCGGCTCTCAGGAGTGACATGTAGGGCCATAATGTAGAAGGAGAGGAGAAGCACTTTGGTATAAGGGGACTCGTCAGGGTCGTCCATTGCGTTCTGCAGTACCAAGGGCAACACCGGGGCAGGCAGATGGAACGAATACATCCCCGCACCCTGTGCCGACGTCCTCCGGTTTCCCCGGTGAGTGCTCCTATTGTCTCCAAAGTAGCGGTAATCACATCCCCGGCTGTGACCCACATTGTCCCGGCACCGGCCGCAGCAAAAGAGGTGGCCTCCATAGGCTGTGCGAGGGCAGCCTGGCGTACGGCAATGGGACATGATGCAGTCGGGGGTAGGGTCGAACTGGAGAAAGCCTGAGCAAAACTGAGCAAGCACGTTCATGAAAAATGAAACATGACCATGCACAAGCACTCAGAGCTGCAAGCATGTTTTGCGAGGGATCAGCAATCAGCGAAACTTGATATTATTATCAAGCAGAAGCGCCTGCACTTTGGCAGGCAACATATTGGTACAGGTCCTGCACCACGGACGTCCCCAACCGATCGCCTCCAGGGGGTCGTCGCAGAACCAGGGCTCCTCACGAAAGAAGGAGGACGCATTGCTCTTGGCCTGCTTCCAAGAGCACGCCGGCTGCGCTCGGCCTCGTGAGCAACCCTCAGCGAGGGCGTGCACAGCGGCATTGCGCTGATTCCCGCACACGAACTGCACCGGCAGCGCCACAGTGGGCTGAGGCGCCACGCGCGAGTCAGCTTGCCCGCGGAGCCACCGGCCCACATCACCGGCTCTCTCAAGGACCTTCTCAGGCTCAACTGCCCGCACCCGGCGGATATGCTCCACCGCTTCATCCCAGGACGACCCCCGGAGATGAGCCAGCAGGATCCCCGCAACACAGGGAGCACGGTGCACTCCAGCCATGCAGTGCACATAGATGGACTCCCCATTCCGCAGGGTGTTCAAAATGCACGGCTTGAACTGGCACCAGTCAGTGTACCTGGTAGGGGGGTGCGTTATCACCAGATTCCGCTGGAGGACGCCAGGGTGGATGTAGGCACCTTTACCGCGAAGGGATTCGCGAAAGCTGCTGATGATAAGCCCCACGTTGTGCTCGGTGAAGAGAGCTCGATAGGACTCTTGGGGAAGGCCGCCCAAGAGGACCACTGGCGTAGGACGGTCCTGCGAAAACCGAGCCACGATTGTGGGAGGTTCCGGCCGACCACCGTGGCCTGGGCTGTGCCACCGCTGCCGCCCCAGCCTGTCAAACAACTCCTCAGCCGACTCCACCGCCGGGGGGGCAGGACCCCGAGATGAGGATGAGGCTGCATCACGAGAGGCAGCTCGCCCAGACTCAGGCTGGTCAACTCCAACCCGTGGCCTCTTCTTGCTCTCAGGCTTAGATGTGGCCTTAGCAGCTGCCTTGGGCTGCATCCTCAACCGTGGCATGGCCTTGACCTGAACAACCGGCTCAACTGCAACTGGCAACTCAGCTGGCGGAGTTGGGCGGGGCGGACGGGGCTGGAGCTTGAAAGAAGGCACGAAGGGGGACGGCATCCTGGAGCGCAAGGATCCCGGCGACTCCGGGCCTCGCAGCGGAGTGCTCGCCATAGCAGCATCGCTGGCAGAAGGCTCCAAAGACAGAGGTGGCCTAAGCTTGCGAGTGGCCCGCTTCTTGGGGGTCAACTCCCCCAGGGGCTTCTTGGCAGTGGCAGCACGCCGCTTATTGAGGAGCAGTCCCGCCACCTGGGTCTTGATGCGGATACACTGCTCCCGCGTCATACCGTGCTTGCCCGGAAGGGAGTAAACCAAACCCTCACCTTCCTTGGCAGGGCTGCCACAGCCTCCTCTGCACGGACAACAGCTTCCCGAACCAAGGTGGAATCCGATGCTGCCCAGGTCTGCAGCGCTTGGTCCAGGAGGAGCTCCTTCAGGGCGAAGCGCAGCACGTGCTTCAGCTGCTGCGCTTGAGTCTGCTTGGCCTTGTGATAGCGCCAGGGGGTAACATTGCAACCCGAGGAAGATGTATCCAGCCAGTTGCCGAGGGCACAGACCTGCGTGGTGTCGAAACCGGCCAAAAAGGAGAGCGTGACCGGCAACTCGCGCCACGACTTGGATGACACCTTGGCTGCATCTCCTGGCTCCAGAAGGGGCGCCATCGCCAAAGAAACCATACTGCGAATCGTCGCGGGGGGGATCTCGAACCCAGTGGACGCGTTGAACCCGACGCACTCGATGTCAGAAGGGGCCAGTCGCCGAGACAAGGCCTCCAAGAACCAAGCACCGAAGTCCAGGTCCTCCACGATGCTGTAACGAGGGCAGGACCAGAGAAACCCCGCTCGCAGGTGGCGTTGCTTGCCACGAAGGCACTCGAAGTGGAGCGTGTGGGAATCCATACGAAGCAGCCGACTCCGCTGGGCATGGATAAGCCGCACAGCCCCTGTGCACTGGCACCAAGTCGCGAAAAACGCCAGGAAGTGCTCGTCGTGGTTGCGGTAGGCGTTGGCCAGGGCCTCCTCAAGCTTCATGAGCATAACAGGCTCAGCAACCGGCGCTTGCTTAGCTCCGAGACCAACACCAGGCGCAGCAGCCCTGCGCATACTCATAGCCAGGCCCAAGTCCACTGAAAAGTGAAGGCGCTTCACCATGAACATAAGAGCTGGGATCACCCTGCTCTTAGCCTTACTCGCTGAAACGAAAGAGGCAGCCGACACTGCCGTAAGGCTATGAATGGTGAGGCCATGCTGGTCACAGTATTGTGCCAGCTCCTCCCAGGTGCGACACACCTTCGCCAGGGTGCTAGACTCTGCACTCCGCAACACGGGGAACAGTACCTGGTCAACAATGCCCTCGATCGCAGCTCCCGACGGCATAGCGGCTGCCTTTGACCAGGATGTCCCTGAGAGTGGGACGGTGTGCTGCATTGGCCTCCAACAGAGGTGTAGCACTGGGCTTACCCGGCGTCACTCGCCGTACCCTTGGCACCGGCGGAACGGGAGGCGGAGCTTTCGGCTGCACGGCCGCCACAACCGACGCAACAGTCGGCTGGGCACTATCTGACTGCATATCGTAGATATCGCGAACTCGTGCTGCCAGCCCCGATCTGCATTCCTGGGCCGCGACTTCCCAGGCCGCAGCCACTTCTGGACCCGCCGCCTCCAAGGCTTCGGCTCTGCTAGCGAAAAAGAAAGCAAACTCCTCTCGAGTTTCGATCTCATTCGCCAGCATAAACACCTCCATTCTTGCAACACGAGATGAAAAAGGAACTCCTGATCTCAGGTCCAATTTCTGGAGATGATATTTTGGCTTGATAGGAAATGGCAGCGGCATGCATAGGTCAAGCTCATGCTCAAGTGCAACAGCAGTGCCTAACACAGTTCCTACCAAGCAGACAGCACAAGAATGATTTCAGCTCACCAAGCCTGCCCGAAGCACTAAGCTGGGCAACGAACACCCTCAAACCCTCAACCCCGAAACCCCCTCAAACAACAAGGCACCTCATAAACCCTAACGGCCCTAACCCCCTAACCCTAAAACCCTAGAACCCAAAAATCCCAAAGCCCTAAACCCTAAACCCAAACTCGAACACCCTCAAACCCTCAACCCCAAAACCCTAAAATCCCAACTCGAACACCCTCGAACCCTCAACCCCAAACCCCCCTAAAAAGCACCTCATGGAGGCGAGGATCCGGAGTTCCACTGAGCCTTTTGGTGTCGGAAAGTCGGGCTTCGCGAAGGTGGTTTCAGGAGACTTTAGGGGTTTTAGGGTTTTAGGCTTTAGGGGTCTTTAGGGGTTTTAGGGTTTTAGGCTTTAGGGGTCTTTAGGGGTTTTAGGGTTTCAGGCTTTAGGGGTCTTTAGGGGTTTTAGGGTTTTAGGCTTTAGGGGTCTTTAGGGGTCTTTAGGGGTTTTAGGGTTTTAGGCTTTAGGGGTCTTTAGGGCTTTAGGGTTCTAGGGTATTAGGGGTTTTAGGGTTTTAGGGTTTTAGGCTTTAGGCTTTAGGGGTCTTTAGGGGCACTTTTTTGAGCGCCCCTTTTTCAACTGCAGTTGAACATCCCAGGCTCGGGAAGGCTAGATGGCCGTGTTGGCCTTCGACGAAGTCTCCTCAAGACGACGGTTTCGGTTGATGTGCCTCCGGCATCTCTGTTTGTATCTCGGCTGCACCCCTCGTTGTCCCTGATCTTTAGGGCCTAGCTCTTCGTTTTTACGGCGTTCAGAGTTCCGGGTTTAGGGTTTGAGGGGTGTTTCTGGTGTTTTATGGCCTACAGATTCCCTGGGAGCCCAGAGTTGACAGGTTGAGTTTTTCGGCTTGCGGCGAAGCGCTTCGGAGTTGGGCCTGGGGTGTAAATAGCGCTCCCAAAAAAGAAAACCTTATCATGAAGTGGGTTTAGGGTTTAGGGTATCCCTATAAAAGGCTATCCTTCTGGGGTCCCTAATTAAAGGCTCTCTTTTGTTGGCGGCCCTTTTCCGGAATCTCGGTTTGAGCAGGCTGCTTGGACCGTCTAATGCGGTGATGGCTTCAGGCTTCATACTAATGCATCTGAGCCTTGAAGACTCTGCTTTGTCGAGCCTTTAAGGCCATGAAGGCTTTGTTGAGGCTTTATGGCCGTGGGCTGCCAGCCAGCCCGTGCCCTCTGCCCCTGTCCCCTGCTTCTGCTTCTGCTGTCCCTGCCCCCGCCCCTGCCCCTGCCCCTGCCCTGCTGCGGAGAAGAATCCTAAAATGCACACGCCCCGCCCCCTGATTCCCTTGAAGGCAATGAAGACAGAAGTTGTGTGATCTTTATGGTTTTTCATTCAGGGTTGTGCAGCAAGATCAATGCCGCCAGATATATACAGCCCAGTCCTCAGAATCCAAACACAGCCAGTACCTCAAAATCCAGCTCGAATGCTTTGTTCCAGCAACAGATCCTGAAACCTAAACCCTGAACCTTAAACCACTCAAAAAGCCCTGATCGCCATCGAAACTCAGCATCTGGCAGAGCCACGGCAAGAGCTTGCATTGGAGAGGACAGAGAGGCGTCTCTGAAGAGCGCTGCCTTCCGGGGCGGATGCGAAGAATTTCAGAGTGCCGAAAAAACAGAACTTGGGTGGTTGTCAAAATTATGGTCCCTTTTTGGATCCTCTAATATAGTACCGGCACCTATTATTTAGGGCACCCAAAAAGGTACCCTAATTTTGACAACTATCCACTTGGCAGCCTCAGAGGAGTGTCGAAGCTCCGGTACTGCGGCCTCCAGCACAGCCTCGTTTGGCATGCGCCCGGTGACTAATACTAATACAACTAACAAATAATAACACAAATACTTGTAATAACAAGAATACTAAAAATCGTCAGCATATTACCACTAACAACAATACCGATAATGATGATGACGATGAAACACAGTAGCAAGCATAAGAATAATGAGACTCATGCGCCGCACGTCCCAGCGCCGGAACCCTGAGCTCTCGTAAGGCGTCCGCGGCCAGAAGTTCGGCTGCCGCCCGCGAGGCCTCGCCCAAGCGGAACCCAGACATTTACGGCACGCCTTAGGGTTTATAAGGTTTAGGGTTTAGGGTTTGGGGTTTGGGTTTTAGGGTTATGACAGACCTAATAGTAGCCTTTACAGGAATCCTCAGATTACGGCAAGCCTTATGGCTTAGGGTTTGGGTTTTAGGGTTCTGACAGACCTAACAGAAGCCTTTGTAGGAATCCTCAGAATCCTCAGAGGGGCCTCTTTACTTATGGTAGTTGCGGCTTCTCCTCACATCGCCACGAGAGTCTAAGAGCATGGCCCGCAGCGTCGCGAAGCCACCCAAGCCTCTGAGTTCAGGTTTTGGGGTTAGGGTTCGGGGACCATACGCCCGAGAACCAAAACCCCAAAACCGAAATGCGTGCATCATCGCAAAAGCCGAGACGCCAAACCCTGAAAGCTTACAGTGGTCCTTATCACAGCCCTTATCGTAACCCCTACAGCAACTTTCATTTCAACCCCATGAGCCCCAGAAGCCCCTAAACCATCAACCAAAACCCAAAGTTTCAATCATCCTAAACCCTAAACCCAAGAGCCCTAAACCCTGAACCCAAGAGCCCTACAAGCCCGACCTAACGACCGTGCCTGGCTTCGATCGGACTCCGAGGGCAGCGGCGCGTAGCAACAGCGCCACGATGCCCGACATTCCTCAAAAGAAGATGCTGGCTCCCAGAGACTCCATTTTCCCTTAATTCAGGATTATACAGTAAATTTCGTCGGATCCCAAATATGAGTTAAGGTATAGTCATTGACTAAGGGGTATATGGAGTCTCTGGGTTTCAAGTTTAAGAACGTGGGCTTACGTAGGGTTGTGGGTTTTGCATTCGTCTTTAGGGCTCCGGAGTGGGGGATTGACGGATGGTTTAGAGTTTCGGGTTCTGCATTTACGTTGTCTGGGATTGAAGATCTCAACGGCGCCAAACGGCAGCTGCAACGACGCGTGGGAGAAGAAACCCTCAAACCCCAAAACTTTAAGACACTAAACTTCAAAGCCCGAAACCCACAAAACCTTCATTCAAGTCCTACAACCCTGAAAACACTGAAACCACTCAATCCGAACAACTTCAAAGCCACAGAACCCTAAACCCTCAAACCCTAAACCCCACACTCCCAAACCCTAAACCCCTAAACCCTAAAGCCCCTTAGCTCCTGAACCCGTAAGCCCCTCAAAGGCCCTGAAGCCTCACAGAGACGCCAATATCCCTTAATGACGGAATACACCTTAAATCATATTAAGGAACCGACTATAATTTAAGGTATATTCCTTAATATATTGAGGGATATACCTTAATCTTTTTAAGGATCCGACTATACTTTAAGGTATATTCCTGAATTAAGGGATATTGGAGTCTCTGGGCTCTCTTGGGGGCCCGGACCCAACAAATCTTCGGCAGCACCTGCAGGCCAGGCCTCCCGAGACCGCGGACCGTTTAGGGTTTGGGGGCTTCCGAAAATTAGGGGTACCTTTAAAGGGATCTATAAGGGTTCCTTTAAGGGTTGCTTTAAAGGGATCTATAGGGGTTCTATAAAGGGTTTAGGGTTTGGGAGTTTCCGAAAATTCGGGGTACCTTTAACGCGATCCATAAGGGCTCCTTAAAGGGATCTATCAGGGTTCTATTTAGGGTTTAGGATATGGGAGCTTCCGAAAATTCGGGGTACCTTTAAGGCGATCCATAAGGGCTCCTTTAAAAGGGATCTATCAGGGTTCTATTTAGGGTTTAGGGTTTTAGAGTTCCGAAAATAAGGGGTACCTTACTTTGGGGTCCTTATAATAAGGATACTACTACTTAGGGTACTATAGTAGGATCCCCTATTTTCGGAAACTCCCATTTGAGCTGCCATAGTTAAGGCTTAGGGTTTAGGTGTTTGGGGGTTTTAGGGGTTTGGGGTTTAGGGGTTTAAGTTTAAGGTTTAGGGTTTAGGGTTCAGGGTTTAGGTGTCTGGGGGTTTTAGGGGTTTGGGGGCAAGGGGTTCAGGATTTAGGGTTTAGGGGTTTAGAGCTTTGGGTTTAGGATTTAAGCTGCCATGAGGATTACTACAGGGGCTACCTTACGGGTTACTAGGGTCACTACAAGGGCTACTTTGAGGATTACTACAAGGGCTGCTGAGCTACAGCCAAGATTACTACAGGGGCTACTTTTAGGATTGCTTGAAGCATTACCATATGCTACAACGGCAAATGTAGAAGGCGTTTACGGTTTCTGGGTTTAGGGCTTAGGGAGTTTCAGGGTTTCGGGAGTCCGCATGAAATTCGTCACATGTCCTGCTCTACGTGAGCTTACACACGGCAACTGTGCCAGCCTCGGGCAGGAGTGCCGTGCAACTGGCCGCAGCAGCCAAAGCTAATTCACGTGATGGGCCGCGGGCGGCACCTTAGCAGTGCTGCAAAGTCTCCACGAACTCTCCGGGTCATCATTGCGTTTCCGAGATGTTCTAGACAAGCAGCAAATCAACGAGGCGCACAGCAATCCCCGCACCCCAAAACAAATCCTAAATTCAGAGCCCCTCACTTCTCAACCCGAGACCCGAATCCTAAACACTCAACCCATCCCCCTGGAAGCCTAGACCTCAACCCTCAATCCCAAACTAACAGTTCACAACCATCCCCCTAAACCCTTCAACCCTGAACTACAGTTCACAACCATCTCCCTAAACCCCCACACCCTCAACCCCAAACTACACAAGTTCACAACCGCCCTCCTAAACCCTCAACCCCAACCTACAAAAAGTTCAGAACCACCCCCATAAACCCTCAACCCCAAGCTACAAAAATTCAGAACTATCCCCCGCAAGCGAACCCTATGATAGATAGAACCTATAGTACTCTTTAAAACAAGGGACCCGACCCCTTCCGGGATCCCCTTCAAGGGCTGAGGCCCGGGGCGTGCAGAGAAAGCCGCGAGCACTTTCACCAAGCCGGCCCGGGCCTTAGAGACGAAGCTGTCCGGGTTTTAGGGTTTTGGAGTCGAAGGGTTTAGGGGTTTAGGGTTCCTTCAAAAGGATCTATGAGGGTACTACAATGGGGTTTAGGGTTTAGGTCCTCTTAGGGTTTTGAGGATTAAGGGTTTGAGGATCGGGGGATTCAGAGGTTAAGGGTTCGGGGTTCAGGGTTTAAGGGGGTTCTGGAGTTGAAGGGGTTTCGGGGTTTAACGGTATTTGGGGTTTAGGGGTTCGGGGTTTTAGGGTTTACGCTTTAGTTTGGGGATTCAGGGTTTCGGGGTTTAGGGTTCGGAGGATTCAGAGGTTAAGGGTTTGGGGTTGAGGGGTTTAGGGCTTAGGGGATTTAGGGTTTAGGCTTTGGTTCTGCAAGGTTTCCCGAAAGAGTTCTCTCAAGGTTTCTATAAGGATTCTTTAGCGAAGAGTTTCTGGGCTAAAACCCCCACCCAATAATAGTATAGACCAATCCTTGTACAGTTGGATAATCGGCTGTAGACGGCTGGCAAAGCCGCTTTGTCAAGAGCTTTGTAGGGATTCAATGACGGCCAGAAGTTATAACTTGATGGGGATGCCTGCAGGAATGTGGACCCCGGGGATGCTTACGGAAGGGCTAAGGTGCAGCGGTTTTCAAGAACAACTCAGGAATAGGAAGGGGGTTTGGGTTTCATGTGCTGCTTCATGCAAGTGAGGCGAAGGCAGTGGAGGCGGCCACCCAAAGAACTTCGGCAGTTCGCGCATCTTTGGAACCTCAAACGAAGGCCCACAGCACTCACCTCTCGGTTGCCGAAACTTTAAACCCTCAACCCTGAATGCCCTAAATCCCCACACCTTTGAACCCTACGTCCTGGGCCCTGCAATCCCACAAGTCTGAATCCAAAAACCCGGAATCCTAAATCCTAGGCCTTCTACACCAAAATGGCCGGCCTGAGACGTCCCACTCCCCGGCTTCCGAAGCACCAGGCACCTTGAATCCGGACTTGCTCGTGAGCTGCTTTCGATGTTTGATAATGGACTTGCTGCAGTTTCATATCCTACAAGTGAAGGGGGAGGCTTGTCTCGACGTTCAAAAGCGCAGCATGGTCCACACGACTCGCAATCGCTGGCTTTTGCACAAGGCATTCTACTGCCTTAGGTTCGTCCAGTGAACATTGCCTAATCGTGACCAGAAGTTTGCTGATACCCGTGCGTGCTGCTAGGAAAAACACCCTTCGCTGCCCGGGCACGGCCAGAGCCAGCGACACGGCAGAAGCCTTGGCATCGGCCCACTGCCCATGCATTGCCGCATCACCTGGGTGGCTTGAAAAGGCTGCCAAGCCCGTGCCCGAAGCAGTATCCCCCTGATTCGCCAAGGCCCAGCACACACAGAGCCGACTGGACGTCTTTCTCCAGGGACCCGGCGAAACGTGTGGGCGAACGACAAGATCGCCTGACCAAACGTCACAGTCTCACTGGAGTCCGCTCAGAGGAATGTCAAGGCACCTGAGAAGCCGCCATCAAGGCATGTCTGCCGGCAGCACGGCCGCAGCAGCACCCCTCAAGCCGAAATGCAAACTTGGTCAGCACGCAAACAAAGGAAATACAGCTGCTGATCGTTAGTGCAGACATATGTTTCCCAACCCTTGAATCAGGCTTATGCTGAAAAATTTTCCAAACCTTACCTATTCATTAGCGATAGATAGTCGGAATTCAAAAACGATGGCTTGAAGCTCTGCTATTAGTACTGCGTGTCAGGGTTCGGGTTGCGAGCACCAGGGCGGATATGGGTTGTCTACGACATGAAGCAACCATGTTGATCCGTTCTCACAAGGCGACCTACCATGAATGGACAACCAGCAGGCTGGTAGCTTTTCGGAGTTGCCGACACGAGACACGAGCAGACCAGAGAAACATTTTGAGGATGGTGTGAGATACCTGATTCTGAGCCTGAAGCGCTAGACAAAAATCACAAAATGGCGAGGCAAGTCTTCCAGAAAGGGCGGCAGTCGATACGGGCCTGCTCCTGTTGCTGCACGTGGAACTTTACGCCACTTCAACAGCTGTCGACTGGCATAAAGGTGGACTTTAGTTTGGCCCTTTGCTGGTTATGAAAGACACTGTACAGGGTATGGATACGAGTGGTGCTACCGATACGATCGATGCTACAAGGCTTGTAGACAGTATGCATACGGTAAGTGTTATAGATGGGAATGTTACTAAAGATACTATGGGCAGTAAAACTACAGAACATAGGGATTATAAGATTTATAGGATGCTATTCAGAAAATACAGGGTATGTACAAAGGATAGACGGGGATTATACATGACTTGTGTCGACAGAAGCGGCGAGAACGAGTTCTGGTCGTACTGGAGCTGCTCCGTGGATTGGAGATGCCATGAGCTACGTACTCCCGCCTCATCAGGTGATGGTTGTCACCAGCGCCCAATGAGGGACGAGTTTAGGAACTGCTAATTAGCTATCAACCACCATCGCCAAAAGAGGCGTCGCGTTGTGATGTAGGAGCATCTGCCATCGCCTTATGAGGAGTGGGTTTTAGGCACGAGTTTTAAAGCGAAGGGTGAACAGGATATTATAGGGTATGTAGGGTATGTGCGGTATACAGGTATAAAGACAGGGTATAAGTTATATAGGATATACAGGATATGTGGGATTTTCAGGATATACAGGTTGTGTCGGAATGTATAAGGCTGCATGATTGTTGCAGGGGCTGCTATAGATACCATATGCATTATGGGATCCCTTT
The DNA here is from genome assembly GCA_905221615.1 of Symbiodinium sp. CCMP2592. Classification (NCBI taxonomy): domain Eukaryota; class Dinophyceae; order Suessiales; family Symbiodiniaceae; genus Symbiodinium; species Symbiodinium sp. CCMP2592. Next base: position 378,613 of record CAJNDT010006137.1, read on the forward strand.
CTACGGCAAATACTTTAGATAGCATATGTGCAGACTATAAATGATACAGACTTCGTATATACTTTAAAGTCCGTAGATATTATGGATACCGAAAATACAACAAAACCTGAAGGTATGGAAATCTATCTGTCCTATCTGTATTTTTGCATTATCTAGACATTACCGAGGACCGAGGCTATCTGTATATGTATGCGTGTGTACACTTCTGTAGACATTCTGTACATCCTGTTTCTTGCATATCCTACATATCCCTTAAACATGTATCCCATGAATGACATACACCAAAAAACGAGGCGGGCGTTCTCCACGAGGCAGCGCATCAACCGAACAGGCCGCGGGCTGGCTTCAAGAGACTCAAAGCTGTTTTTTCAGCCGTAGATTTGCTTCTCTGGCTTTCAGTGCTCGGCTGACGCCTGTTTTCTCAGCCACAAAAAACCTGCCGTGGACCGTGAGAAGATCTGTGGCCCAATACGCCACAGATCCAAGTTGAGACTTTTCACCTGCAGTGGTTGATACAACCTGTGGCCAGTAACAGACTCGCTAGCAGCTGGCAGGTGTGCTCCAGACATCTCTACATCCCTTCTCTTGTGTCACGCCGTTCTTTGGCTTGGCAGGCACTGCGACGATCCTCCGCAACCTGTACTTTGATGAGTCTGAACTGAACTGAACACAGCTTGCAGAAAGTCATAGCGCACCTGCATCCTGCGAAAACGACGTGAGAGAATTGCTCTGGAACTGCAATAGATTCCAAAGCTGATTGGAGCCCTTTTAAGTCTTCAATCGCATCGCAATTTTGTTTTGCTGGAAACGAAACTTCGAGGCTTGAAGAGTGGAATCAAGAGAGCTGCAAAGGCTTCCAAGCCCCTCCTGCATCTCTCTTCAAAATTTCAATTCCTTCGAAGGCTTTGAAGCTGCAGCCTTCACGGCCCTGGTTCAAAGCCCTTTCATTGTTTCTTTGAGCTTCGAACCTTCAAGCCGAAAGCCTTCGCGGCCTTCTTCAAAGGCTTCGAAGCCCCCTTCATCCCTCTTTGAAGGAGAGGGGTCTTCGAAGCCTTCGACAGGGCTTTGAAGACTTTGAAGCCTGCGAAGCGGAGGAGAAAGTGCTTCGAAGTGTTTGCTTGGAGATAGACAGCTGCAAAGATGCTTCTGAGAAACTGAAGGAGCTTTACAGAACGAACTTGTGCCTTAGGCATGGACTGTGACCTGTTTGGACCAGAGCCTGTGGGACCTGCTGGTTCTGTGGAGTTGTTTAAAACTCAGCAAGCAGACTAGGTTGCACCTGCCAGTGCTTCAGTGCAGCTCCAGAAGGTGGAAGTGTTCCAGTTCTGCGAGGATGGGTCCCCCTTGAAGCCCCCCTTTAAGCCCCTTTAAAGCCCCCTTTAAAGGGGTCTCCCCCCTTTAAGCCCCCCTTTAAGCCCCCCCTTAAGCCCTTTTTTTTGGCGTGGGCGGGCCTCACAGACAGCAGTTGCTGCACTCGGTCCCAATAAGAACTACAAGAACACCAAGAAAACAATAAAGAGCTGTACAGAAGAATCCTATCGAGTGAAACAGGCCGCGACTTGCAGACTTAGCCAGCAGGGATCGTTCGGCCTTTAAGGGGTAGCATCTCTCAGTTGTCCTTTTCCCGAAAGAGCAGCTTGAAACATGCATCCATCAACCAGCACGCTTCATGGCAGATGTGTAGCGGAAGAGCGGCCCAGCTTCACAGTAGCGTGAGTCTCGCAATGCAAGCAGCGAGGAGGAAAAGCCGCTGCCACGTGCCCTTTATGCAGAGCTATCAGCCGTGAAATAAACTTGAGCGAAGGTGGAAAGCCGCGTGCCATGGCTATTCGGCCTCTTGCTATGGCGGTCTGCGTCCGAAGATGGTTCATCGCGCCTTCCGGTTGCCGGGCCATCGACACAGACACGAACGGACAGCAGCTAGAAGGCCCACGGCCCATAGTTACTGACTCCACGACGAGAGGAAAGACTACGCACCACCGCGGCTGACTGGGACGATGGTAGTGCCCCCGTCACAGGTGAGGCATGAGATGTACAGCGGTGGCAGAGGGCAGAGGCGAGCAGCGAGCTGAGCTCGTACGCGGCATCAGTTCAACCATACCCAGCTTACCAAAATGGGGGACATCGCAAGGGTCAAGAAAGAACCGCCACTTACGTCCAGCCCAGCTTTCTGCTGTTTGGGTGCGGTGGATCGTGACCAGCTCAAGACCTGGCGGGAGATGCTGGCCAGTCTGGATGCCCCCCAGCACCATACTGTTCCTGACGGCATGGTGCTGACGGGGCATGGCGGCGATCTGACCGTGATGGGCTATGGCGACAGGGTAGTGTTCCAGACCCGGTCCGGCGACTTGGGTGCGCTCTCAGACAGCCAGGATGGAGCGCGTGATCTCGACGCCGCGTTGTCCGACCCGGTCTGCGGTGCGATCGAGCCCCATCTCCTGACCCCGGTGCTGGCGGGGCTGGGCCGTCGCCTGTCTCCCAAGCGGGTCCTGATCAGCACCGCGCTCGACCCCTCAGCGCTCGCGCCCGAGGGCAAGCCGATCGCCGTCAAACGCATTGATGCGCCGGATCTGCGGATCGCGGCGGCTTCTCTGCCGCCGGAAGCGCTGGACGCCCTGCCGGCGATCTTTGGTGACGCCTTCGCAACGAAGCTGGACTGGGCGGCGCTCCTGAAGCCCTGGCGCGCCGCGGCGGTTCTGGGGCTGACGGCGGTGCTGGCGGCTTCCGGGCTCATGGTGGGGCAGGCCGCCTATCTCCAGGATCGCGCCAGTCGGTATCAGGCGGCGCAGGAGGCGGAATTCCGCATGCTGTTCCCCGAGGCGCGGATCGTGAATGTCAGCGCCCAGATGCGCCAGGCGCTCAACAGCGTCAGCGGCGGGGCTGTGAGCGGGGCGGGCTTCCTGCCGCTGGCGACGGTGCTGTCGGAGACGCTGAGCGATGTGGACGGCGTCCGGGTGGACTCCCTGCGCTATGACGCCAGCCGGGGCGAACTCTCTGTGACGGCGCTCTATTCCGGGTTCGGCGACTTTGAACGCCTGCGCATGGCGGCTGAAGCGCGGGGCGCGGTGCTTGAGGATGGCGGCGCGCGGCAGAGCGCGGCGGGAGTTGCAGGCGAATTCATTGTGAGGCTGCCATGAGCCAGACCACGCTCTTCACTCCGCTCATCAAGGCCTTTCAGGCGAGAACGGCTCGCGAGCAGGCGCTTCTGGCCGGACTGGCCGTGCTGGTGGTCCTGACGATCGCCTGGTTCGGCGTTCTGGCGCCGGCGATGAGCTGGCGCGCCGATGCGGCCCGCCGATACGCCAACGCTGCGGAAGGCTATGAGAGCATTCTGGTTCAGGCGTCCGAGTATCGCGCCCTGTCCGCACAGGCGGTCAATGCCGATGATCGTGAGCCCTTGCGCACGCTGGCCGATCGTACCGCGCGCGAGCGTGGGCTGGCGATCAGCCGCGTCCAGCCGCTTGAGGACGGACGACTGGGCGTCTGGATGGAGCAGGCGGACGCGGACTCCCTGATGGGTTGGCTGAGCCTTCTGTCGCGCGAGCATGGCGTCAACGCCGAGCGTGTGAGTCTGGATCGCGAGGGCGAGACCCGGGTTCGCGCCCAGCTCACCCTGGTGCGCGCCGGAGGAGCGGGCTGATGCGTCTTATTCTGATCCTCGGCTTTGTGCTGGCGCTTGTCGCGGGACTGGCGGTCACCGCTCCGACCCGGCTTGTCTATGATGCGCTGGCCCCGTCAGGGGTGGAAGCAGGACTGGTGCAGGGCAGCGTCTGGCGCGGGCAGGCGCTGCGTGTGCGTCTGGGCGGACGGGTTGTCCAACAGGTTGAAACCGGGCTGGAGCCGGCGTCCCTGCTGGCGCTGAGCCCGGCAATGTCCATGCGGGTGACCGATCCCGAGATCCAGATTGACGCCCGGTTGCGCGCGGCCGGAGACGCAATCCGGATCGAGGAAGCGCAAGGCCTTGTCTCGGTCCGGGCATTGCCCCTGCTGGCGGGGCTGCCAACGCCGGCG
>CAJNDT010006138.1:0-7500 GCA_905221615.1 Symbiodinium sp. CCMP2592
GCCTGATCCATTCAGGCTCTGAATGCAAAAAGGGCGCGCAAGTCATTGCGCGCCCTTTTTATTTCGGATTCAGGCGTCGGCTATTCCGCGAGGAAGCCCTCGACAAGGGCCGCCGTCTCCACGGGCCATTCCTCCATCGGCACATGGCCGGTGTTCTGCATCAGCACGAGGCGGGAACTGGGAATGGCCGCGTCAAAGCGCGGGCCGTGAGTCGCCGGGATCATGGCGTCGCTGTCCCCCCAGAGGATCAAGGTGGGCGCAGAGATGCGGGCGAGATCCGGATTGGGGTCTGGCAGGGTGTACTGTTCGATCCGCTCGATCAGCGCCTGACCATTGCCTTCCACCCGCATCATGGCGCGGATGCGTTCAAGCTGTTCCGGCGTCACCTTCGAAGGATCCGCGTACAGTGTCGAGGTTGCGTATTGGACGCCCGCTTCCGGTGCGAGGGTCAGATAGGCGCGCATGGCGTCGGGGATGGGCGCAGGTTCGTCACCCACGCCCAGATTTGGGTAACCGCCCGGGTCCATGAGAACCAGATGCGTGACGCGGTCCGGGTGGTCCGCCGCATAGCGCCAAGCGATCAGACCGCCGAGCGAATTTCCGCCGAGGGCGAAGCTTTCCGGGGCGATGTCGTCGAGCAGGGCGCTGACCTGGGCAACCGTATCCGGCACCGCATAGGCCTTGTCATCGCGCGGCCCGGTCAAACCGTGTCCAGGCAGGTCAAACCGGATGATCCGGTAACGGTCATCAAGCTCGGCCGCCATCGCGTCCCAGCTTTCCAGCGAGTGGCTGAAGCCGTGAATGAGAACGAGGGCCGGGGCGTTCTCCGGACCTGTTTCGCGCACGCGCCAGTCCTCGCCCGCAATGGTGACGAACCGGTCCGCCTCCGTCATCCATTGAGACTGAACCGCTCCGGCGTCCAGCGGACGCAGGGTCCAGGCGAAGAATGCGATCACCAGGACCGCCAGCAGGATCAGCCCGCCCAGAATACGCAGCAACATGGTCGTTATCCTCTAAGGCGTTCAGTCGAGACGGTTCAGGAAAGCCTTGATCGGTTCCAGCGCTTCAGGCTCGGTCAGCAAGGGCGCATGCCCCACATCGGGTACTTGCGCCAGCTCCATATCGCCATGGCGGCGTGACATTTCTTCAACGCAGTCCATCGCCAGAAGGTCGCTGATCGCGCCTCTGACCAGGAGCAGGGGGATGCCTTCTAGGCCTTCAAAGAAGGGCCAGAGGTCCGGCGGCGCCACATCGCCATCCTTGACCGGTTTTGAGATGTTCGCGTCGTAGTCGAGAACGATTTCGCCGGTGTCCAGTGCCCGGCAGGTGCGCTTGGCGAAGGCGATCCAGAAGTCCGCGCCGGTCTCTCTGGGGAAGGCCACGCCATTGATCGCGCGCAGGGCCTCACCCGCTTCATCCCAGTTGGCGAATTTGCCCGCGCCGCCCACATAACCCTGGATGCGTTTGAGACCGGCAGGATCAAGTTCAGGGCCGATATCGTTCATGACGACGCCGGTCAGAAGTTTCGGACGCAGGGTGGAGAGAATCATCGTCATCAGTCCGCCCATCGAAGTCCCGATGGAGATGACCTGACTCCAGCCCAGCTCGTCCAGAACGCCGATGACGTCCTCGACGTATTTTGCGGGATTATAGTTCTCGATCTGGCTGTCATAGTCAGACCGGCCACGCCCTCGCACATCAAGTGCGATCACGCTGCGTCCTGATTCGGCGACAATCGGGGCGAGATCTTCAAAATCGCGGCTGTTGCGAGTCAGCCCGTGCAGGCACAGGACCGGCGTCTTGCCGCTGTCGCCCTGGGCGGGATAGCGCCGGTAATAGGTGCGTATGCCGTCAGGGGCGGTGTAGAAGTGCTCGGAGAACGGGGTCATCGGACAGTCTCTGTCGCTTGGGTCTTGCTGGACTGGCGTTGCGCCATGCGCTTGAAGCCGGCCGCGAGGAATTCTGGCATGCGCTCCGTGACGGCTTCCAGATCACTGGATTTGCACAGCCCGCCGGACAGCGCATCGATCCGTCCGGTGTCTGCAAAGGTCAGCACCAGCGCGCCGGACAGGAAGTGATAACTCCAGAACAATTCCTCTTCGGGCGCATCGGGCAGGGCGCGGCGCACCGCATCAAGAAAGCGCCTTACGATCGGGTCAAAGTATTTGGACATGATCGCAACGCCCCATTCGGGAGAGTTGGTGACCTGACCGACCAGGGCGAAATAGCTTTTCCATCCGGGGCCGCCATTGGCGCTGCGATCCAGCAGGGGATGGGTGAAGGCGTGAATGATCGCTTCCAGCGTCGGGCCTTCGGGACCGGCATTGGCTTCGCAGGCGGCCAGTTCGGCCAAGCGAATCTCATTGAGCTCTTCCGCCCGACGCAGCAGGACAGCGTCAAACAGCTCGCGCTTGCCGCCGAAATAATAGGCGACGAGCGCGGGGTCGCTATCCGCCTGGCGGGCGATGGCGCGTACGGTGACGCCATGAAAGCCCTTTTCAGCAAAGAGACTTTCAGCAGCGTCGAGCAAGCGGGTGCGTGTACGCTCGCCCCGGCGCGTTCCTCCGGCGTCGGTCATTTTCCGGTCCTCCCTTGGGCTCCCTTTTAGAGCCCAAAGCCTTCAATTGGCCAGCCATAGCCTGTGTCTATCAGGTCTCAGCGGCCTTGTTGTTTATGACGGAAGTCCTAATCGCTATTGACTTTTCATTCAACGTTGAATTTACCTCATGCAAAAGCTCATAGAAGCTTCCGTTCACAGGGAGGGATTACCCCATGACTATGAAACGCACCATTCTGAGTGCGGCCGCACTGCTCGTCTCTGCGTCCGCCCTGCCGTTCGCCGCGTCCGCCGTGGCGCAAGACGCCGGCACATCCGCGGACACGGTTCGCGATGTCGTCACAGTGACGGCCCGCCGTCGCGAGGAAAGCCTGAAGGACGTCCCGGTGGCCGTGTCCGCCCTCTCAGCGGACCAGCTCGACCAGATCGGGGCCCAGGACATCACGACCTTGCAGGCGATCACCCCGAACGCCACCGTGCAGGTCGCACGCGGCTCGAACTCCACCCTGATCAGCTTCATCCGCGGCGTGGGTCAGCAGGATCCGCTCTGGGGCTTTGAGCCGGGCGTGGGCCTGTACATCGACGACGTCTATGTGGCGCGTCCTCAAGGCGCCGTGCTCGACATCTTCGACATCGAGCGCATCGAGGTTCTGCGCGGCCCGCAGGGCACGCTCTACGGCCGCAACACCATTGGCGGCGCGATCAAGTATGTCACAGCCCGCATGGATGGCGACCCGACGCTGATGGCGCGCGTGTCCGGCGGCTCCTATAATCAGCTCGACTACATGGTGTCGGCGTCCACGCCGCTGTCAGACACTTTCGCCGTTGGCGGCGCCTATGCGCGCTACACCCGTGACGGTTACGGCGAGAACCTGACCACGGGTCAGGATCACTACAACAAGGATGTCACGGCTTTCCGCCTCAGCGCGGAATGGACCCCGACAGACGATCTGTTCTTCCGCCTTGCGTATGACCGCGTCGAGGATGATTCCAATCCGCGTCATGGTTCGCGGATCCTGCCGGGGGCTCTGCCGGGCTCCACGCCGCTGGATGACATCTATGACACCCGCGCCGGCCTTGTGGGCGAGAACTCGGTCTCGACCGAAGGTTTGTCCCTGACGGCGGAATGGAATTTCAGCGACACGCTGACCTTCAAGTCGATCACCGCCTATCGCGAGGGCGATACCGACACCATCATCGATTTTGACAACACGCCGACCCCGGTTCTGGACATCCCGGCCTATTACGCCGACGACCAGTTCACCCAGGAATTCCAGCTGGCCTATGAAGGCGAGCGGATGCAGGGCGTTGTCGGCGTCTACTATCTCGACAGCACGGCCGAGGGCGCGTTCGACACCGTGGCGGGCCTTCTGGGCATCACCATCGGGACCGGCGGCAGCGTGGACACCGAGAGCTACGCCATTTTCGGCGACTTCAGCTATGACGTGACCGATCGTCTGCGCGTCTCGCTGGGCGCTCGCTACACGGAAGACAAGAAGACCGGCGACGTCTTCCGCGCCAACTATCTGGGCGTCGGCCGCACGCCGCTGACCGGCGGTCCGGCGGCGACCCCGATCCTGCTGCGCACCGATTACACCAGCGAGCGCAGCTTCGATCAGTTCACCCCGCGACTGTCGGTCTCCTATGATCTCAATGATCAACTGACCGGCTACGCCTCCTACAGCCAGGGCTTCAAGTCCGGCGGTTTCGACATGCGCGGCGACGCCATCCTGACGCCGGACACCGTGAACGGCTATGAGCCGGAAACCGTGGACAGCTTCGAGCTGGGCCTGAAGGGCGAGAATATCGGCGGCGTGCTGAACTTCAGTTCCGCCCTGTTCTGGTCTGACTATCAGGATCAGCAGGTGACCACCCAGGTCCCGACCGCGACCGGCATCGCCAGCTTCGTGGACAATGTGGGCCAGTCCACCATCTACGGCGCCGAGCTGGAAGGGTCGCTCTTCCTGACCGAAAACCTGACCGCCAACTTTGCTCTCGGCTGGCTGCAGGCGGAGTTCGATGAATTCCTGCGTTATGACCTCGTGGCTCAAGCCTATGTGGACATTTCCGATCAGGTCGTGTTCCAGAATTCGCCCGAATGGAGCGGCTATCTGGGGCTGACCTACACAGCGGAAGCCTTCGGGGGCGACCTGGCGGTTACGCCGTCGATCTCCTACCGTGACAGCTACAGCCAGTTCGAATTCCCGAACCCGCTGCTGGATGAAGACGGCTACACTCTGGTGGACCTGTCCGCCGTCTGGAGCGCGCCGAATGAACATTGGGAAATCGGTCTTCATGGCCGCAACCTGACCGATGAGGAGTATCGCATCGGCGGTTACAACTTCCCGGGCGCCATCTTCGACGACTCGGTTGTGGCCTTCTATGGCCCGCCGCGGACCTTCACCGCGACCCTGACCTACCGCTATTAATCGCGTGTGACGAGGAAACGCCGCCAACCTTGCCGGGTTGGCGGCGTTTTTTCTTTGCCTTTTGAAGGTTTACGCCTTCAGTATGTGGTCAGCGCCGCCAAGGCGGAGCACAACACAAAAGACCAGGGGAGAGATATGTCGACTCAAACCGAGGCGAAGCCCGGAGCTCCACTCGCGCCGCCCAGCAAGGGGTATGGCGCCTGGGTCCTGGCCATGCTGTTCATCGTCTACGCGTTCAACTTCCTGGACCGTCAGATCATTTCCATTCTGGCCATTCCGATCCAGCAGGAGCTGGATCTGTCGGACCGACAGCTCGGATTGCTTGGCGGCATCGCTTTTGCGCTTCTTTATTCGACGCTGGGCGTACCGATCGCCTGGCTGGCGGACCGCACCAAGCGCACCTGGATCATCACAATCTCCCTGGCGATCTGGTCTGGCTTTACCGCCATCTGCGGGCTGGCCACCAATTTCGTCCAGCTGTTCCTCGCTCGCGTCGGCGTTGGCGTGGGGGAGGCGGGGGGTGTCGCTCCGTCCTACTCGCTGATCGCGGATTATTTCCCGCCGCAAAGCCGGGCGCGAGCGCTGGCCATCTATTCGCTGGGCATCCCCATCGGGTCCGCCTTCGGCGTCGTCGCCGGAGCCCAGATCGCAGGCGGCGCGGTGAGCGAGAATCTCGACTGGCGGGCGGCCTTCATCATCGTGGGCGTGCTCGGCCTGGTGATTGCGCCGATCTTCAAGCTGACCGTGCGCGAGCCCAAGCGGGGTGGTCTTGATGCGCCCCAGCGGCCGTCCGTGGACGCCAATCTGGCGGAAAACGAAGCCGTCGCCGGTGAGCCTGCGGTCACACAGGACAAGCCGGGCATCTTCAAGGTGCTGGCGGTCCTGGCGAAGAAGCCGAGCTTCTGGTTCCTAACCCTGGGCGCGTCCTGCAGCTCGATGATGGGCTATGGCGTCTTCTTCTGGGTGCCCAGCTTCTTCCGTCGCAGCTTCTTCTCCGATCTCGGTCTCCAGGATGCGATCATCCAGTCGGGCTGGCTGTTCGGCGCCATCCTGTTCGTCGGCGGCTCTCTGGGGATCATTCTCGGCGGCGTGCTGGGCGACCTGATGGGCAAGGGCTCCAAGCGCATGTACGCGATTGTTCCGGCGGTGGCCTTCTTTGTCACCTATCCGTTCTACATCGCAGGCGTGCTGGCGCCGTCGCCGTTGATGGCGGTCCTTCTGTTCATGATCCCGACGGGTCTGGGCCTGGCCTGGCTTGGCCCGACGCTGTCGGCCTTCCAGCATCTGGTGCCGCCCAATATGCGCGCCATGGCCTCGGCCGTGTTCCTGCTGATCAACAACCTGCTGGGTATCGGCGTCGGGGTTTACGCCCTCGGTGAGCTTTCGACTCTTCTGACGCCAAGCTTCGGTGAAGAGGCCCTGCGCTATTCGATCATGATCGGCGCGACCCTTTATCTTGTGGCCGGCGCCCTGTTCCTGATCGGGTCGCGGACCATCGCCAAGGACTGGGAAGAGGCCTAGCCGGAGTGCCCCGTCCTGCAACGAAAAACGCCCCGGCCATCGGCCGGGGCGTTGTCGTCGGAGCTGTCCGCCAGGATCAGGCTGCTTCGGCCGTCATGGACATCGCCTTGATGAACAGGCTGCGCGCATCGGCGCGCGCGTCATCGCCATCCGCGGCGAACAGATCACCCTTGAGCGCCAGAACGGCGTCGGATTTGGGATCAGCGGTCTCCGCGATCTCTGCGACGAGCGCCACAGCTTCGCCCAGCGCACACACGGGAGCGCCGGCGTGCAGGAAATCCGCGATCAACAGGCGCGCATCCTGATCATTTCGCAGCCGCTCGATGCTGGCCGCGCCCGCAGGCAGCACCAGACCGGTAAACGCGCTTGCGGCCTTTTCGCCCGGTTGGGCGTCGACCACGAAATTCATTTCGTCACCGCCCTGGGGGCGGCCAGTGATCAGGCCTTTTTTCGGGCTGATCATGATCGTCCGGTATCCGGCGCGTTCCGCGGAGCCGGCGATGTCAGTCAGGTCACCCGCGTCAAATCCGTCAACAGCGAGAACCGCGATGTCGCCGGAGGCGCCAAGGTGATTGAGATCGATTCGGTTTTGACGTGCATTGGGTTTGGAAAAAGCCACATGTCCTCCTGCCGCTGTCAGCGGCGCTAAATGAACGAAATAGGGATCGAGAGTATTAGATAGGAAGTCGGTGCTGGGGGTCAAGCTGGTATGCAGGAAAGCGCATATATCGGGAATTTATAATGTGCCTTTGCTTTCGATGTTAATCAGGATCTGACTTTTCCAAATAAGGGCTTTTTACGGGGTATAACTGGCAATTTGCCAATATCATTATTGATTTCGTGGCGACCTATATTGATAAGAAGGGCTCTTGATTGAGCTGGGGCGTTCGGTCGCGTCGTGGGCCTTGCCTTGGCGTGATTAAAGCGGCATCGCGTTCACCCAAGTCTCAAGGGAACCAGCATGACGGAAATCGTGATCCGAACCGCCTCGTC
>CAJNDT010006138.1:10000-12500 GCA_905221615.1 Symbiodinium sp. CCMP2592
ACTCCTAAGGCGTTACAGGCCTCGGAGTGCAGTGAACTGCTCGACCCTATGAGAGTGAGCTGTTGGATCTCCGCCCAACACTAGCCAGGTAAGTTTATGCAGCACCTGCATTTTTGCTGCAAGCCATGATTCGGTTCAAGTAGGCTGTGTAAGCAGTCCGACGATTTTTGCAGGTCCTTTCTTGCAGTCCGACTTCCGTTTCTCCCTGAAAAGAAGATGGCTCAATAAACCTAGTCTTGGCCCGCAACTTCCTGTACACATCAGATAAAAGCGAGAACTGTGGGTTCTGGCTTTGACCAGGTGTGGCACTAGCAAGCTTTGAACCCGAAAAGCTGTACTTCTTGCTTGGCTGGGAACACTTGTGCAGTGTTCTGGCATCGATGATCAGAGCAGGTTCCAAACATTGTGTGGGCTTAAAGATGTGCCACAGCTCGATTTAGAAGCAGCAAACCGACCTAGCTCCGCCGGCAGCAATTGGTTCTCTGTTCGTTGGAGCTCAGAGCTCCCCAAAAATTGTGTGAGTCACATTGATGCGTCCCATTCACGGCAACGGGACACCGATCAGTGGATTCGCGGAGCGAAGGAAGCAGAAGTCAAAAAGGCCACGGTCCTGACAGGACCGTGGCCTTTTTGACTTCTGCTTCCTTCGCGGAGCAAATCCACTGATCGGTGTCCCGTTGTCGTGTTCCCAACCTTTAGTAAAAGGCGGAAGATTAGTGCGCTATGAAGTGAACGCTGTGATGACCAGGTATGGAACTTTTGGCTTCTGCAGACAAGCTTCAAAGTGCTCAGCATACAGACATTTATGGATCGAGCCTCAGAGTTCCACCGTTTTCTCGACGTGTGCAAGCAGTTTCCAACAGTCAAAGTCAAAGCAGCCCGTTGCAACATGCATGGAGCTGCCAAAACCATCTGCATGCAGCAGGGTTTCGTCCAGAAACAGCAGCAACCTTGCTGCAGAACACCAGTCACCAGTTAGTGTGCAATGTTGTTGGGCCGAAGCCCACGTAAAAATTGCAAGAATGACCTTGACGATCAAACTTGACGGGAATTGGAGTGGTTTTCAGCTAGCAAACAGCGCACCTCCGCTAAGCGTCACTGATAGCGCTATTGGCCCTTCCGCAAAAATACCTAAGGCTGGATCCTCCGGGGAATCGTTTTGTGGCTAGAACTAATCATTCCTGTTGTCAGATTAAGAAAACCGGCAGCTAGAACAAAAATCATTCCAGTTTTTCAAAAAGCAAAATTAAGAAAATGGGCAGCAACCGCCTCTTCCATTCTTGGCCGAGCATAGTTAGTGTAGCAGTGCTTGATGCAAAAACCATGATGTTGCGTGTTTGCTCTGAATGATCTTGCATGATCTTGCGCGGTTACATGTTTGATAGCAAGTTGCAGGCATGCTCATTTTGCGACGGGCATCCCAATCTGCTCCAAAATGCAGACTGTTGTCGAGATGCAATGCCAGGCTGAAGAATGACCATGCAATCTAACACTACGTCGGCTGCACGCGGGTTGACCTTGGGCTCACGGTGAGGGCAAGTCATGTTGGCACGAGCGTCGACGGCAAGAGCGAGCATTGAAGGGCAATGTCTTGTAGGCGGGCGTGTGCTTAACCACTGCGCTGTCTTGTACATCCTATGCATAAATTCAACAGTACTATTTAGCAACAAATGAAAGATCACAAATATAGTGTCAGCCAATGTTCCATGACTTGTTCGCTGAAGGTCACTGCGCAGCCGCACAAGTGAATCTGGAAGCCCCTAGCCTGATTCGGGAAAACTGACTGTTGTGCAAGCATCCAAACTGGGAAAAATTCTTTTTCCCGGGGCCTGTTCTTTTTGGTGGGAAAGCGCAAACAGACACACTGGGGATTGAGCCTTCCACCCCCCAAATTCCTGCTCTTTATGGTGGGAAAAGGTAAATGGACACACTGGGGATTGAGCCCAGGGCCTTCCGCATGCGGAGCGGATGTGATACCACTACACCATGTGCCCCTTGAAGCAGGTCTTGGAAACCTCCTTCATTAGACTACAAGTGGAGCCGAGGGAAGTTCAGCCCCACCTAGTCAAGCACCACACCCAACAAATGCCCCAAACTCAGGTATTTTTGACATCTCTCACTACATCTTGCTAGCTAGTGGAAAAAAGGCTCTCGCCCCTTTCCTGTTGGAGATGGCGCCTTTCAGCCAGTTCGGTGGAGAGGACCTCTGTAGTTGGCCACACGAAACATCTCGAGTACTGCCCTGGCCACACGAAACCACACTACAGGCGAAGAGTAGTGGAAACATGTATTCCAACAGTGCGCAGACTTCAGAGCAGGAAACCTTTTTGAGAGTTGTCACAAACAAATTTATTACTTGCACTTTCCCACAACCACAATGCCATGAAGCGTACTTCACTCCCTTCAGCTTAGATCTTCTCACTCCTTTCATCATGCAGTGAAGCAAGTTCTTCGTGAGAAAATCCTGAAGTCGTCATCAGAGAGTGTAAGGTGTTCTGAA
>CAJNDT010006138.1:17500-382545 GCA_905221615.1 Symbiodinium sp. CCMP2592
CTTTGGGCATTTTGAGACCGGATGCTAAAGGACTGGCTGGAGCGGCAAGAGAGGCGCTACAACCCCTGACCCTCTCGTTCCTAAAACACATGCCACAGTTTGCCTACCTTCCTGGTCGTGGGCTTTCAGATGCGCTGGAACGAGTCGTGTGCCATCTGCGGGAGGCTCGGTCTTTGTTGGAGCAGGCTCATCCTACGAGACATGCTATACAGCAAGGCACACAGGTGCCATCTCTAGTAGGCGGTCTGACCTTTGCTTTAGACCTAAGCCAGGCGTTTGACACAGTCTCTCGCCAAGAGATTATCGGTCTCCTTCAGCGTGAGGGGGCCGATCAGGACACAGTCCACCTCGTTCAAGCTCTCCATGACGGATCCAGATACGTCTTACATGCCCAAGGCGATTCCACTTCTATCGAAACCACAGCAGGCATTAAACAAGGATGTAAGCTCGCTCCCACCCTATTCTCGTTCCTCACAGGTGACCTCTTCCGGTCTCTGGTGGATCTGTTCGGTGCTGAACAGGTTCTGAAGTTTTTAACGGGCTACGCCGATGACCTGACGCTTCATAGGACTATTCGTTCTGAGAAGGACCTCAAGGCCATCCATGCACTTATAGCTGCCCTGTTGGAGGAGGTCCGCAAACATCGACTCCGAGTCAACATCGGCAAGTGCGTCATTTTGGTAAAGCTGGCAGGTAGAGAAGCACAAAATGTGATGAACAAACACAGCTGCTGGATTACCAACCCCAAAGGAGAGCCAGTCAGAGGGTGGCGCATCGGGCCCAACAAGTCGTTCCCTGCCTTCCAGTGGGTCTCCTCAAGCAAGTACTTAGGAGTTATGATCTCCTACAACCACTTCGAGTTGCAGACTCTGCATTTTCGGATGGGGGAGGCGAAGCAAAAGTTGCATCAAGTTCGCCAATTCGTCTACAACCGCAGGTATGCAAGTACCATGTCGCGCCTTAAGGTGTGGCAGAGTACTGTCCTGGGCACCTTGACGACTGGCCTATCTGACGTCGGTTTAAGCGAAGAGTCGGCCAAACAGCTTCGCAGCTGGCACGCCTACAAGGTACGATCGGTGCTGAACCTGCCGGCTCACACCACTCGGATCACCACTAAGGATCTTTTCCAGCTCTACAACATCCAGGACCCTGTCCACGCACTGCAGTCCAAGCTAAGGAAGCGGCTTCGCAAACTGGAGCGACGAGCAGTGCAAAGCCCGGACATCACGACAGACCCCTCGGTTCTGCAGGTTATCCGAGATAAGCTGTTGGTCCTGTCACAACTCCCTGAGCCCGAGGAACATCCGGTAACCTCATACGAGTGCGCGCTCTGCGCGGCTTCATTTGAGACTGCAAATGGACTACATTTGCATAAGTCGAGGGTTCATCCGGCGAGCATTGACCGCTTTGTGCCTTCAAGCTTCGATAGAAAGCTCCACGCTGTGGATGGGATGCCGCAATGTGCGGCATGTAAGCGTAAATTCCATCAATGGAAAGGCCTACGTGACCACTTGCTTTCGGGGGCATGTCCGGAACCTCAGAAGCTCCGTTCACTAAAAGAAGCAGAAAAACAGTCCAACCATCCCGATATTAGGACTCTCTTCCAGCTGAGACAAGACATTGCTCTGCTCCCACAACACCGCATCGCGGAGCTCTCGAGGACTGCGGATTCCAAGGTCCTTAATCATCGGTGCTTAACGTGTGACTTCTGGACTTTTGACCACACCAAAGTCAAGTCGCACTTTCGTCAGGCGCATCCTAAGGACTGGTCACGCCTACACAGGCGGGCTGTTAATATCTGTCAGGGCTACTCGCCCCAGTTAGCCAAGGGCCACTCATGTCCCTTCTGTGGCTACAAGGTCTATGACCGCAGACTGCATCCGGAGCAGTGTCCGGTGCTCTATCAGGTAAGCACGCAGTGGCTGCGAGGGCAGCCTGACGCGGACGTCGATCCCGTCGCCCCGCCTCCCAAGCCTCAGACTAAGTCGTTGGCCAGCTTTTTTAGACCTAGGTCGAATGGCACAGCCTCCAACTCGTCGAGCACAGCTCGTCATCCTACAACAGACTCGAACCAGGAGTCTGTGACGCAGGCCCCCAGGAACACAGAGCCACAGCCTACAGGCTTACACAAACGCGTACTGTCTAACACGGCAAACTCCTGCTACGCTAACGCTCTCTTCCAGGCCTTGCATCAAGTATCGAGCTTTGGGTATGATCTGGGTGCTTTTCAATCTGTCTTAACCCATCTCGGGGATGAGTGCGCCCCTAGACTTCTGAACTTGTTCGGCCTGTTTGCATTTCGCCATGCCATTGCCGGTTGGCGACTGGATGGCAGGCAACACGATGTCTCAGAATTTCTTCACCATCTGCAGCAAAAGCCCATGGGATCCCTTCAGCACACTCAGTGGCAGGGTCGTACTGGGGGAATCGTTGAGGAGTCGGATGTGGGAGTCAGTCCTCTTCTCCTTCCCCTTCCGACGGGACCTCTGTCTCTCCAAGCCTGCCTAAGACTCTGGGAATCGCAAACTTTTAGTCGAGCGCTGGTATGGGCCCCAGAACTCCTAGCTGTTGTGATTTGCAGATGGCAAGACGGGGTCAAGAATACCCAGGCGTGCGCCTGGACCGGCCGTGCCATGGTGTCCGTGTGGATATCCAGCGAGCACACTGCCCAACGATCCTACCAAGTCCTGGCAGGAGTTGCCCACTTTGGGGACTCCCTAGCGTCCGGGCACTACCGAGCCTTCTGGCCAGAGGACCCCGCGGATGCGAGATCTCAGGTGTGGATTTGCGACGACTACAAGCTTCCGGAGAGGGCCTCAGCGGCCTTGGTTCAATCACTTTCCCGAAACGTCTACATGCTTTTCTTGCAACGAACTCGTTAGCATCATCGCTTCAGGCGATGCATGCCGGCCCAACCTCGGCCTTCAGGGCTAAGCAGGGCGCCCGTGCGTGAGAAGCCTGTAGTCAATTTCATGTTGACGCAGGCCGCCTCACGTCAAGGCCAAGTGTGTCATGAGCGCACGCGGACATGCACACTCTGTAATTTCCCTCCTCCCAATCAGCTCTTTTTATTTAGTCAGCTTCCCCCCAGCTCCCTTTGGCCGTCATGACTGCCTCGCCTGCTACTGCCAAGAGCCCGGAGCACAAGCATCTGTCGCAGCCGGGTTGAAATGATAACAGAAGGCAAAAGTTGCCATCGTTGTCAACCCTTCCGCCTCAAGCTTCGCGATGCTCTCATCCGACACCCCAATGTCTTTGGCTCGCGCCTTGAAGACTGCCGCGCTCTCATTAAAGGACATGGCTCCTAGTGCTAGATTCACTCAAGATCAGACTAGGGCCCAGCACGCCTTGCAATCACTTTTAGCGTCGGCGAGAATGCCGCTCCCTAGCGCGCCACTTTTTAGTCCAGCTTAGTGCTGAATTGCTCTTGCCCCAATATGGGCGCTTAGGCTCAGCACCCATTTTAGTACGGGAGCAATTAGAAAATGTCACAGACTCCTCAAATCCCGTATGGCACAGCCTCTGGGAATTCGGTGCTCTTCCGACGCTTTTGCAAATCTCTTCGGGAGCTGAAGAGCAGCGCGCTAGCCACGGCAAAATGCAGGACACTGCACTTCGCCTGAGCCGATATGGTCAGTCAGCTGTCGGCTGTTTGACTCACTCAGCTCTGCAGGAAACCTACCCAGAATAACGGATGCAGTCCGAGGAAAGCCAAGAGCATGAGCGTCGCTTATTGGGGGGTAGTCACGACAAGCACTCCGAGTCGTATGTAGGTTTACGCACATGTGATCCTTACGGCCTTCTGTCTCCAGCATGAGTAATCCGTGTGGGACGTCACAAGACGGATACTCTAGGCGCCGGCTTCGCCCGAAGTACGACCTAATTGCTGGGACAGGTGCACAGACGGACGCGTCTGTTCACAACAAGGTGGCGGAGGAGGAAGCCATAGATGTACAGTCTTACTCAACTGAGCAGTCTGAGAGGAATATGAGCGATGAATGCTAGCAGATAACCAGTTTCACGAGTGCACGGGACCAAAGGCGCCCGCAAAGCGCAGAGCACGCTCGCGCAGCGTTCAATTGAAAAAATAGTAGTAGTAGTAGGAGTAGTAGTAGTAGTAGTAGGAGTAGTAGTAGTAGGAGCCTGTTTCTTACCGAGGTCAGGTTCTGACCCCAGCTCTTCTCAGGCGCATGGGCAACTGCCCACCGCAGCCAGGCTCCAAGCAGTCTTTTGCACCACGATCTCGGGCAGGACAGGCCACCAAGCCTCTCCGAGTACTGTCCTGGAATCCAGCCCATCTTGGCCAGCAACAATGGTCGGAAGTCAAATCATGGCTCTCCACTGAGGCACGCCACACCTGTGATGTGTTCGTCCTGCAGGAGACCCACTGGCAGGCTACGGCCGAATTTAGTGTTGCAGGCTGGTACTGCATCTCGTCTGCTTCCGCTGCAGATCCGAAGGCCTCTAGACGAAAGCAACGCGGGGGCAAGGCCCATAAACAGTCACCTGCAGAGGCAATGCCTAATGACGATAAGGCGACCCCACCCCGCAAGGAGCCCTCAACAACAACTCGCGCGGACGGGGTTATGGTTTTCCTGTCCCCACACATACTGCCTAAACGTATGCGCTGGCAGGAACATGTCATAGGCAGAGCCCTGAAGGTCAGGTTTGACTGGCACGGGGCCCGCATCAACCTGGTTGCTGTGTATCAACACGTCTGGTCACCGGCCAAACAGGTGCAGACCAATCGTCAGGACAGAGCACACGTCTTGCAGATGTGTGCAACGCGTGCCGCACAGGGACACGCTTATCCTGGCAGGAGATTTCAATAGTTCCTTGCAAAAGCAGCCCAGCCTGGTAGGTCCCGAGATCATCAGCCCACAAGAACCGAGACCTGATGATCACCAACTTTCTGCTCAATCATCGCTTGGTTGCTCTCAACACGTGGAGGCCTCAGCCGTCACACACGTTTCAGCAAGGGGACACACGCACTCAAATTGACTTTGTGCTTACGAGGGAGGTCTCCGCTGGTGGCAATGCCAAAGCCTCTACGCCGATGGCGGGATTCCCGCTGGGCAGCTGGAAAAAGGGCGGGCATCTGCCAATCAGCGCCACTGTCAAGCCAGTTCGGCACTGGAACTTGCCTGCCCCTCAGCTTCAGCAACACCAGTACGACTCTGCTGCCCTGCAAGCTGCTGTCAGGGACAACACGCTGCCAGCTCAGCAAATGCTCGAGTGGGTCAAAGGACGCCTCACCCCGGACATGCAGCCGGCGTCATGGGATCGCCTCCTCGCTGCCATGCTTGTGCATGGGCCTGTCGTTGATGATTCTTCATCTTGGTATGGTCCGGGGTCCAAAAACCGCACAAAATGCACCGATGCTTAAGCTCCTGAGCCTCTGGCCGGGTCGCAATGGCGCTGAGTTTGTTGCTGGGCGAAGTCTGCACCTTGGCGCGAAAGGCCGCCAGGCCCTGGAGGGCCTGACCCTGCAGCTGTTCCTCAGTGGTGAGAGAGACAGCAAGAAACCGCTTGGTTTGGTCTTTGCGAGCCTGCTTGACCGCCTGTTTAAGGCCTGTTTATGCTGATCACATAGCTTCTGCCGGGCTTCAGCATCCGGCAATGGCTCCGCGCTGAGGTAAGCATTGCTCCCTCGCGCTGAGCGCCACATGCGTCTGGCAAGGCGCGTCTCCGGACTTTCTGCCATGATGATCAAGGGGCACCCCTGCCCCTTTTGCAGGCTGCCGGTCTATGACAAACACAAACACCCTGAGCAATGCATTGTCCTGTTTCAGGTTCTGCTTGGGTGGCACAAGGTGCAAGGCACGGACAAGATGCGGGAACAATGTTCCAAGCCTCATCCCAGGACCGCGGCATCACCCACTGTTGCCATGGCAACGACGAGCGCCGTCGGCAGCACTCTCCCGCCAGGCTTGTATTCTCGTATGCGACACATGGTGAACTCGGGTAACACCTGCTATGTCAATGCGACCATTCAGGCCCTACTAGCCGTGCTAGACTGTGCGTCCAATGTCGCGGAACTGGGACCACTGGTCCAACACTGCATCAACCCGGAAGCGGATCCAATGGATACGAGGCACATAAACCCTCCAAGCCTATTCGCTCTCCGGTCCTTAGTGCCTAGATGGCGATTCGATGGCCGACAACAAGACGCCTCCGAATTTGTCACATACATGCTAGAGCACAACACGGGGACTCTGCAACCCGCTCGCTGGGAAGGACGCACTAATGGAGTGCCGGAAAGTGAGGATGACGGACTCACGCCGTTGCTGCTGCCCCTTTCCTCAGCCTGTCGTACGCTGCAGCAGGCCTGCACGGCATGGTACGACCACATGTTCCAGCGAGCCCTGGCATGGGCCCCAGACATCCTGCCAGTCACAATCGCTCGATGGATGGACGGCACAAAACGCCGCACTCCGCTGGACCTGCGCAGACACCTCTCGGATTGAGGGTCAGGACCGGCAATGGCATCAATATACAGTCATCTCGGGAGTTTTTCACATAGGTGCTGAAATACACTCCGGCCACTACCGGTCTTTCTGGATTCACCCAAATGGAGGCGCGCTGTATGTGGGGGATGATGCCACCCGCCCATACCCAGCCTCGGCCTCAGATCGCAAACATGTTATGGAAGACTGCTACCTCCTTTTCTTGAGAAGACAGGAGTGACTCTGACTCACCCTCAAGGGGTGAGTGCTGGCCCTCCAAACCTAGGAATGCGTGCACCAATAGGGTGCCTGTGCGTGGGAAGGCCGGACCCCACAATAGGTGGGCATGGCCCCCCCACGTCAAGGCCAAGCATGCTTTAGGCATGCGCAGGCTTACCCGCAGCTTTTCAAGCTGACCCAGCATGGCTGACAAGATCCACAGCCCGGAACACAAGCGTGGTCGAACCGCCTCTCCCCTAGCTCCAGATTCACTCATGGGAGAGCCATCTGAGCCGTTTGGGGTCGACACTCGACGCCAGACATCCGGAGGCGGCAAGCAGCGGCAAGGCAGAGCCCTGCATGCCCTCTCCAACGCTGAGCTCACTCAAGGCTTTCTGGCATCAGTGAGCCCCGTCTGCAACCAATGGTGCCAATGGCAGACTAAGCAGTAAGTCGCGGAGGCCATGCCTGTTTTCACTTGCGTCTCTTCCAAAACAGACTGATGGCCTTTCTGCAGGATGCCGCCGCTGTCAGTCGGAAAACAAGCCCTAGCCTGCTGCCGGAGCTCGATACCCTGCAGCCTGCAAACTCGCTTTGGCTGACCACTGCCAGTTAGCTCAAAGCCTGTAGGCCGCAACCACTCAAAGGTCTTTTGACCTGGGCGGATCAGCTATAGGGTCTGAGTCAGTTTCACACCAAAGTGAGTGCACCGCGGCAATCGCCCGCTATGTGCAGAGCCCGGTCGCACAGCGTTCAATTGAAAAATAGTAGTAGTAGTAGTAGTAGTAGTAGTAGTAGTAGTAGTAGTAGTAGTAGTAGTAGTAGTAGTAGTAGTAGTAGTAGTAGTAGTAGTAGTAGTAGTAGTAGCCGCCGCCACAAGTGCTCAAGCGGCCGCGCTGAATGAGAGGTTTCGAACAGGCTTGGGGCGCAACTGCTGTGCTAGAGGTTCCAACCGGGCCCTTTTCTGAACAGTAAAGGTTTGTGCCTCCTTCTACGCCATGGTCCTCTCCCTTTTCTCACAGGAGCTGCTTTGAGCCGCCAGGTCCCAATTCCTGGGCCCAGACTCTGTTTAAAACATTGCAACACTGGGTAGGCGGTAGGGTTTCCACCTCCGCGCGGTGGAGGGAGTCATTAGGCTTCTGTCTCTTGACGAAAGTAGCGGATGGCGCAATTGCCAGTGCACTCACAAAACTTTGCATCTCTTCGTAAGAATTCGTTCAAGACAGCATGTAGAAGGACAGTCCGTAGTGACGGGCCCGTACCATACCGAGGGCAGGTTCTGACACCTACCCTAGTTGATCGACTGGGGGTGCGCCCCCCACCCACTCGAAGAGAGCTTCAGTCACAGACTGCTGACTCCCCTGCATATGGCACAGCCTCCCGCAGGGCAGGAAGGTTGGAAAGATCCATTCGAGTTCTTTCGTGGAACGCTGGCCACCTAGGCCAACAGCAATGGGGCGAACTCAAAACGTGGCTAGCAGCTGAAGCCTCTCATCACTGCGACGTCCTCATATTGCAGGAAACGCACTGGACTGAGACCAGTGAATTCAGCGTTTCTGGGTGGTACTGTATCTCCTCAGCCTCGGAGTCTACCAAACCCAACACCCGGCCTAAACAAGCAGCGAAGCGAAACACTCGGCAAGAACCGCGAGCTCCATCCACGACTCGCGCTGATGGAGTCATGATCCTATTCTCTCCCAAGTTCGTCCCCAAGAGCTTACGCTGGAAGGAGTGGAGCCCGGGTAGGGTCTTAGAAGCTCGTGCAGACATTGCAGGTACTCGGCTGGTTGTCCTCGCGGTGTACCAACACGCTTGGTCTTCAGCCAAGACCATCCAGTCCAATAAGGACGACCGTGCTAAGGTACTATCAGTCATGTCCAAGGTGATCAAGCAGGTGCCTAAGAGGGACTCCCTTATTGTAGCAGGCGATTTTAACACTTCCCTGCGTCCGAGCTCTCCATTGGTGGGAATGCACGTGAAGCCACCCACTGAGGACCGCCCTGACGAATCCAACTTGTTTAATCTGCTGCTCAGGCTGCGTTTGGTTGCCCTTAACACCTGGCAATGTGACCATATAGCTACCTTCTCACAAGGAGGCGTGGAGTCGCAAATTGACTTCATTCTAACCAAAGAATCTACGGCGGGAGGCAAAGCCAAACGGTCAGCCCCTTGGGTGGACTGTCCGTTGGGCAGCTGGAAGAAAGGAGGGCATTACCCACTCAAAGCTGACGTACCCCTCCAACACCACTGGCTGCTCCCATCCCACAAGCCCAGCACGCGCCGGTATGATTCACTAGCTCTACAGGCCTCAGTCAGGGAGGAGGACGATACGGCCAAGGCCCTGCACAACTGGATCGCTTCCAGAATTGACACCTGCCAGGACCCCAAGGCATGGAATGCGTTGCTTTTGGAAGGTGCAGAACGCTTTTTCCCAAAAATTCCCAAAAGAAGACCGATCCCGCTGGAATCGGAAACCCGTCGCATGTGGCGGGCCCGCACCCATGACAGGGCTGCGAACACCACTCCCTCAGCACAGCTGATCGAGTCACCTAAAGCAATGGCACAGCCTCCTAATCAGAACACGCCACGTCCGCCGGAAACCGAAGCTGAGCTGGCACAAGTGGCACACCGCCAGGCTGTGAAACAAGCAAAGAAAGATCGAATTGCGAGTTTCATATCGGAGGTGGACGCGTGTCTAGCTGAAGGTGATCAACATATCTCCTTCCAGACCCTCAAAAAGCTGCAGCCTTGGCAGCCTGCGCGCAGAGCTCAGCTAAAGGACAACACAGGACATTTACTAGGTCCAGCGCAGGAACTAGCAGCCCTCAGGGACTATGCCAATCAGGTATTTGCGGCCCACCCTCCGTTACGGACAATGCATGGAGCTTTCCCTGCTTTGGAGCCGCCCAAACTAGCAGCTCACATACATTCCATCAAGCCGAATAAAGCTGTTCCTGACGGAGCGGCACCTGCGGCTGTATGGAGACTGTGTAGCGATCTCGTTGCACCGGTCCTCTCCGAACACGTAGCATCCAAGCAGGCCGAGGACAGTCTAGAATCCGACCTCGTAGACGCTGATCTCTGCTTAATTCCCAAGCCGGGCAAGCCCTCTGACAAACCCGCAAACCTGAGACCCCTGGGCATCCTTAGACCTGACGCTAAGGGACTGGCGGGAGCGGCCAGAGAAGCGCTTCAACCACTGACACTCTCGTTCCTCAAGCACATGCCACAGTTCGCTTATCTACCAGGTCGGGGGCTGTCAGACGCGCTAGAACGCGTGGTGCATCACTTGCGAGAGGCTCGATCCCTGTTAGAACAGGCCCACCCCACGAGACATGCCTTGCAACAAGGCACACAGGCCCCAGCCTTAGTCGGCGGCCTCACCTTTGCTCTTGACCTCAGCCAAGCGTTTGACACTGTCTCTCGCCAAGAGATCATCGACCTTCTTCAGAGAGAAGGGGCCGATCAGGACACAGTCCATCTCGTTCAGGCTCTACATGATGGGTCTCGTTACGTCCTTCACGCGCAGGGAGATTCCACCTCTGTTGAAACCACAGCAGGCATTAAACAAGGATGTAAGCTCGCCCCCACACTCTTCTCTTTCCTTACAGGTGACCTTTTCCGCTCTTTGGTTGACCTTTTCGGTGCTGAGCAGGTCTTGAAATTCCTGACAGGATATGCCGATGATCTCACGCTCCATCGGACTATCCGCTCTGACAAGGACCTCAGGGCCATTCATGCGCTCATCGCAGCGCTACTTGAGGAGGTCCGCAAACACCGCCTACGCGTCAACATTAGCAAGTGCGTCATCTTGGTGAAGTTAGCGGGTAGAGAATCCCAAAACGTGATGAACAAACACGGCTGCTGGATCACCAACTCCAAGGGCGAGCAGGTTCGCGGATGGCGCATAGGGCCCAATAAATCGTTCCCCGCCTTCCAGTGGGTCTCCTGTAGCAAGTACCTGGGGGTTATGATCTCCTACAACCACTTCGAGCTGCAGTCCTTACATTACCGCATCGGGGAAGCAAAGCAAAAGCTGCATCAAGTCCGCCAGTTTGTCTACAATCGCCGGCACGCGAGCACCATGTCGAGACTTAAGGTTTGGCAAAGCACAGTCCTGAGCACACCGACGACAGGCCTCTCAGACGTCGGACTCAGCGAGGAGTCGGCCAAGCAGCTACGCAGTTGGCATGCTTACAAGGTGCGATCAGTGCTGAACTTGCCAGCACACACCAGCCGCATCACCACTAAGGATCTCTTCCAGCTTTATAGCATTCAGGACCCAGTTCAAGCGATGCAGGTCAAGCTCAGGAAGCGACTCCGCAAACTTGAGCGACGTGCAGCCAGAAGCCCAGATATCACAACCGATCCTTCTGTCTTGCAAGTCATCCGGGACAAGCTGCATTTCATGTCACAGCTCCCTGAAACAGTTGAGCACCCTGTAGCCCTACATGCATGCACACTCTGCGATGCCTCTTTCGAGACAGCAAATGGGTTACACTTACACAAGTCGAGAGTGCATCCTGCCAGCATTGACCGATTCGTGCCATCAAGCTTCGATCGACAACTCCACGCGGTGGATGGGATGCCGCAATGTGCCGCTTGCATGCGCAGATTTCATCAATGGAAAGGTCTTCGTGACCACTTGTTGTCAGGAGCATGTCCGGAACCCCAGAAGCTTCGAACTCTGAACGTGACTGACAAACACTCAAGTCACCCTGAGGTAAGGACCCTGTCCCAGCTGCGACAGGACATTGCCCAACTCCCACAACATCGCATAGCGGTGATCTCAAAGACAGCGGAGGCCCGGGTCCTGATCCATAGGTGCCTCACGTGTGACTTCTGGACTTTCGATCACACTAAAGTCAAGTCACACTTCCGTCAGGCGCATCCTAAGGACTGGTCACGGCTGCACAAGCGTGCAGTCTCTATATGTCAGGGTTTCTCGCCTCACCTTGCCAAGGGACACCCGTGTTCATTCTGCGGTTACAAGGTCTATGATCGTCGACTGCACCCGGAACAATGCCCCGTACTTTATCAGGTGAGCACACAGTGGCTGCGAGGGCAACCGGAGGTAGAGGAAGCCGTTACTGCTCCCCCCTCCAAGCCCCAAGAACGGTCACTGACCCACTTCTTTAAGTCACGGTCGAATGGCACAGCCTCCAATCAGTCGAGCACAGCTCGTCACACCCCGGCAGACAAGCAGGCGTCCGATCCGCAGTCCTCAGGACAAGCGGAAATTAGACCCGAAGGAGTGCACAAACGCGCTCTGACTAACACGTCCAACTCGTGTTACGCCAATGCCCTATTCCAGGCTCTGCATCAGATCTCGAGCTTTGGGTATGACCTAGGTGCTTTCCAGTCCGTCCTATCCCATCTAGGCGACGAGCGAGCCCCCAGATTACTGAACCTGTTCGGCTTGTTTGAATTTCGCCATGCAATCTCAGGCTGGCGACTTGACGGCAGACAGCATGATGTTTCAGAGCTGCTTCTGCATATGCAGTCCAAGCCTTTCGGCTCCCTTCAACAAACCCAGTGGCAGGGTCGTACAGATGGTGAGGTTGAGGATTCAGATGTGGGAGTCAGCCCACTCCTTCTTCCCCTCCCGCCTGGCCCTTTGTCACTCTCGACTTGCTTACGGCTGTGGGAGTCCCAGATCTTCTCCCGCGCGCTAGTCTGGTCACCTGAACTCCTAGCAATTGTGATTTGCCGCTGGCAGGATGGAGTCAAGAACACTCAGCCGTGTCTTTGGTCAGGCCGCACCACGGTGCCTGTATGGACCTCAAGTGATGCTCGAACTCAGCGTCACTATCAGGTCATAGCAGGAGTTGCCCATTTTGGGGACTCCCTATCTTCTGGGCACTACCGCGCTTTTTGGCCAGAGGACCCAGCGGATACCACCTCTCAGGTTTGGATCTCTGACGACTACAGGTTTCCGGAAAAGGCCTCAGCGGCCTTGAACCTGTCCATCTCCAGGAATGTCTACATGCTCTTCTTGCAACGAATTCGCTAGCATCATCGCTAGGTGATGCATTCCGGCCCAGCTTCGTCCTCAAGGGCACTGCGGGGCGCCCGTGCGTGAGAAGCCTATAGTCAATTGGAAGTTGGCATAGGCCACCTCACGTCAAGGCCAAGTGCGTCATGCGCGCACGCGGACATGCACATACCGCAATACTTTTTCCTCTCAATCAGCTCGCCCTCTTTTTGTATAGCTTCCGCTCCGACTACACGGCCGGCATGACCGCTTCCCCTGTCGCCGTCAAGAGTCCGGAGCACAAACGCTCCAGAAACGGTACAGACAATGAGGACGCATCGGGAATGGATTTTTCTGAAGAGCCTCCACTCGAGTCACTCTCGCCTGCGGCCAAGGCCGCTGCCCTGCCGAGGCAGCAAGACCAGCCTCGCCGCAAATCAGTCCCGAGGCAGAAAGGACCTGGTGCGATCCAAGGGTTTGGGCAAGGCACCCAGCCTCGAGCGCAATCGGGTGCCATCCAGGCGCTGAGCCCGGAAGAGCTCACCAAAGCCTTCCTTGTGCACGACGACCAAATGAGCCTGCTGCAACACCAGCTATCACTGGTGTACAAACTACCTCAAGACCATCAACTTTCGAAGGCATTAGTTGCGTCTGTGAAATCCTGGCAGGGAGGTTTGAAGAAGCTGCGCCAAGGAGAACCTCACCCCGAGGGATCATGCTCGAATGCGGTCTCCCTAGTTCTCCTCCACGAACTGACCAAGGGCAACCCTCCAGAACACGTGGACAAGACGGAGTACGGCAAGCTCCTGAAGGTGGTGGACTCCATGATCAACATCACTACCGACAAGACCAAGCTGGCACAGGAAATAGTGCACTGCTCTGCTAAGCCGAACAAGCTCAAGACGCACGTTATCCTCGACTTCAGGGTAGCCATCTACTCTGACCTCATGCCCTACCTCTCCCTCCTCGCCTCCCTCTTTGACTCCCATGATGGCTTTGAACGCCTGGGTCGCAAGGCGCCGGGAGGACTGGCTCGCAAGGCTCGAGGCCGTCCGTGAGCTTGGCCTAGTTGAAGCACACAGTGCACTAACTTCCTCAGCACAGCTGATGTTCTGATCCGTCTTGCACTCTTCACTCTCGTACAGCGTGACTAGCAAGGCTGCTGATTCTTTCAACAAAGTTCCAGCTGCGCATCAAAACGCAGGGAGCCTTTCGTGAGCAGATCACTTCGTTCCACTTGATTTCCTGAGCGTGCCAGCCTGGCTCGAGCCCTTAGCACTATGGATCTCACACGGTTTGCGGACCTACCGGGCCCTGACCAAGTCCCACATTTCCTGAATCTGGTACATCAGCTGGACGAGATTCTCAAGCGCAAGGCCTCGCAACTCTATACAGACCCTGGCTCGGCGTCTTCTACCAGCTCTCAGACTGCTGAACGATGCACTTTGCCCTCTGGCAAGGCCCGTCCTCCAACACCGCCAGCTCCTAAACATCGACGAACTGACGCGGCTCCAGAACAGGACGCTACGTAAGCTCTTCAGCGAACTAGGCACAGTCGGCGGAGCCGGCTACCAGCGAGCAAAACTCACTGCCATGCGTTTTTCCTGCTCTTGCACTCAACTGCTTTGCAACTAGGTCACAGGGCTCAAGCTACCAGTGGCAGGTAGCACACAGTGCAGCACGGATTCGTCACAGACGATATCTCCCACTCACGCTGGGATGGATCGTGCTCCATATCCTGATGGAGTGCATGAGGCTCTTGGTCGGAGCCATATGCCTGGACTTCGACGACCGGTTGACCCCCAAGTGACTTCCGCCATCTCACCAGAGCTCTTAGGCGTGAAGATCGCAAAGGGATACGCCAGCGCGGTCTTCAATTCCAGTGCTGCAAACTTTGTGCTCAAGAAAGTCACGAGGCCTCAGGAAGAGTACATGGCCAGAAGAGAGTTTAGCAGATTATCGAGATTCCCGCCGATCAACACCATCATCGAGGCTTTCTGGCAGCAAGGCCCAACGCTGTTACTGCCACGTCTGTACCCTGCCCATATCCCCTCCATGACAACGGACCATGTCGTCAATCTCGTCGCTGACATCCGGTCTGCCCTCAATGCAGTGCATTCCAGCCAACTGGTCCACGCGGACATCCACATGGGCAACATCATGGTGCGCTACGACCCTCCCACCTATGTCCTGATTGACTTCGGCGGCACAGCGGGGGAAAGTGTTTATCCTCTCAGCTTGGGCTACGGTGCCCTTGGCCAGGGAGGAATGCTTCATCGTCCACCTCACGAACTCATGGAGCGACCCACCAGGACCGTCAGAGGCGACTACTACAGGCTCAGCAAGACGATCTCCGTCGAAGTCGTGGGCAACAAGTGCTGGCGCGACACTGCGTCGGGTTTCCCGATGCCCCCGAAACTCCCCAAGCACCTTCGCGTCGAGCTGGCAGAATGGGAGAATCTCGCTGGCCTCACTCCACCCAAATGGCCAGAATCTGCCTTTCCCGGAGGAAGCTGGTACGAGACTGCCATCGATCCCTCGATCACCGTGCAAGCCGGCTTGTATGATGAAACCGGCAACGTCCGACTGGCCACCGCCGTTTTCTCCTACTCCAAGCAGCAAAAATCCAATGTATCCGGGCTCTTCGGGCCAGAAGATCCCACACGGGCTTCTCTGGACTCCGGAAGCTGGGAGGAATCTGCTGCTTACGCTAGGTTCTTCCTATCTTGCAGGCTCAGGACCATGGGCAGCCACATCCGGACCATGTACACGGAGGTCCTGCCGTACCAAAAGTACAGCAACCAGGATGGCTACCTCATGCTGGAGAATGCTCTCGAGCACCCTCCACCTCCACCGCCTCCTCCGGCTGCCAGCTCGAACGAGCCAGCGCCCTCGACACCGGCTACTGAGCTGCAGGGCATTTGGGCGGAAATGGACTAGGCTTCAATCGCAGGACACAGTCCACTCAGCGGCATATGGCACAGCCTCCGCCACGCGGTTACTGTAACCAATTTGTCGCGGGAATAGGACACAGTCCAAATCAACCTGAGTCACAGACTCTGTTCCAACGCCTACTGCCTACAGCACTGGCCTCAGCCCGAGAAAACACCTGCGCATCTGTCTTGAGCGCAGTTGTCTGCACTTTTCAGCTCCCGTTTGCTTGAGCTCAGCTTAATCTCGGCTACTGGCTCCCCACTTGCGCGGGCGCACATGGCTGGCGAAGATGACTGCCCAATCCGGGCCATTTCCTTTCCCGCCGGGATCTTCGCAGACTACATGGAGGACTACCTCACCCTTTCGGCGCTGAAGTTGTACTGTGCGGAGGCCCACGTGTCTCTGCCGCCGGCAGCGGGAACATGGCCATCCAATGACATCACGGCATGGGCACACAAAGCTCTCCCACCCCTACAGTGGCAGCAATTCGAGAAGTATCTCGAGTCCATGACTACCATGCCCTGCTCCGGGATGGAGGAAGGCTGCTTGGTCAATCCCATCCCACACGGAGGACTACTACACATGGTGCCAAAGGCAGAGCAGATAGCTAGCAACTGTCTCACTTCTCGCTGTCTCTCCATCTGGTCCTCGGTCCGCCAGGTTCTGCAGCACCTACCTTTCGAGGCCCACGACAGATGGGAGCACTCTCCCAGTGCGGCTGGCTCTTCATGTGGCCAGCGCTTTCGGGTTGGGGCCTATTGCCGAGTTCTCCCTGGCCTGCTCAAGGAGCCATCCCAACGTCACTCGTCTCTTCAACGCATTCGTGTGCTCATGTCATCCAGGTCACCAGTGGACCTCGCTTGAAATCTTAGTGGATGTGCAGTCCCCACCGCACAAAGATGCTCGCAATGCTGCCTTGGGCACTCTGCTCATCCCGATTTCGATTTGCGACCAGGGCGGCCTATGGATCGAAGACCCCGACGGCTGCGACTACCAGGAGATCCCGCACCAGCAGGGGATGACCCGGGGAAGCTGTTTTGACCTACGAGGTCTCAGCCTTCTCTTTCGGGCGGATGAGCTGTGGCATGCAACTCTACCATGGGAAACCTATACTCGTGTCGCTTTGGCGGCCTACACGGTAAGAGGCGTCTCTCGTTTCTCACCAACGCTGCAACAGCGCCTGACAGAGCTGGGTTTTCGTCTTCCGCTAGGCACAGCAGATGATTAGTTCGAATGGCACAGCCTCCTGAGCTGAGACACAGTCTCCGACCATCTCTGCTTGTCGGTTAAAGTTATAGCAGGAACCACAGCACACGTGCTTCTACGCATCGCAGTAACAAAGTCACTGCAATTCTTCAGTCCTTTTAGGCTCTCAAGTTTGGCTCTGCCCTCCATTCGCTAGCCTGCAACGATGGAAGACGCATTCGTTCAGCGAATCTTCCACTTCCTGACGCCGATGCTTCTAAGCCTCGACTTCTACCTGCGGCTGACAGACCTGGATCGCACAGCCATCGACGGCTCGAGCAGCCAGTCCAGCCTCACAGGACCAGGCCTCACCCCAACCGAGGACGCGTTTCGTACGGACAGATCGACAGCAGCCAGAACAGGTCTCCTGAAACTTCTCCAAGAGTGCTTTAACCACTGGCCGGCCCTCTCCATCAATTACGTCCCCCCCTCTGCGCCGGACACACTGAACCCGACTGGCATGCACCTTATCTACGAGGTCACGCAGCCGCGTCTAAAACAGGTCCGACGACTTGCCACTGTCAACCGAGTATGGCATGACCTCATATCAGCCATGATCTCTGGTCAAGCCCGCATCAATACAGTGGAACTTTTGGTGGCGATGTCACGCCTGCGCAAGACAGGCTCAGTGTCGATTCGGGAAGGCCAGGATATTTTCTGCCTCCCGGTCTCAATGGCGTTCAGATTGCCGGTTGAGACCCTCACTTCACCTCTGGCACGCACAGCTCCCGCCGCTGCCTACCGAGCCTCGGGCTTCAATGCCTGGCATGCGCTCCTCTTTGACAGCTACGATGATCTGCAGAATGAGAACGCGCCCCAGGACTGATCAGCAGGTGAGGACTAAAGTGTAGCTCTCAGAAGCGCACAGCGCACCTATGCTGGCATTAGGGCACAGCCCACGGCCGAGAACCGAGACATTGGCTTGTGAGACGGCCGAGCAACAGGCCTAACTGAGCCATTTTTCACTTTTTGAAGCTAGCACCTCTGCTCTCGGCTTGAAAACTGGGCATCCTCCGCACCAGCCAGAGTTAGTAGTGCGTGCACTTTGAGTTGAGCTACCTCTCGGCACGTCCCCTGTTGCCTGCCAGTTTCTGTCAGCTAGCTCCAAGAGTCCCCTAACTGCCATGGACGAGCTCTCTCTGCGCCAAGCTATGAAATACCTGCTCCCAGGGGTACTAACACTTGACTCCTACGACGCCTCGCCCTATCCCGCCTCCTACTGGAACGATCTGGACCTGCTTCATGATGAAGCTCGTGCCACTCGGGATCGCCTACGTGACCTACTTCTACGTTGGGCTCGTACGGGTCCCTTCTCGCAGTACTCCATTATCGGCGACACACTCAGGATTGACCACAATGGAGTGCATGCTCAGCTCGGCATCGTCAATCTCAATCTGCTACAAGCAATACCGCTTGCGGCGGTTTGCCGTGCGTGGTACTCCGAAACTGCCCGCCTCATCGACGGCAAACCCTGGATAGGAGTGTGGAGAGCCTACATCCAACTGCGGAAGCAAGGAGCAGGAGTTTTCATTGAAGTACTGCCAGATCAAGCCGGCACCCTTTCGAGAGAGGCCATCAGCGTCCACTATGAGCAGGTGCACTTCATTCCGACCTCAGTCTTGCGACGTCCTCTATAGGGCAGAGGGCACAGCCTCCAGACAATTGGTCACAGACCATGCGACGCGCCGGGCTTCTCTACTTTGGAAAAGGCAAATCCGATCAGCGTTGCCCCTTAGCGTTGCAGCTCACTGTTGCACTTTTAAGTAAGTTTCTCCGCAGTTTTTTCTAGGTTGCTCTCAGCTGCCCTGCCAACCATAGAGGATGTCATCCCCTCTCTGCTCCGAATCATGTCGCCGTGCTCTCTCCTTCATCGTTCCTGCAGTGGTGGTTGTGGATTTCTATTCGGACTACGGTTTGGACAGGGACATGCTGGAAACTGAAATCGCTGCATACAGACCCCCCAGCACTCTCGTTCCCATACTGCTGCTCCGGAACGAGATCCAGGACCAAGCACGCCTCTGGGCCTTTCGCCGTTTACATAAAGGCCTAGCTGTCTTTGCGCAACGGTACGTAGACACTGACTATGACCAGCAGGGCGTCCATGTCAGACTAGCGATACCGCAGCCAGACTTGCTGACAGCCCTTTCACTGGCGTCGGTTAGCAAATCCTGGTGCGCCGCAGTGCTCTCTCAGGTCGAGCATAAGCTCTTTGTAAGTCCACACCGCACTGCCAGGGCAGCTATGTTTCTCGGCCTACGTGTCATGGTCCAGTCCTTTGACACGCCCCAGTGGCACCTCGCGTCCGAAGAGCTCACCATCCACATTCAGCACAGCCAACAGGTCGTGGTGCAGAAGTTCCGGAACCCCCTTAACCCGGACGGGCCAACGGCAACCATCAGCCGAGAAGCAGAGGAATCCAGTGCTCTCTACGACCACTACTACAGACTTTTCTGAGCACTTTGGGCCATAGGCAGTTCACTGACTCACGCAAGGAAAGTGGCACAGCCTCCGATCAGGTGTGGCACAGCCACCCAACTAGTCACAGTCAGAGTTGAGTGGCCCACCTGCCCAGAGAAATCGACGTTGCAGCATGCCAACACTCAGCTACTTGCATCATCGTTTGCTCTTTCCTGCGATCTGAGGTCTCAGCTACCACACGGCACCAGCTATCCAGCCCGAGTGCCCTCTGCTGGTGTTCTTTGCCTATAGTCGTCCTGCGTTGCTTGAGCTTCGTGCTTGGTCTTGAGACTCTGCAAAGCATTACATGTATACCGCAGCTGTCAGATCGAACTGTTGCTACCGGAAACAGCGGCAGGAGTATCGCAACATGCCTTACAGACACGCCTTGCAGAAGCTAAATTTCGTAACAAACTGCGTCTTTGCGAAGAGCACAGCTCACCACTTGGCCGCGTGTCACAGACTCTGGCCCATCAGCTACAGCTGAGACCATGGACAAACCTCCCAGTCTGGGTCCCTTTCTGGTGCTCAGCGATAGCACCTTGCAGCACATGCTGCGGGGACACACTTACGGAGTGTTCCCGCTGCTGACGGGACAGGTCTTAAGCTGTCCAGGCGCCGCCCTCAACATCTCTGCCGGCAGCGTCCCCTCCATCTTGGAGCTCCTCCACTGGCAATTTGGGCTCTTTGGGCCGCACAAATTCACAGCGGCAGTGCAGAGTCCGCCGGTGGCCTCCATCTTGGAGAACCACCTCGACGGACAAATCAACGTTCGCTTCATTCCGCTGTCCCGAAGCCTGCGCCCGGAGAAGCAAATCAATTATGACTACCTGATCGATGGCAGGGTCCAATATGGATTTGCGGACAAGAACCTGCACAACCAGGAAATCATGGACCTGGCCCAGATGCCTGGTGTAGGAGGGGTAGAATGGCTCTACAACTCCAAGAATCTCCATTTCCGCCCCGACGTCGCGGACATTGTCATCCCGGCGCTTGTAACCAGAGCCATCGAGGAAATGCGCAACACCCCAGGACTGCCTGTCCTCGTGGTAGCTGGTTGGAACGCTCGCGAGCAGGACATGCATGTCGAAATGCTCGCTGCCCAGGCTCTGTCACAATGCCGAACTGTCCGTGATCTTTCGGAGGTAGCCATGCAATACGGACATGGCCCCTGGGGAATGCGCTTCACACATCTCCCAGAATGGGAAGCCGCCCCTGTCCCGGCCCTCCTCTTCCAGACCTACGTTCACGACGAAAAGCCGGAACCGGCCCAAGTTGCGGCCAAAATGTTTGCTGGCTTCACCCGCAGATTCTGTGATGATGATGTTCTTCGGGCTACCCTGCGGCAACTCGCAGGAAAGTACGGCTCCAATCTGCTAGATCGCCTCAGCCAACCTGCTCATCGAGCAGACGTGTTCCGCTACGTCTACCACTACCAGCACGGCGGCCTCTACGTCGACATCAAATGTGGCTTCGTGGTACCTTGGGAACAGGTACTCGCGTATCTCGCAGCAGATTGGAGCACAGCTCACTCAAAGAAGGCAGGTGAAGTGGGTCACAGACCCTCCCCACCTGGCCAACTCCCACAGGAGTTCATGGTCATGGCCATAGGAGTCAAAGGAGATCATATTTTTCAAGGCATCATCTATGGCAAGCCCAGACACCCCTTGATGAGGGAAGCCATACAGCACGCCTTCAGCCGTCAGGTTATGACAGCGAAGGCAAACTTGGAATACATGACCTTCTGCAAATATCTTTGGCAGATCTTGGGTCGTGACCTTGGTCACTCCCCTCAGCCGGGATGGAATGTTTCCACCAAATTTGGCCCCATCTACCTGTTCTCGGAGCGCTGGGACAAGCGAGTGAAGAACAAGAAGTACGACAATGATGGCCACTATTTCGTGACTACCAACAACACGACCGTTGCATATACCCGGTGCTGGAAGTGGCTGAAGGGATTTCAGGGAGACCCAACCACCAAAGAACGCACAGACCGCATGCTGCAGAGCCAACTCCCTGACATCTCCCTTGAAATCCAGTCTGACAGACCTGAAGAGCACAGCTCACCACAGCCACCTAGGTCACAGACCATGGCAACCGCCTCATCGGCTCCCCCTCCTCCCACTCAGGAGGATATTGAAGCCTATGTGGCCGACAGCATCCAGTACAACTCCTTTGCAGAGATCATGGCTACGGTCCGTGAAACCCACCACTACAACCAAGACCTTACAGAGCAGGATGTGCTGGAGCTTATCCCTCGAGGATTAGGGCAAGTGAAAGTTTCGGGGGACATGTGGTTATGCTGCTTGCACTGCCGGAAGCACAACAGGCAGGTGCAATTCAGCACTAGCCACGGCCTTAAGAACCACTTTGTCACTCAGAAGCACAACCCGGCACTCAGTGCCACGCCGGACCCCCACACTCCTCCCCCTCCTCCTCCCCCCAAGCTTCCACAGGAAATTCCTCTTCCCCCCAGCAGTACCAGGACCAAAGGTATAGACAAAGCAGCCGGCTTCGAGCCGCCACCCTCCCCCCCGTGCCCTTTCACTTCCTCAGCAGCTGAAAAGGCGGCTTTCAAAGCAGGCCAAGCAGAGACACCGAAGGCGGCCCCGGCGCTTCCGGTTAAGGCCCCACCGCCCATGGTGGCCACCCAGTGCCCCCCGCCCTCTTCTTCCTCGGCAGCACCAGCTCCCCCACCGGCGATTCCAGTTCCCCCCCCCAAGTCCGTCTCTCCCCCAACCCCCGCCACCCAGGCCGCTCCGCGCTCCCACACGCCCCCTCCTCCCTCTTCCCGTCCCCCGTCAGCATATGAGCCTCCGGAATCCAATGCGGAACTCGTCGGCTATGTCCCACAGCCGGCTCCACGGCTGACAGTACGTTACACGCGGCAGGAGCTGGCTCAGCTGCTGAGCTCCCAGTCCCATCAGGACTGGATTCGGGCCTTGGCTTCCATCAACATCCTGGTGGCTCCGGTCATTCTTGGCGGCCTCACCAACCAGGAACAACAGACCCTTTGGTCTACCAGGATGGAAGCACTCCGAGAAGTTCCGCCGCTGTTCTCTGCCATCAAGTCCGTAAGGACGCAAACCGGCCTCACATGGGACACCGCCATGTCGGTGAGGCGTGTCCTCACAAGCGATGGGAAGGTCACCATCGCCACAGGCGCGGGTGACGCCTACCGTGAGCTGGACGCACCAACAAAGGTGCATGGCCTTATCCATGCCTGCTTCAACAAGATGTGGGACGAAAAGGCCTTTCGGCAGCACTTCCCCTCGTGGGTCGAGTTCAATATGATCGCCACCACCATAGTGGCAGTCTACAATGAGACGGCCAAATCAGCCGGACTCCCAGCTCGTGTTTTCCGGGTCAAACCCGACAAAAATGCCTACTCCATCATGAAGATGCGGATACAGCATGACTAGGGGAACGAAGAGGACAAGCGCATGGCCAAACTAGCTGCTGCTGCCCCTAACAAGCGCCCACAGATGCAGGAGGCTGACACAGAGGGCAAGCGGCAGCGCGATGGCCCCTCCTCATCCTCCTCGTCCCAGTGGGCCAGACAGGCACGCTCATCTCAGGATGACGACTGGGACTGGTGGCAGCAGTGGTCCTGGCATGGTTACTCTCAGCAGTGGCCAAAAGGTCATGACCAGTGAGGGCGGTAATATGTCACAGACTCTATGATCCCTTATGTCACAGACTCAGGGAATTCGGCACTCTTCCGACGCCTAGCACATCTCTTCGGAAGAATGTGAACCGCGTGCTAGCCTCGCTTAAAACAGCACTTTGCGCTTCAGCGAGTTGCCCACA
This sequence comes from Symbiodinium sp. CCMP2592, assembly GCA_905221615.1. NCBI lineage: Eukaryota > Dinophyceae > Suessiales > Symbiodiniaceae > Symbiodinium > Symbiodinium sp. CCMP2592. Next base: position 40,586 of record CAJNDT010006138.1, read on the forward strand.
TCCAAGCTGCCCAAAGTCTCACGCCACCGGAGTTGCTTCAGGTACCAGCGGTCATCCGCACATGACCCTTACGGCCTTCTGTCTTCAACATGAGTAATCCGTGTGGGACGCCACGAGACGGATACTCCAGGTGGCGGCTTCGTCTGAGGTACGGCCTAATTGTTGAGACAGGTGCACAGATGGACGCGTCTGTTCACACCAAGGTGTCGGAGAAGGAAGCTTTTTGTAGCAGTAGCAGTTGCAGTAGTATGTCAAGTTCGAGCTGATTGGAGAGTCCTGAGCGATGTATGCTAGAAGCAGTTTCACGAGTGCACGAGACCAAAGGCGCCCGCAAAGCGCAGAGCACGCTCGCGCAGCGTTCAATTGAAAAATAGTAGTAGTAGTAGTAGTAGTAGTAGTAGTAGTAGTAGTAGTAGTAGTAGTAGTAGTAGTAGTAGTAGTAGTAGTAGTAGTAGTGGTAGTAGTAGTAGTAGTTAGTAGTAGTGTAGTGGTAGTAGTGGTAGTCGTGGTAGTAGTGGTAGTAGTGGTAGTAGTGGTAGTAGTGGTAGTAGTGGTAGTAGTGGTAGTAGTGGTAGTAGTGGTAGTAGTGGTAGTAGTGGTAGTAGTGGTAGGTGGTAGTGGTGGTAGTGGTGGTGGTGGTGGTAGTGGTGGTGGTAGTAGTGGTAGTAGTGGTAGTAGTGGTAGCAGTGGTGCAATGGTGGCAGTGGTGGTTGTGGTCGTAGTGGTGGTAGTGGTGGTAGTGGTACCACGACCACGACCACGCCCACGCCCCACGCCCACGCCTGCGCCCACGCCCGGCCACCGCCCACGCCCGGCCACTTCCCACGCCCGCCACGCCCACGCCCACCGCCCAACGCCCACCGCCCACGCCCACCGCCCACGCCCCCCGCCCCCCGCCCCCCGCCCCCCCCCCGCCCCCGCTCCCGCTCTACCACTACCACTGCCACTGCCACTCCCACTGCCACTGCCACTGCCACCACTACCACCACTACCACTACTACCACTACTACCACTACTACCACTACTACCACTACTACCACTACTACCACTACTACCACTACTACCACTACTACCACTACTACCACTACTACCACTACTACCACTACTACTACTACTACTACTACTCCTACTACTACTACTACTACTACTACTACTACTACTACTACTACTGTACTAGTACTACGCCTACTACGACTACTACCACTGCAACTACTTCTCCTCTGGGTCTGCTATTGGTGCTCCCACTATGCTTTGGCTACAACTGGTAACACGACGGCACTAGTCAGAAATATGCACCGTGTGCTACCACCCAGCTGCCAGCAAGGTTGCATTCACATCGCGCCTCTTCGAAACCCTCTTCGTCAAAATCCTGCACAAGTGACATACACCGAATCACACAACGTCTACTTCCAGATCAAGACTGCAGTTTGTCCGAAATCTAAAACCGTTCACCTGTCGTACGTAGGTCAGCTCTCTCTCTCTCTCTCTCTCATTCTTTTTTGTGTTGTCCCTGTGCACTTTCCTGTGGTCTCTGGTAATCCGGGATCTCCAGCAGTTCAGACAAGTTGGGAGCCTGCAGCCACTAAAATCTTTCATGGTGTCCAGTCGTGCCAAAAATACCACAAGCACCGAGGACCAGGCTTTCAAAGCGTTCGGCCCTTCTTTGTTCAGTCGCTCCAATTCTTTCCTGCCAATGTCCTGGCGAGCAGCATCAATTGCTGACTTCTTGGTTTTCGCTTCACGATCTCTTCTCTATGAAACCTGAGACTTGCGGGGCGGACCCTGTGTCTCCGGCCGCGTGGTGTCTCCGTCACAGATTGCCAGATCTTGGACCAGAGGTGATCCACGCCTGCAGCTCCTACCAAACCTTCCCACACATACACCTGACGGTTTCTCCCTGCAATCTTACAAGTGCGAAGAATCTCCTACGTGTCACCGGACCTTTGCGAAGAAAACGAGTGCACCAAGCAGCCAGCCTCGCAGAGCCCGTGCGCTGGCAAACATGATGTCCACGTCGCAATAAGGAGCCAGTTCCTTTTGCACAGGACATTTAAGTTGGAATGCAAGGTTGCAAGCCGCGATCTGCTGACGCTGTGGGCTCCAAAGGCTCCGAATGCACACCGACAGCCTCCCGGATGCGCTGAGCTGTGCTGTTGGCGACCTGCGCTCATTGAGGAAGGCTTTTGCTTGCACTGGTTCTGTTTCTCTCTGTCAGCCAGTAGTGCCAAGGGACTTGATGCAACGCTACTTATTCGCACGACAGCAAGAATGCGCGCAGGTCGCGGACAAGCCTACTTGGAGGCTCATGGGACTTAGTAAGTAAGGTTATAAGTAGGTTATACTTAGGATAACCCCACTTAGGGGACTTATAACCCCACTTATTACCTACTTACTCCAAGTACCATAAACATTCAAAGCTGTCTGGCCCCATGCCTTTCGTTTGCACACGTCAATTTTCGTGATGACCTGGGACAGCTTGCTTGCTGAGTGAAACCTTCTCTATGCGCCTCCGTAGACAAGGTTGGATAGAACTTTAAAGACTGCGTGAAAGCAAGCAACTCATGCTGCATTGCCTGCAAAAGGCGTGTACTCCATAGTTGTACTGTGTTTTGACATGTGCAGGCTACCCTAGCCCCAGAAACTAAACCAAAGCAGGGAAGGATTTTCTGAGGGCCGGGGCAATGGTGTACCTCACACTTCGTCGCCTGGCAAGGGAAAATCGCCATCTCGTGATGTGCGACGAGCACAAATGCCATCAATTAGCTTCCTCTGCACTGACCACGACGATGACGGACGACGACGAATACGATCATCATTACAACTACGGGAAGTAGAACCACTGCAACTGACACGACGACGACGGTTACCATAACGACTTAAGATTACCACTGAGACGGCAACTACACTGCCACTCTCACTCCTACGGTCCTACCGTCTTGATGCTCCGAGCACAAAGCAAGTGTCTGTTGGAGATTCTCCAAAAGCCTCCAACCCCACCAACTCCAACATGGTTCTGAGACACACACTGGGCTTTCGCGACCAGGTGAAGCAACTGCTTGTCAGCAGGGAGGAGCCTTTCTCTGCCACCGTTTCGGACTAATATGAAACATAAACGAGATTCAGAAGCAGCGATCTGGCAAAGCCTAATGTCAAGAAGCTTGTGGTTTCTGGCGTCCACGAGGTGGAAGATGTGCCTTGGCGCTTAAAGGGCTGAGCCTAGAATTCCTTGGGACTCGGAGGGGAGTTGCCAGGGCACCAGCAAAACATGGAAACGAGCATTCGATAAGGGCAGGGCTTCAATGCATTGCGATTGCGGAGGTACTCGAAGATCATGTTTGGAAACTCCCTGAGCAAAGGAATGAACAAATGGTGAAAAACCAGAACAATAGCATGCTGGCGCCTGGTGATCTTGGCCGCATTAGGGATGTCAGCGCATCCCAGACCAGGCGAATCCACCTGAAGCTTAGCAAGTTTCCAGCTTGAAGTCCGACAAATCATGAGGCAGAGCTTGATTGATTTCTTGAAGGTACGGTGTTCGTTCCTCTTTGCAGTGTCAACCCACGTGTGCTGGGTTTTGCCACACAAGCTCTTCATAGCTTGGATTAAGCTCCAGGCGAGCATGAAGTGAGGTAATCCGGCTCTCTCTTTGTTGACCTGGCGAGAAAAATTCATGTAGGCTTACATCTTTCAGAGTTTGGGGTTGGGAGTTTCAGTTGGTAGGGGACCCTCATGTAATGCATAAAGCGGCTGGCAAAGGGTGCTAGCATGGCTCCTACAAGCTTCTAGAAGTTCGTCCTATATTCCTTTATGCGCTTTGTGCTAGAGGGTGTCGGAGGTTGGGTTTCGGGTTTTGGCTTTGGGATGTTGGGTCGGGGCTACTCATCTGACCTTTGTGGAAATACTGGTCTGAGGAAGATGAGCTCATAAACCCCAAACTCTAAACTAAAAAGGAAGGCTGCAGCAAGTCGGAAACCCTAAGAGGCCTCGTAGAAGTGCAGCTTCCGGGTGAAAGCCCGCGTTTTGGAGGCGGGCGCGAACTGCACGAACTCATGGTCTTGAAAGCTTTGGGGGTTCCTTCCCGGCTCATGGTTTACTACGGTTTCGGGTTTAGGGTTCAAGCTGCAGGGTCGAAAACTTCGGCTGAGCGGTTTCGAGCACAAGTGCGAGGCACAAGCGAAGATGTGGCAGATGTGGCACGAGACGGCACAATGCGCCTTCGTCAGAGAACTGAAAAGTGCATTGATCATGGACGACTTCCCCTGGCATGGCAGGAGGGATCTCATATGGGAGTTTCCGAGAATAGGGGACGCTAATACAGTATCCTAAATAGTAGGATCCTTATCAAACTAGGTATCCCTAATTTTCGGAAACTTCGGCATGGAGGCTAGTAAACATCACTCGCCACAAAAGCATGACCTACTGTTGTTTTCATGCAAGAGCACAGGAAATGTGCAGCAACAAGGCAGGGTGCCGAGTTCGTGCGCCCGATGAAGAGCACCTCCGGCCGATGTCCAGGCATGTCCTGCGGCGCCTGCGTGTACCTCGAGTTCGATGTTGCAAACGAAGCTTTCGCTGTGCAGTGCATGGTGCACCAGCTGTCTCGACAAAGTGAGAGACCTGCTACCCAATCTGCAGTACGTGCCGCGCAGTGCAACATTCGTCGAATCTATCGGAGACATTTGTGAGTCCCCTAACTTAGTGTTAGAATAGGGTTTTGGGGCCCCTTATACTATACTTGTAATAAGGAGCCCCCAAAATAATATAGGTAACTATTTGGGGCCCCTTATACTATACTTGTAATAAGGAGCCCCCAAAATAATATAGGTAACTATTTGGGGCCCCTTATACTATACTTGTAATAAGGAACCCCCAAAATAATATAGGTAACTATTTGGGGCCCCTTATACTATACTTGTAATAAGGAGCCCCCCAAAATAATAGGTAATTATTTAGGCCCCTGTAGTAAACCCTCTTCTCATCGTCTCGGCCCCGCACCTTCCAGCCTTCTTCAAACATCTGTACCTGAGATATTGCGGATCCGGGCCTGGAGTGGATTCAGACTCTCTGTGATGCCAAAGAAGGAATTGGATTTCCGAAACTTCAATGAACAAACAAACTCAGTAATTTCGCAAATCACAAGTCCACATTGTGCACTTGATTCCCTTCAGCTTGGATCTTCTCACATCTTTCATCATGGAGTTTGAACCCTTCTTATCATAAGCCTTAAATTCCGGTTGAGGGTTCAAGTACTGAACGTCACCCATGTTCACTTGAACCATGGACGCACATACAATGTGACCTCTAACTTGGAGGATCCTTCTGAAGTGCACCAAGAACCAAGCAAACCGCCATTGCCGTCAAGGAGCTGCTGCGCGCAGCCGCGGCTCAAGAAGTGCAGGGTCATGTCGTTCTGGAGATGCGGTCATGATTCGTGTAGTGTCCGGCCAGCCGAGCAGCCAAGCACAAGCTGGCATGTGAAGTTGACTGGCAGGCATGGTTGCTCGAAGCGAACTCTGGCCCGCAGCATGCAAGAGGGCTTTCTTGTAAGTCTACATCTATCGCATACTGTCTGTCTATGATGACTGTGCAAACCGCAAGAGAAACTGGAGTGCCCGGCTCGCGGAACTCCGAGCTCATTCATGATTTCGCAAGCACGAATGGCCTCCATGAGGGCATGGATACCCGGATGGCATATACTACCACGGCCATTTCGTTTTTCTATGCCGTGGGAGCTTGTTCTGCATAATTCTACGCCCAAGCCCCATGCGCTTTGGAGTAGCCAGACTACTTGCCGAACAGGACTGTTCCGATGAATCGCGCCGATGCCTCTGTAAAATATCCGTGCAGAATTCGGCTGGGTCGAAGCCCTCTGACTCTGAACGAAATAGAACGGTGCAATGCATGCGCAAACCCAAAACAGGCTTTCGAAGGACCCGAAAGTTTGATCTAAAGTGAAAACCTGCCTGCGGGACCAGACGTGCACGGCCATACCAGCGAATGAGCTGGTTGAACGCCTGCAGTCCGACCAACATCTGCGCCCACGCTGCCACATCCTTCAACACCCGAATGCCTGCACCCCAAAATCACGTAAACCTGCAGTTATGCAGCCAAGTCATAAGCAGTGGAGCCTGACCGGAAGCTCTCAAACCCAAAGAAACACAACTCCTGAACCCTCCACTGCTGAAGCCTTCAATCTGAAATGCAGAGGGTTCAACAAGCTCCGAACTAAAATGCTTTCATCACCGCAAGCCCTCAAGGTTGAAAGTCTGAATCGGGGTACAGGCATCTCAGCGCACAGCTGTAGCCACTGCATGTAAGCTCCAAACTCACACTCTAACTCCCCGAAACAACCGAATTCCAAACCCTGCAAGACCGTAAAAGCAACCCTCAGAGACAGTTCCAAACGAGCCCAATGCCTCGGTAAGCATACGAGAGCGTCGGTTCGGCGTGAGCGCCAGAATGTCGTTCTGGAAGCGGTTACGGGGAGGCGGCTTTCTGTTCTCACAACTGTTGCGTTTAGAAGGAAAGGCTAAACCCCGAAACCCTAAAACCTAAACCCTGAACTTTCCGTGTTAGTGGTTGAGGCCAGTTCAAGCGGAGATGGCAGCTCCAAAGTGGCTGGGATGTTTACGCTTTCTGGATACGACCTATCTTCGATTTTGGGGTTGCACCTTACTGATGCGGATCCTCAGTATCCTGTTGATCTTCATCTTCACAATGATACACACAAGGCCCAGAAGGGTACTATTTCTGGGGCCTCGCCTGGGTGAACTTCAGATCAAACTGGAATGACGTCGGGTCGTGGGGTTCGGCTAAATGTTTAGGGGGTGGAGCAACTCGCATCGATGGCTCCGACTAAGATTCGATGCCTGCAACGTTTCTCCGTGGCTTAGCTTAACATTGACCATCTGGGGTTTAACTGACGGGTCCTTGTGCGAATCTGGGTGTCAGCTTTGGATCTCCAGTGAATGGACATGAATCGCCACCCTAAAAGGTGCTACAGGGTGTCCTTGATCTCCAGCATGCTTTCGATCTCTTGTGAAACTCGTGCACCATGTCCTGAACAGAAAGATTTTCGGTGGTCTGATGGCTCGCACCGCCTCTACAACCTCCGAGTGAGTTCCAACCCTACCATGGTTGGGCAGACAAATCTACCGGAATCTACCGTCCAAGCTGAAAAGTCACAGGTCCGGGACGGCTCCTGCCAGCAGCTTGGGCATCTGCTCCGCGGTGGATTGCAAATAGAGGGCAGAAGACTGCCAGGAAAGGGTCCGGCAACTCGTTGACAGACTGTGGACACTACAAAGGCCTTACAGCATTAAGTCAGAACTACCTGCGACCATCTCCAGGTGCTGAGCGAACTTCGCTTCAGCCAAAACGTGAGCATTCGAGCATTCGGACAAGACGATGCACGAAGCCACGGCAAAATCTGACCCATAGATCTTCGCACCAATCTCTGGTTCTGCCATGATGCCAAAACATCAACCCGTGAAGTAGTAAACCCTAAAAGAAAATGCGACGCTCCGCAAGATGCCTCCAGCGTGCTTTGGAAGACGCGTGAGCCGGCAGTGATGTACTTGGTCCTGGCTTTGGGTTTAGGGATGCACTTACCCATGCTTTGGTCTAACTGATATGCGGCTTGAGCCGGCGTGCCATTCATGTTTGAAGTGCAGTGAAGTGCAGGCAAATTGACAAAGGATAGACAGTTTGCATTTTCGACGAGTCTCTCGGAATGCCCAGCCCGTGGTTTCCGTCGTCAGATGGGTGCTCGTTCTGTCTCAGATCCTTTCCCGACCCTTCTTGTCATCGATTCTCTATACCCTACACTTTTGGGGTACCGCCCATGTGGGCTAGTGCAACATTGTGTGGTTTTCATCAGCAGACACAACTTCCACTGGGAATGCAAATCAATTTAAATCTGTAGTCAGCTACCACCAGCCAAGCAACTTGATTTGGGAGTTTCCAAAAATGGGGGATACCGCAACCACCGAAATCCGGCCTCGATCAAAATTTGCCAGCATCCTGCACAACAACTTTTGCCGAAATCTGGCCGGCCAAAATTTGCCGATTCTGGTTTGAACCACGCCAAAAATTTACACGAATGTGGCTGAAAAATGAAATTTCGGCATGGGCCTTGAAATCGAATCTCGACGTCGGCAGCGAAGCTGGCATTAATTGCAAGCAGCAGCATTAAAAGCCCTAGCGAATTCTCGCCTCCGATTCCCTAAGCCCTAAACCTTGATTCAGCTGTGCTTCATGGGAGTTTCGAAAATTGGGGATACCTTATTTTGGGGTCCTTATAATAGGGATAGTATATCAGGGTCCCCTATTTTCGGAAACTCCCTCATTGGGCCGGCAGATGTAAGGGCCCTGCCGCCCGCATTTCATCTGCAGCCGGGACAGGTGGTAGGCCGCTTCCACAGCTCCGACCTGCAAAGGGACCGGAGCAAGAACTCGTCAAGTTGAAGTTTGATCGTCAAAGTACGGGTAACACTGCAGCAATTTCGGCTGCACCGCGTTTGGCAGGTGTCTTGCACGACTGTTTGTGTGGGCTGCTGGACGACCATTCATAGAGCCCTTGCAGGAATGGAATGCTCAGCCTTGGCACAGGCGTGCGCCACATATCTCAACGTTTGGTAGCCACACGGCCTCGGCACATGAGTCTCCCAAAAGATTCATGGTCATAGAAAGCTTGACATTTGACGACCTCCTAAAGTCTACACCTTAAGCTGCCAACCCCAAAGCATGAACTACAGAGATCTCAAATGAACCGGGAGCCACGACGTCTGCCCGTCGGGGCCCGCAGCAAGCCTTGTCGCACAAAGTCGGGTTTTAATTTGGGGTCTTGGACTCTAGGATTTAGAATTTAATCTTCTGTTATTTTTAGTGAAGGATGAAGTCTCTCCGCCTATTGAGGTTTCGAATTTTTGACTTAGGCCTCGAAGGTGCTGGATTGTCTTTCGGACTATGAGCTGCAGAACCGTTCGTTTCAGCCCGAGCCAGATGCTGAGAAATCTTGACTACCAGCTGTGGCAGGAGCTCGAGAGGATGTGATGCTTTCTGAAAAAACAGGCAATGGGGCTGCAAAAGTTGGGCACGACCCAAGAGACACCGACCTCATGGTTCTGAAGGGAGAGGCATCTATTGACAGCTGTCACACATTAAGCATTCGCACACAAAAACTGCAGAACGGACTCAAAAACTAAACGGATGTGACTACACTGCAGGGAGCTTGAACGCACAGCTGTGCAGGGTCGTAGGCAAGACCATCCAAGCTGCAGCACCTGAACAACTTGTACTCATACTTACACGTTCTATGCTGATTGCAGAAGCCGTATCTCGAAGCGAAAAAGCTTTTTCTGGTCAATTTTCAATCGATCCTCCCGACCCTGGGCTCCGGACTTGGCAGCTTCAGCTGTCTTGTCCAGGCGCGTCAGGGCTACCGCAGCCCATCCGCGACCGTCCCCCTGTTGGTGCTCAACACTCTGGTTCTTAGTCGGCGCAAGCCCTGTAAGTTCTGTTGGAGCTGTCCATTTGTGCGACGTCTCTGCCCCCCTTGGAGGTTGCAATTTGTGGCTTCTTGGAGCCATTTGGGGAAGGAGCAAAACCCGAACAAAAACAAAAGCACCAAGATGTCCAGGTGCTCTGGTAACATAGTTTCCTTCACCCGGCTTTGAACTCGCTATGGGGCCAATGAAACGTGCAACGACATCTATGGGTCGTACGAATGTATGAAGGTATGCATGTGGAAGTCGATGCAAGTTTGCAGGGGCCCTGAGGTTGTTCAGTTTTGCAAACTCAAGAAACGGGTTCTCCCGTTCCAAGCCTTCAAGCGCTCCAACTGAACTGTTCAAGCAGGTCAAAAGACTCCTAGGTTGAAACCGCCAACTCCCATTGCTTAGAGCTTGGGTATTCAGGCTTCAGGTAGGATGCTGTGTATTGTTCACAATAGGGCTGTATCTTGCCTTTTATCTCGTCCGGAGTCTTGTAGCTCTTGAGGTGAAGTCGAAGGTTCTGTGCCGGAGGACTGAACGATAGCGTCAGTCACTGACGGGCCATGATCAGGACTTTCGCACAGCCCCCAGCAACCTAATTGCATCACATAACCTGCCAGTCACCTCTTCAAGGGCCAAACGCCCTTGACACAGGAGGCGTGTCCAGGCATGAAAAGAAGAACCTTCCAATCTGTCGGATGCGTTGCTTTGGAGGACTGTCCGTACCCATCGCATCCTGTCGACCCGGGCCAAAACTCGATCCAGCGCCACAGTGTCATAACGGAGGAGGAGGAGGAGGCCCTGCGAATCCTAAAACCCCACATCCCAGCTCCAAATTCGTAGTTCCTTTCAAGATCATCGTCGGCGTCCTCCCTCGTACGACGGCTCGCTACATGAGAAAAATCCCATCACCTCCAGTCTAAACAAAACCCAAAGCCTACAAACTGAACCGTCAGCCCTAAATCCGAAAACCTCAACCCCAAACCCCTTAAATCCCAAAGCCCTGAACTGAGGGCCTGAACCCTAAATCCCTATGCCCCCACGCGCCCGAGAACCTCTGGGTGCTCGATGCCAAAGCGAACGATGCGCATCGGATCCTGCAGCCAAAACTGGCCGTTCCCGCGACTTCAGCTCCAACACTTCCACACTTCCCCAGAGACTCCAATATCCCTTGATTAAGGAATATTCCTTAAATTATGGTAGGATCCCTAATATGATTTAAGGTATATTCCTTAATTAAGGGATATTGGAGTCTCTGGGTCCGTTTTCGAACTCTTTGGAACTTCGAGCCGCATAGAAAGGACATCGAAACGTGGTTGCTTCACCCTCACACACAGATTTCCTTACCACTTCTTATGCAGAGTGGACTAAGGATTCCAGATCAACAGAGCAGTAGCACCCATGAAAACACGCAGTTTCGTGCCAGTGTATAGCCACGCTGCATGCAAGGTCACACGATGTCGAAACCGCGTGAAACCGACTTTTCGTACAGGATCCTTGTTTCACCTTGTTGACAGTGTGCGCTTGTCTCGCCAACCCACAGTCAACACCACTTCTGTTCTTTCGCTGTCATGAACATGTGAATCAGCTTGCCTGGATTAAAGAAGGGGGCCTTAATGATTAGAGTAGAGTAGGGTTTTGGGGCCCATTATACTATAAGTATAATAAGGAACCCCCAAGATAGTATGCGTAATTATTACGGCCCCTACACTATGTTCGTGAACCCCTGAGTGGGCAAGGCTTACGGAGCCGCAGACGCCGAAAGGCCGCCATGATGCCCTCATCACAGTCTCACAACACAAGCCCGAGTGCAACGTGCTAAAGCTAGACCTGTAGCAAACAAAACAGCCCCAAACCCTAACCTCTGCGTCACAAACAGTCACCCTGTTCATCAAGCACCCTACACAAGGTTTCAGCAAAACTCAAGACCGAAACGTTAAACCGTCGCTCTCATTATTCATAGAGGAAATCAAAGACCCGGATGACTGTGCTTAGAGTGAGTGAGTGTGTGTATGCCTGTGTCTATCATGTCTTGATAGCCTTTGGTCAATCGCTGGAACCTGCAACGCACCCCCTGCTCTCACTTTTTCTAATCGGAGATGCAGACCTCCACTGCTGGGTGAAACCACGAAATAACCTCTGAGCATGCAAGGTTGCTGATAATGCCAATGCTGCCATGACGGAGTATGCATCACCACCAATGCTGCTGTCGCAACTACCATGCCAGTATACGCTTCCGATACCGTTCCTACTACCTACCACTCTTTCTGCCAACCTGTTCAGAACATTTCCGGCGAAATGTGTCTGTTCAGTTGTTGCGGGTGTATGCGCTGTGGTGAAACTGCTTGCCTGAAAAGTCACCTTTTCCGGACTCTTCTGGCCTCTGCTCCACCATTGTGGAGGCATGTGGGTGTCATGTCGCTCGACTGTGCACATCTCTGAATCTCTGCTTTCCAATGTTGCAGTGAAGAGGATGCTACTACAGAGCCTAAATAGTTAGAATAGGGTTTTGGGCTCCATAATACTGTAATTACAGTAATTAAGGAACCGCCAAAATAGGATGGGTACTTAGTTATTGAGGCCCCCATATTGGTTTATAGTACCCTTATAGTAACCCTTATGGACCCCTTGCTCGGGAACACCCTCGCGTGGTGAGACTCTGCAGGCATGCGCAGGTCCTCAGTGCTGTCAGGTGGCAGCATACTAGGGGCCTTTATCATTACCTGTACTATTTTGGGGGTTCCTTACTGTAATTATAGTATCATGGGGCAGCGTGTTGGAGGATTTCCATTATGAGTGCTGGTGGGCTTGGGTGACTGGGTCTTGAAGTAGCTTCTACAGCTCAGTTGGCTGTGAGATTCTGCATTTCGTGCTGCCCTAAATCCTCAGGGCTGACTCCTGCGTACGGTTGATCTTAAGATATTTGCAACATCGGCTGGCCGAAAGAATAAACCCTGACACCTACGCCGATAACCCTACACCTCTGTGCATAACAATGCCATGAACAACCCAGAGACTCCAATACCCCTTAATTAAGGAATATACCTTAAAATATAGTAGGATCCCTAATATGATCTAAGGAATATTCCTTAATTAAGGGGTATTGGAGTCTCTGGGAAAGGCACGGCCTTCTTATGGCAGAAACCCGGATGCCCAAAGGTCCCCTGTTTTTCGGAAACTGCCATGTCGCCGCTGCAGATGCTGCGACACAACACGAGGTCTTACTGGTCCTGGTGCGGTATCATCTTTGCCGAATCTAGTCCGCGACTTTTCACTTCAATGTCAATGGCTCAATGGTGAAAACGACCGTATCTGGTTGCTGATAGTCATGATTCTAAAGGGAACGTGAAGGCAACTAGTATCGCAAGCAAGCGCCGCGCATCCTCAAACTTATCCTTTGCCCTCATCCCAAAATCCCAAGTCTTCAGTCTCCATAAACCCTAACTCCTAAACCGTAAACGGCATTTCCTGAGCTGAGTGTGGCACTCTAAGCTCGCCGTGATGCGTGGCTCCTGGCAGCAAACGGGAGCTGCTTCCATATGAACCATCCTGATACCTCAGGTTAGGTATGGGCCTTGGTGACTCCCCAGACTCATGAAGGTTTCCCAGAGACTCCAATATTAAGGAATATGCCTTAAATTATAGTAGGATCCCTAATATGATTTAAGGAATATTCCTTAGTTCAGGGATATTGGAGTCTCTGGGTTCATGACGAGCTGAGAATGGAGTTGGGCGCTTCGAGGATGCTAAACCCTAAACCTAAGCCCCTTCAGCCTAAACCCCTAAACCCTACGTAAGCCCTAAACCGCAGTAGTCTCGCAGCTCATGCCGAGTTAAAAGTATGCAGCCAAAGACCCTGAACCCCAAGGTCTTAAAGACAGGGGTTTAGGGGTTTAGGGTTTAGGGTCTTCAACCCAGCAAATTCGCTAGGGTCATTTTGGCTACTCGAGCTCGGGTCCTCTCTGAGAGGGTAAATACATATCGAAATGTTTGGTGATCCCTTCAAACAATGAGAAGACCCAAAACCGAAAAACTCTTAACCCCAGACCCTGCACCCCTAAACCGCTTAAACCGAAACCCAAGGCCTAGCACCTGGAACCCACATACCAATCCCTGCAGCTCTAAACCAACACCCTAAACCCTAAAACTCTCATCTCTAAACCGAGGCCCCAATCCTAAAGCCAAACCCGAACCCTGCTTCAAAGCTTAAATCCCCAATGACTTCTGCAAGCCCCAAATTGTACACACTACACACTAAACCCGAAGCCCTGAACCCCAAACACTAAAAACCAAATCCTCAACCCCAAACCCGAAGCCCTGGACTGCAAGCCCTACACCCGAAACACGAAAGCTCCCCGAACCCGGGCTGACCTCTCGCTTCCGAGAGAGGACTGGCTGTCGCTTCGAAGGCTCCGGCTGCTGTTGCGAGATGCCTGTGCTGTTTTGTAAGGGTTCCTTAAAGGGTTCGATAAGGGATATGCGTAGTTGTCAAAATTATGGCACCGTTTTTGATACCCTAAATATTAGGTGCCGTATTGTACTACTCACTGGCCCCAAACCCAAGGAAATCAAAGTTGAAACTTTCAGGATCGACTACCTTATAAGAATCCCGAAAGTTGAAAAGTTGAGTTTACAGCCAATCCGTCAAAGAGGTCTACAGAGTTCCGGCAGGGGCTACTGTAAGGGTTACTATAAGGGTTCTTTCGGGGTTGAGTGTTGAGGAGCTTTAATAATGATTGGAGATGCCTGTGCTATCAACGGGGTCTACAGAGTTCCTTTCGGGGTTACTATGACCTCGGCTTGGGATTTCGGATTGCAGGTTTAGGGTTCAATGTTTAAGGGCCAGGCTTTTCATGGCTTTGAACAGGGTTTTGGGCTTATGCCATAAAGACGGTCTAGGAGTTTAGTTGTTTTGCGGTTGTGGGATTCTGACCCTTAAGTTTTTCGGATTCGAGTTTTAAGCTTCAGGAGTTAGGATATTGGGCTTAGGGGTTGGGGCTTGGGGTTGAAAGGTTTTTCGATCTGTCATTTTGTGGGCTTAGGGTTAGGGTGTCGCAGTCGTTACAATCAACCAAATATTGTTGCTGGCAGCACCAACCGTATGTCCAAGCTACATCTATCCGGATTTGGCGAATGGGCCTACTCTTAAGGCCTTGTCAGGTCCTGGTGCATGGTATTCGGTAGCACCTTAACCCAAATTCATCTGCGGAACACTTCGAGATTGAAGCGTGTTGGCAAAGGGCTCCAGGTCATATGGCTGTTACTTGTTACGCTTGGAGCTGTCTGCACCTTAAGGCTTCAAGGGTTTTAGGGCTTTTTCGATATCAATAGCTCTGAACTCACTACTTCTGCTGCCATCCCCTTGCAGTGCCTTGCCAGCTGCCTTCTCCTTCTTCCTGCACATGGGTGCTGTGAACAGAGATCACCCCTGATAGGTGTCGATGTCACCAACCCCAGACTTTTGAGAAGTCGGTGTTCGATATGTAGCCACAATTAAGGAAGCTAACGGTACCCAGGAATCTAGAAAATGTCTACTGTCTTCACAAGTTGAGGGTTTGGGAAGTTCAGCTGCATAGCTCCGAATCACGTCAAAGTTGCACCGAAAGGTCTGGTAATTTAGGGCTTTAGGGCTTAGGATTTATGGCTTAGGGTTCCAGAACACTGTTGATTCGCTGCGAATGAAGCATCGAACCATCGTTAGTTTCTCATGGCCATTGCTGCAAAATTGGAGCAGCTTGCTGCAGGCTAACTGGAAGACAAAGCCGTCATGCTGCTGAGCCGTGCTACGACTGTCATATGTCTCGTGCATCTCTACATGCCTCGTGAATGATGACAGATATGATCTTCCGAAAGCATGCCACCATCTCAATGGGCTCCCAAACAGGTTCTGGAATGCATGGTGTCAAGTCTGAAAATCCTGGAACCCCTTTCACAGCTTCACACGAGGCCTTGCTCGAGCAGACTTTCCACTGGCCTGAACAGTTCTATGCCCATGTTTACGACATCTTTTCATGAATGTTACCATGAAGGTGTTTATGTTCTTCCTTCACTTTAGGCAGTGGGAAAGGGATATGCTCCACTGTCACAGTAGTTTTACGAGAGCATGCACGTCCGAGCTACTTGCGGCTCTGGTAACCACGGTATCCATCCCGGCCGTGAGCTCTAGAGAAAACCTCCCCCGCTTAAAGGCCTGGGTTCAGGGTTGGCGAAATCACTCGTCTCCATGTAGGTGTGCTAGAAAATTCAGATGTTGTGGGTGGGAGATTCGGGGCAGCCCTTTTTCTGCGTCTCGGAGCAAAACTCCTGGAAAAATGTCCTGAACTCTTCGACACGACTACATCTCACAGGATCCTTCTGCTATTTCTAGACTGAACTTAGAACCCTAGCAAACATTATAATTTTAGCTGTTTCTTAGGGATTATAATAATTTTTTCTAAGTGCCCCTAAGAAGCCGGGATATCCAAGAAGGGAGCTGGGCTCGGCTTACGCAAGATCGACGGTGCGATGCCAAGCGCACTTCGGCATTTTGCATCAACACCCCAACTGCGCCGAAGAATGGCCTAGCAAGACTACTCCGATGTTCTACATTTTGAGCTATGTGCGCAGAGACGCTTACATTCGTCAGGTTCCTCAGTCGAAGAACACGGCAGGATACGCCACTTGTCCATGGTTCCGAGTGAAGGGAACCCTGCTTCAAAGATATTGACGGCTCGGTGTGGCAGGTTGCCTTCTTGATCGAACAGGTGAATGCTAAGTTAGTTAGTCCGAAGCCTTTCTTCTGAAGGAGAAATCAGTATCTAGACCCTCGCGTTTCTGAGCATCTCACCGATGAGGCCACCGACGCTGGGCGCTCTTCCTGCCAGACATCTGAATGTTGCACGGTTATTGCCAGCACTACCGCTGATGTGGACTGTCGATTCTGTGTACTCATTTTTCCATCAAGGCACTATATAGCATCAGGACGAAAGCCTACATGTCCAGTTCTTACAAAAACAGCGGCGATGACGATGTTCATTGTCACACGCATCATCAGTTTCCAGCTTTTGTGGTGGTGGCTGGATCTTTTGCCTATTGTAGGCTGTGCATCCAACGGTCTTGTGGATGATGCTTGGCTTGCTTACTTGGAGGGTCGGGGGACTTAGTAAGTAGGTAGTAAGTAGACTTATAAGTACCCTAAAAGGGACCCTCATGGGGGTTATGGTACTTATCAGTCTATAAAATAACCAGTTACTAAGTCCCCCGACCCTCCAAGTACTCTCTCTTTCTCTCTCTGTGTCGCTCTGTCTCTCTGCTCTATGCTCTTGCGTGAGTGAGTGTGTGTGTGTGTTTATATATATATACACATGTACAAGTAAAGCAAGTAAAGAATGAAAGTTGTACATGTATGTTTACGTCTTAGATTCTCAGCCCTGCGTCCCCAAGACAGGCCTACATCATGTCGCTCGTCCGTCCTTTTATGCGTCAATGCGTAAACAGGTATACAATACAATACGATACCGCATGCAAATACAAATGCAAGTACAGCTACATCTACGTACATCTACACAGAACAATACAACATAGTGTAATGCATTGCAATACAAGGCAAGACAACACACACAATAAGAATACACTGCCAACGCCACGACCACTGCTAGTTGCAGCACATATACCAATACCACGACCAATACTAACACGAGCACCAGCTCCAATACCAATACCAGCCAATACCATCACACCACACTGCAATGCAGTACATGCGTGAAACATTTCAAGCACCTGCACCCAGATGTACAGAAACATAAAATTAAGCCCCGCTATGAAACTGACCACAAGCAGCCTGAGTGTTCCTGCTGCTGCTGCTGCTGCAGTTTCAATGACTACGATTCTTGTAAATCCCGTGTTGGTCACTGTTGTGTTCCTGGTCGCAGCGACACGTGCGAAAACTAGCGGGCTTGGGTGGCTTGAAAGCATCACCTATACTGAACTTGACCCCTAGCAAAAAAAGGAATTTCAGCGGTCTCTTAGGGATCAGAGGAACCGAAGATTAAAACATACTTTTAAGTGCCCTAAGTGATCTCACCAAAACCCTGGCCTCTTCGCCCTCACCGGTCTGATGAAGAGGGAACTGGGCCTTGCATGGCGATTCCGATTTCTAACCAGGAGCCAATTATGTGGGAGTTTCCGAAAACAGGCAGGGGACCCTAATATAGTACCCTAAATAGTGGGATCCTTATTGTAAGGATTCCAACAAACTGTATCCCTTAATTTCCGGAAACTCCCATGTTGCTCTTTCACACGGGCTTAAAGAGAGTTATCTGCGGGCCTTGTGCCCTAATGAGTAGAACAGGGTTTAGGGGTATAAACGCTCAATCTAAAGCACAGGCAACTATTAAGGTCCCAAAATCAAACCCCGAAGAACGGCCTCGTAACTCGCCAAGTTGACGAGCTCCTCTTCGTCAGGACCCCACTCCTGGCAGCCAGCCACGGAAACAGCGGGGCTTTTGGTTGTAGGCTGGCAGGCAGTGACTTTCAGAGTGAAGAGGGCTTTAGACTTCTTTAGTCTGTCTTTGGGCTCTTGTGCTTTAGATTGTTCGTTGTTTTGGTGTGTGTCTGTGGGGCGGGGCTGCTCTATGGTCTGAAATTCATAGGCTTGCGGAGCTAGCGTCTACCCCGGGCGACATCATGCAACGAGCTTTTGAAATCGGGCTTTCAGAAACCGAGGGGCGTCTTGATGAATGTCCGTATGCTAGGGATCTTAGCACTGACGGTCGATACTAGGATCCCCTCCGCCTGAAACTCCCACCTATTGAAATCTGCACTGAAGCTATAGTTGTCTTGGTAGCCTTTGCCGCTTTAACCCTGCTTTTCGCAATACCCACCGGAACTAGCACACACAGCTTTGAGAATCATACTTACGAGATTATAAGAGCTCTGCTAGTTTGAAGGTTTTGGTACTCGGACTCACGTACTTTTCATGTTGTTTTGTTCATTATTGCAAAACTGTGTTGCTGCGCTGTTCGTGAGATGCGTAGTATAGGGGCCTTAGTGATTAGAATAAGGCTTGGGGTATAATATACTATAAAGAAAAAGAAAGAACCCCCAACATAGTATAGGTATCGAAATATTAAGACCCCTATTTTAACCTGTGAGTGCCGTCTGCAGTGATGCCGGCGCTTGCCCGTTACACGGGCAGTTCGCCGCTGCGAATGAAAATATACCTCCCTTGGAAATCTACTTCCTCTTTCGGCACGTGCCGCAAATGTCATCATGACATGCTCCACAGTACCATCGAGGACCAGAATCGGCTTTAGCACAAAGGTTGCACACAAAGCTATCATACTCTGGGCTGACACCCCACTTCATCTTGTGCCCTTCTGCAAGGCAAACATTGCCACGATCAGGTTTCAACTCCCCAATCATCTGGCGCAGCTGCCTCTCGCGGATGATCACGACACCTGATTCGATAGCTTTCTGATACTTGCCGGACATGGCACCACTATTCACACAAAGGAGGTGTGTGGACTTCTTGGTCAGCGAGCTGGTCACTTCGCCACCATGGCCTGGCGACACACTTGAGCCCTTAATCCAGGGGCCTTAGTAATTAGAATAGGGTT
Organism: Symbiodinium sp. CCMP2592; assembly: GCA_905221615.1. Taxonomy (NCBI): domain Eukaryota; class Dinophyceae; order Suessiales; family Symbiodiniaceae; genus Symbiodinium; species Symbiodinium sp. CCMP2592. Next base: position 59,676 of record CAJNDT010006138.1, read on the forward strand.
TTTGGGACCCATTATACTACAATTATAAAATGGAACCCCAACACTAGTACAGGAAATTAGTACCTAAACTAAACCTCAAAACAAACCTCTAAACAATCGAAAACCTTGAACCTCATAGCCTCTCTGTCTCCGTGGATCCCCACTGCTCATGCTGCAAGTCGATCTGAATAAAACAATAATGGCAAGAATGACTTTGCAGTAACGAAAATACAAACAGCAACAGAACAGTAAGGGACTCAGAAATAACAAACACAGACAAACACAAACACACACACACACAAAAACAGTGAGATAAAATACCCAACAAGAGAGCAAGCAAAACAACAAGAAGCTTGAAACCACATAGAGGGTTGTGAATTATGCCGAGGTTCTCTTGATGAGATCTGTCATCTGCTTCCGTGTCTCTGAAACCGCACCGGTCATGCAGATTGCCTTTCCAGCCAGCTTAGCACTTTTCGTGGCCTTACCTTTGAGAATCGTCGGCTTGACCTTGGCCTTAGCTTTGGCTGTCGCCTTCGCCTTTGCTTTGGCTTTAGCCTTAGCTGGGTTGGCCTTTCAACACCCTGAAAAATATTTATATATAGGGTCCCTTATAAACACAAATAAGGAAAATACAAAATGTCCCGAAATCCAACCTAGTTAGCCATGGCCACGGAGGGGCCCTTGCCTGCTTTGCCGAGTGCCTTCTTGAACTGCGCCTCTGTGAAGATCTTCTTGCCGTTCACCTTGGCAGCAGACACCTGGGGCGATTCGTCGTGTAAGGGGCCTTCTTTCTTGAAAGCACGGTTTTGGGTCTCTCAGAGTGCGACGATGTAAAGCAACTCTAGGGAATAGCGTTTTCAGTCAATCATTCAGGTCTCTTACTGGGCTGGCGGATTTGGCCCAGCTTCCTGATGAAAGCAACTGTGCACCTCCCCCTCACCCCTAAAGGGGAAAAGCTCCGCTCTTCCTGTCAAAGCCTCCGGCCTTTGCAGTATCCACTGCATCTGGGCCAGCGACGACCACGTCGGTGAATGCAGACACGGATCCTCCTACCTTTGCACCGGCAGCTTTGGCCAGTGCGGATGCTTCTGCGCGGCCTATTGAGAGCGTTCCTGTGCCAAGACTTTTGGACTTTTGGGGAAGTCGCCGAGCAGAGCAACTATCTTGTCATACCTGGTGGGGCTTTTAATACAGCGGCCTATAATTAGAAGAAGGGGTTTGGGGTATCCTAAGCTATACCAATCAAAAAATGGTCTCTGCAATGTGTTATTAGCTTTCTGCCCGGATCTCCTGTGAAGACCACGGTCTTCCCGCTGAGTGACATGACGGAACACGGAAAGCCAAAAGCTTAAAACCAAGGTCTCAACTCTCTGAGCCCAAATGACTGGCAGGCTGGCAGCAGTAGAGGCCAACGTCATCGGAACTCGATCAACACCCGAAATGGGAGTTTCCGAGAATGGGGGACCATGCTAGATGGGCTCATCCTGACGTATAGCCTGGCTGCTTGGATTGGCAAAAAAACGGGAGAGGGGGGCCCTACCCTATAATGGGCTATACAATGGGTATATAACAGCTATATTAAGGGTATATACCCAGAGACTCCAATATCCCTTAATTAAGGAATATTCCTTAAATCATATTAGGGATCCTACTACAATTTAAGGTATATTCCTCAACTCTGGGTACCTAGGGGTCCTTATTAAGGGTCGGTTCGGGCGTGGGGGGGGGGGGGGGCACTTGCACAGTTTCTTCGGTTTGGGGCCTCCGGCTGTGAGGTTGGGGGCTTCCGGCTCTGATGATGCCTGGGACTCTGAGTTTCAGGATTTGGCCTGGGACTCTGGGTTTCAGGATTTGAACCCGGTCCAAATGATCTCTCGCTCATGGCGTGTCGGTAGCAACAACTTCCTGCTATCTCGATCCGAGGGCTTAACTTCAACTTGGACAATAAAAACAAAACCTCTACGACCGCGCACCACGACAAACAGAGTCGTGCTGCGCTTGTAATGCCCCAACCCTCTGACCCCATGTCCACAGCAACATCAAAAAGCAATACTTCCAAAGTCACAACTTTCAACATGCCCCACGGCTTAGCATGAAGAACATTATGTCCGATCCAACCTTCGCGAGGATGCCGTCGTAGATTCGAGACCTGGGCAAACTTGGATTTAGGGTGTGTGGCTTTCTCTGGGTTGGCCTTTAAACACCCTGAAAAATATTTACATATAGGGTCCCTTATACACACAAATAAGGAAAATAAAAAATGTCCCAAAATCCAACCTAGTTCTTGTCTGGGCCAGTGCAGAGCTTGGAAACTCTTACCTGGCTCGCTGACCCCGGAACTCACAGGGCCCTGAACGACTGGACGCAAAACAGACTCAGCTCCGAATTTGCCATTGCATCATGGAGACGATGAGGAAAGGAAGATACAAACTGCTTGAGTCTCCCCGGACGAACGCCCCAAACCGGACGAATTAGCTTTTCTTCCGGCTGTGGCACCATCCATGCCACCAAGAGTGTTCTTGCTGGTACCAACTCTGTCTAATATTGCAGCCGAGCAGTCGTAGTAGCAGCAGCAGGAGCAGTAGTGGTAGTGGTGGTGGTAGTGGTAGTGGTACTCGTAGTCGTGGTGGTATTAGTCGTAGTCGTGGTAGTCGTGGTAGTCGTCGTAGTAGTAGTAGTAGTAGTAGTAGTAGTAGCAGTAGTAGCAGTAGTCGTAGTCGCTGTAGTAGCAGTAGCATGGCCATCACCTCCGCAAACCCGAATCTCGCCTCAGACCCACAGTTGACAGGAGCTTCCTGCTGCCTTTCGCTTTCGGAGGATATTCGGGGTCGGAGAGGCTTGAAGCACAAAGAAACTACCAAAAATATTCCGAACATTCCCACATTGAGTTTTTACGACGGTGTACCGTAGTAGACCTGTTCTAATGTTTCAGGCCCCTCTATCAGCCAGTAAAGCCAACGGATGAATCCCAAACCCTGCCATCTGCCCACCTGTTTTTGACGCGACCCGAGCTTCGCGTCTACATGCCTCCCCTCCAATCAAGCCTGTCTAAGGATTTGAAAAAAAGCAATTGTCAGCATCCTTGTCTGGCAACTCTGTACAAGAAACGCGAGAACCGAGCCTTGTCACCCGGATTGTGCCGATGTGGAGCGAGGCAGTACTTTACACTATAAGGTAAAAGCCAGAAAGTTGGAGTATTATTATGCTAACCCTTCTATGGTAAATTATAGGGTATCCTACCATGAAACCAAATTCCAACTTTCCGGCTTCTACTGTAATGGTAGAGAGGTTGTGCACAGGTCAGGCACCTATTCCAAAATTCATAGAAACCGGGAGAAACGCGAGACATGGCGTGCTGCCTGACTGCAGTTGCGGGAGCGTTTTCAAGCATTCCCTTGATTGAAGAATCTTGGGAGTGCTGACTGTCACAGCCACAGGATCCCATGCCCCGGAGTGGAAACGAATCAAACCAAACCGACACAGGTCTACAGCTCTTCCTGGCTTTTTCATGCAGACATGACCTGCTCACCCGCAACTCATGCAGGACTGACGCGGCATCACCTCAACACTGAGCCCTAAACCCTAAACTCTAAACCCTAAACCCCTAAACCCTAAACCCTAAACTCTGAACCCTAAACCCCTAAACCCTAAACCCTAAACTCTGAACCCTAAAATCCTTAAAATTCTCAACGGAACTCTCGCCATGGTCTCAAGTCCCTCCCAGCGTCGCCTCATTGGCATCCCCTCTTTGCAGCCTTCCTTGTCCTATACTGAACTTAGACCCCTAGCAAAAACCATAGACCCCTAGCAAAACCAAAGATTAAAAACACACATTTTCTATTGTCAACTATCCCTGAACGGTTGGGGTCTAGGGTTTGGGGATCCACCTCAACCCGTGAAGAGCTACTATAGGGTCTGAATAATTGCCAGTAGCCCTCCCGTATAGTCACCAGTCTATGCAAGCTAGAACCTCTCGTGTTTCGCACAAGCTTTGCCAAAAGGTCTAACTGATGCGTCTGACTTTTAATCCTCACGGGTCAGATGGTCTGATCCTAACCTGGCCTGAAGAGCAAGAACAAGCCTCCGGCATAGGGATACGGTTGATGATATAAATCCTGCATTACCTTAATGACCCTAAACTAGGGGAATTATGGTATATGTCTTATTATGGGCAATGCAGGAATTATATCATCAACAGTATGACCGAACATTTCATGTGGGCTCCTATAGAGAGCGATGCGCCCAGGTGGGTTTAGAGAGGACAAACTCAGCAACTGTAATATGGGGCCCTGAAAAATTGAAATAGGGTTCTGGGAACGTCATGCAACCTTCCGTCATTCGAGATCCCATATTATGAGTAAGCGGCACGAACCCCTTGCAAATTGTTCAAAGAGGGGTTCGGAATTATCAATGCCTATTTTCCGGCACTATTCCATTATAGCCTGTCTAAGTTCGAGGTTATACTAATGTACTCCGAAACCTGATCCGAACAATTACGACAATTTTCAGCCTCTAATTACCTTCATCTTAAGCGCAGTTCGATTCAAGGAAGGCCGCTTTTGGGCCATGCACATAACTCTGTGGAAAAAAGAGGTGGAGGCGGACGGCTCTGGAGCTATTCCGGGAAGGAACAGCGGTCTGCGACACAGTCCTGCGGCTGTCTTGGGGGTTCTAGTTCGGTTTTGAGGAACAGCCTAAACCTTAGAAGCTGCCCCCACCCTGTAATAGTGACTATAAGGACTACATTAGGGCCCTATTGATCCTTTTAAAGGAACCCTAGACCCCTATAGATCCCTTTAAAGGAACCCTAAGAGCCCAAAATTAAGGGTCCTTCCTGTGGGTCCCGGATCTTTCGCTCCCCACTTCGCGAGACGGTGGGTTCTATTCTTTCTTGGAGGGTCTTTAGGGGACTTAGTAACTGGTTAGGTGTCGGGGGACTTTGTAACTGGTTATTTTTATAGACTTATGAGTACCATAACCCCAATTAGGGTCCCTTTTAGGGCACTTGTAAGTCTACTTACTACCTACTTACTAAGTCCCCCGACCGTCCAAGTTTGCACCCTAAACCCCAAACACTAAAGTCAAAAAGCACCACCGTTGATATTTTCGGAGTTTGAGACCCTTTCAATGCAAAGGCATGAAAGGCACAAGAAGTGAACATGACTTGGCGTAGAACACGAACTCTGAATATAGACTGCCTGAATAGTTAGAACAGGTTATAGGGATCTATGATACTGTTATTTTTGTGGGACTATATAAAATGGGAATACTGTTTGCAATCATTGTGATCCCCGCTGTGGGCCCGTTGGCTACTACAGCTATACCACATACACTAAACGATACCCCCAAAACCCTATTCTAAGCCCCTATAGTACACCTCATAGTATCACTTAAAGGAACGCTCTAAAGGAACCCCAAATCACTATTCTAAACTCAAAAATAGGGGCCTTCATACTTGGAACAGTGCTTCTTTCGGGGATCCATAGGGGATACTATACGGGCTCTATAACATTGGGGCCTTCAAAATTAGAGTGGGGTTTTGGGGCCCAATATACTGTATTCATAAACAAGGAACCCTCAAACATGGTATGGGCAATTTTTTGAGCCCCTATATTAAACCTCTAAACCCCAAAAGTAGCCCCTTCCCAATAAGAAAGGTACCCTTTTTCACAGATTCTAATTGAACAAGGGAAGCCAAGCAGAAAAAGAGCAAAAGGATACTACTCAGGCACTTAGACACCGTAATGAAACGCGATGAAACACGATACCACCCCGCAAAATCCCACAAAACTCCACACACCGCCCGAAGTCCGGGAACATGCGAATCTATGCATACTGTTTACACCCTGCATCCTAAAGCGCATAAAGCCCTGATGAGTTCGTTAGAGAAGCTGCAATCGCTCTTCAAACTCCCTGTAACCTGGGAGTCTCTCCACACTGGTCACAGAACTGCAAACGTGCAAACCCTGAACCCTCCACTCTCCCACCCTCTCGCAAGTCTCTACACTGCCCTAAACCCTAAAAGCCTGAACCCTAGACTCGAAACTCTCAAAAGCGTGGAACCCCAAGGACCCAAACCCGGACCACAAGACCCCAAACCTTCAAGTACCCTTACAGGACCCTTAGAGTTAACCTCACAATAACCCCTGATACCAACCTTGTAGCAACCCCATGGTACATAACTTCAACTTCCGTAAGCCCTCGGCCCTAAACCCTGGACCCGAAAACCCTAAACCGTGGTCCATGACTTTCAACTCCTTAAACCCTAAGCCCTAAACCCCAAAACCCCAAACACTGGATCCTGAACCCCTAAACGCTGGACCCTGAACCCCCAACCCTAAAGCCCTAAACCGTGGTCCATGACTTTCAACTCCTTAAACCCGCAACCGTAAAGCCCTAAACCGTGGTCCATGCTGCTGGTCGGGTATCATGGGGAACTAAAGGTTAACCTTGTTGGTTATATAGGGGTTATATAGGGACTATACTACCCGAAAAAGGTAAAGGTTCCCTACTCTACTACTAGGCCCCCCCAAATCCCTAAACCCCTAAACCCTCAACCCCTAAACCCTAAACCCCTAAACCCTAAACCGGGGTCCATGCTGCTGGTCGTAGACAATAAGCTCTCCAATGAGTCCACCGAGCTGCCGCGTCTTGGGATCGGCGCGTTCTCTTACAGTAGAAGCCAGAAAGTTGGAACATGAGTCTAGGGGGATTAGTGCTAGGATCCCTTATCCTTTACTTTAAGGGCACGAGGATACTAATGTTCCAACTTTCTGGCTTCTACCATAGGGTGTCGGGGGCTTGGGGGTTTAGGGTTTTAGGGGTTTGGGATTGAGGGGTTTAGGGGTTTAGCGGTTTCAGGTATTGGGGGGTGCAGGAGTCGACTTTATGAGCTTTTTTTCCTATTTGAATAGGGTTGTTTCACGTGTATTTGGGGGTCTTTCAAGGCTTCGAGGGGTTCTGCAGTCGTTTTTTTGATGCGGTTTTTGTGGTTTTTTGGTTCGGGATCGAATGCCTAGGGTTAAAGACTCTGAGATCAGGGTCTGATTCTTTCGTACTGGTAGATCTATTGGGATTCTGGCTTCTTGGGCATTGGGGCATGTAGATTCTTGATGCTGGTGGCTTCTGGCTTCTCCATTTCAAGCCTATAGGGTTGTAACGGTTTAGGTGTAGGGATGGCACGTGTGTTGCTATGGGTGCTGTGCTTCTCCTCCTCCTCCTCCTCCTCCGTTTGCTGCTGCTGCTGCTGCTTCTGCTGCGACTGCTGGGACTATGCGTGCCCTGCCATTAAAGAAAACAAAGACAGGCCCACGTGCATTCACTGAATTGGAGCAAAGGCTGCTCCGAATATCCGACCCCGAAGCCACAGCCGAAGAGCCCGACAGCCTCCAAGCTTCGTAGGTTTTGTTGTTCGGGCTCAGTTTTCGATGTCCGATTTTAGGGTTGGGAACTGTGTTATTTGGTGTGTATGTAAAACTGCTATACATCAGGAAGGATTGAACTGTTGGGATGCGGGCAGCGGAACGGGAGACACAACCGATTTCTCGTCCTGGACGTGCTGTGCCAAAAACAGGTACTGCCACGGTGGATTGATCTGAAGGTCCAGGTATTGCTTATAAATTACGGAGGCTTTTGTCAGGGCCTGTGTTGGTTCAGGCTACGAACCCAAGAGGCTGTAGCCTTGAACAAAGCTCGGAAAAAACCATAGTCCCCCCCGAGCTCTATATCTTGAACTCCTGTAAATGGTCTAGAAAGGAAGGAACGGATAGCTAGGTATGCCTGAAACTCCTAAACTCTGACATCCAAATCTTAAATCCTGCAACCCAACACCTACACCGATAAACTATGAAGCATGAGGCAAGGCACACGAATCGATGTGTGGGGATGTTGCAGGCGGAACAATCCCTCGGTTTGGCTTCTGAGGCTTAAGACGATCAAACTAGGGTTTGGGGGTTCTGGGTTAAGGCTTCGGGGTTCAGGGTTCAACACCTTCAGGGTTCAATTCAGGGTAACCACAACGTGGGGGGGCGGGGGCAGAATGGAGACATGCTCAGCGCCGACTCCCAGACTCTTGCACTCCTAAGCGTGCGCAAACTTGTAAGTTACTACCCGAATACGCCACAAAAATACAAGGTTAAACTTTCCGATTCCTACTAAACTATAAGAACCAAAAAGTTAAAAGGTTGGGTATTGGAGAACTAAGGTAAACTTCACGCAGAATGCAAAGGTGCAAACTGCAAAGGGAGAAATCCAATCAACCGGCCCCCAGTGTGCTGGACAGCCATGATTTGGGAGTTTCCGAATGGGGTACCTTTAAAGGGATCCTTTAGAGGGCTCCTGAAAGGGATCTGTAAGGGATCTATAAAGGGTTTAGGGTTTAGAGTTTCCGAAAATTAGGGGTACCTGGTTTTGGGGTCCTTATAATGGAGATCCTACTATTTAGGGTACTATATTAGGGTCCCCTATTTTCGGAAACTCCCATTTCTAGATCCGGGGGCCATTCAGAGGTGAAGGGCACAGGGTGTGTGTCACCAGGATTTACCAGGAGCGTGGACCCCCATGGACCGTCGGGAATCTAGGGGAACCTTCAACCTACCCTCGAAGTTGGGACACATTGAAAAGGGTGCCCTTCCAGCAATGTCGGCCGAAGTCATGCATGTCGAGATGTTGGAATGCGGCAGTTTGTAACTCTTGTCATGCTCTCCGTGATCTGTTGGCTTAGCCCTAACCCTAAACCCTGCATGAAATCTTGCCTTTCTTCTCTGTGGAGTTGACCGCGTATTTGAGTGCCATTTTGTGTGGAGTCCTGCTTCTGCTATAGCCAAAGCTTCCGACTCCAAAATCCTAAACACACCAATTCTCATCCCCCAAACCCTGAACCCTAAACCTGTACAGAATCGTAAACGAGCCCTTGAAGGAACCCAAAACCGGACGAGCTGGATCTTCAATGCCACGTCGCGAAAGCTTGCCAGGAGACACGGGTGTTGCTTCCGGGTCCTCGAACATTACGGTTTAGGGTTTAGGGTTTAGGGTTTAGGGTTTAGGGCATTAAGCTTGAGGGCATTAGGTCATTAGGGTCTTAGTTTAGGGTGTTAAGTGATTTTGCCGAGGTTGTTGATGGTACCAGGAGGGGCTCCAGGGTCTTAAGCTTTTTTTCTGGGGGTGTTAGGATGTAGGGCTTCAATCAATTATTTCACCCAGGGGGGGGGGCTCAGGGTCTTAGGGTGGTGCATGTTTTGCTGAGGTGTTAGGGCTTAGGGTTTTGCTGAAAATATATGAGCTTAGGGTTCTGGCTCACATACATTGTACTGGAAGTTGTTAGGGTTGAGGGTTTATCGTCTTACATCTTCCCATGCCTCGCTTTGATGATTCGTCTTCTGGGGGGTCTCGTTGCTTTGTGCCGTGCCTTTTCATCTGCGAATCAGGTTGCAGTCTTACTCTCTGCTACACTCCTGGTCCTCCCCATGATCACTGTTAATTAGTATTTGCATCTCTTCTTGGTTTGGTATTGGCGCCGCTGCTGGAGATGATGGTGCTGATAATACGATGACGGAGAAGAGGAGGCGGAGGAGAGCCAGGATGAGCTGCTGCTGCTGTCGGCTGCTGGTTCCCATTGTGGTGAAGCTGCTGGATTCTGCCGGATGTGGCAGCGGAAGGTCTTGTCTTGTGGCGGCGACGATCATTGTTGGTGGTGATGCTGGTCTTTTCATCACGGTCCTCATCAGCCCCAGAAGTGTAGTTTGTCACATTCCACCTCCTACCTCTTAATCTTCATCACCCTCCTTATCTGCATCACGGTCACCATCACCACCGCGAGGATTAATGGTCTCTCGGCTTTCGAGCTCCAAAGTTCAGCTAGTCTCTTTTGTCCTGCATTCAAGTCACACCTCGGCTTGGGTCAGATAATTAGTTACACCATCCTTTGAGGCTTCTTGGCACGGTCATAGAATAGAATACCCCCTCAAACCCAGCTCAGGGCTCAACACTGTCGGGGTGACTCAGGTTAAGTCTTCTGCTTGTGGCAGGGTCTACTGGCATCGTAGCCTCCTCTCTGGTTTTAGGATGTGGGGTATTTGTCTGATTTGAGGGTTAGGGCTTGAGAGTCTATCATAAAGTCCACAAGTTTTGGCATGCAGCGAGTGCTAGGTTTCTTTGGTTGCCTTGCAGTCTGCTTATTAAGCCTACACCCTAAACCGGCCCTAAACCCCTAAACCTAAACCCTGAACCCCTAAACCTAAACCCTAAACTCTAAATGAACCCTGCTATACATCCTAGACTCTTGCAGTGAAAACTCCTAACATCGACAGCCGATGGTCCGAAAGCCCAGAAGTTGAGAATTGATGGGAGGCCAAAAGGGGGTTTAAGATGCTTGGAGTAGGGATTCCTTAATATGAACCCTATTATGGGAACCCTAATCCCTACTAAACCCGCATAGGCTAAAACCCCTTTTGGCCTTCTATGAAGAATGCAATAGATCAGCAAAAGCTCCATGGATAGACAATCACCCGGCACTGGCACTGGCGGTATTTGCTCCTGCACCGTCTTCGTGTCGGTTTGTAACTTCTCTCGAAGGTGGGGGGGTGAGGGTGCATGACTTCAGTTTTTGAAGGCGTTTGGCTATTCAGTTGCAGTAGAGGCGGGAAAAGTGAAGTTAGAGTTTCGGGCTAGGGTTTAATCACAGGGGTTTGGTGTTTGGTTTCAGGCTTGACAGGGGGTTTGGGGCTCGAATTCACTATCCGGGGTCCTGCGGCTATAGCAGCTCTTCTCTCCCAATTTTGCAATTCGGGGCTGCGCTTTGGGCCATGTGGTTCCGACGAGCTCTTCACGCGATGTTTGAGAAACTGATATAGAGGCCTTAGTAATTAGAACAGGTTTCCTTTAAAGGGGTCTATAAGTGTTACTATAACGGATCTACAAAAGATACTATGAGGTAGGGGAAGGGAGGGATGAGGGTAGGTAGGGTATTTCCCAACAATGGTCCTACCTTCATCATAGCTTCTGAGGCCCTAGTGAGTCGGACTTTGGCACATACTCTGTTGCCCCTAAGCCCAAAAACATTTTTCAAGTGTTTGGTATCGTTCTTACTTTCTGTCTCTTCAGTAGTCTGAGGTCTAGGGACTTCTTGAGGGTTTCATCAAGCTTTTAATTCAGGGTTTAGGGCTTCGGGTTTTGGGGCTGGTTTTATGACGTGTCATAGAAGCCTTAAAAGCCTATATAGGTGTCATGAACCAACATTTCGGTATCTGTAAGAGTGTCAGGGAATTCGGCGTCGCTAGTTTATGGGAAACGGATCCTAGTATTCAGGGTCGATAGTTGGACTTTTTTGGTAGGGTCCCCCTATTTTCGGAAACCCCCATAATGCTCCTGCGGAGCCTCAAGTCTCAGAGTGTGGCTACTGTAGACCTGGATCCGAAATAACCTACCTTTCTCGGGCCGCCTAATATGATTTCTTTATATAAGTCCCTCAATTGGTAGGTTATTTGGGGTTTGAGGGAGCTTTAGTCATTAGAACAGGGTTTTGGGGAGTTCCGTATTATGATTTTGAGCAGAATATGACCCCAAGCCCTTTACTAATCAATTATTAAAGCCCCTATATTAGAATCCTAGTCATCTGACCCTTTCGCCCGGGAGTTGCAAGTCGTAAGCCTTCAACCCCGAAGCCTTTAAGGTAGGGCCTCCAAAGGCTCGAAAAGGATTGTTGGGGTATGGTATAATGCCGTTGGTGATATAGATCCTGCATTACCTGAATGACCCTAGACTATGGTATATTCCTTATTGTGGGTAATGCAGGACTTCTATCATCAACCGTATCAGGACATCCAGACGATGAGGCGACAGCAGGAAATCAAAGCTCCAAAGCAAGCTTGAAATTTCGAGGTCTTGCTGACCCTAGACATGTAAAATCTTAACTTGCATTGCATAGCTTTAAGTACCACCATACCTGTGCTCTAAGTCCATCTCCAAATTGTATCCAACCCTCTACTTGGAGGGCCGGGGGACTAGACTTATAAGTACCACAACCCCAATGAGGGTCCCTTTATGGGTACTTATAAGTCTACTTACTACCTACTTACTAAGTCCCCCCCGACCCTCCAAGTACACCCTTGAGCCTACATCCCCCAAAAAAGCAGCCTAAGCCTCCGAGAAGTCTTGGGAGATGCTCGCGTAAAACACTGAAGCGCGAAATCTTAAACTCCACATTCCGTGAAACCCTAAACCGTAAAGCCCCAAACCCAAAACGGCCCAAAATCTTCGGCTCTTCGCTCTCCTGTGCTGTATGGCTCGCTCTGCGGATCATGTCTTTGCTGAGCTTGGGGCAGGCCTTCCGCAGTTTTTTTTTGGGGGTTCCTGCTTGAGTTCCTTTCTGGGGTTTCTTTTTGAAGTTCATTTTGAGTTCCTTTTTTGGATTCTTTCTTGAGCTCCTTGTTGGGTTCCGTCTGCTTTGAATTTAGGATTCCTTTCGCACTTCTCGATGGCCTAGGCTTTAGGGCTTTGGATTTAGCGGGTTCAAGGGTGTCGGCTTCTTTGTTGAGGATGTTTGTTTCCGATGGCTCCTGAAGTGCGCTGTGTTGCCCTTCTGGCTTTCCAGGCTCTTGTAAAAAATATTTCTGTTGCTGGTACTATCATCATCATGTCTATTGCTTTACTTGTCGCTTCTCTGGTGACGAGGGACATGGGAGCTGGCGTCTTGCAGGCTGAGGAGTGTCACCTCAGCTTTTCGTGCCTGACTTTAGGAACTCGGCTTCTACCTCCCCCCTCACCCCTTTTGGGTTTAGGGTTTCATTGTCTAAGATTTAGGGCCCAATGCTCCTTTAGCTCGCGGGAATCTTCCGCATGTTCTGTAACTCTCCTTACGATTTCAAGACTGCTCAAACCCTAAACCCTAAACTCCTTCAGCGAGGACCCTGTGCATTCGGGATGCCCGTGCGCACTCTACATTGCCCGACGACAGCTCAACGACTGAGGACCACCAGAACTCGCCTTCAACGCAAGGACCTTGCTATTCCAAACAGGGCTATGGTGGTAATACAGGGGCCTCAATAATTAGAATAAGGTTTTGGGGCCGATTATGCTGTAAGTATGAAATTAGGAATATAGGCAACTACTTATCCAGGCCCCTACGTATTATCAAGTTCGTGGTTGTTGTCGCACCTCAAGAAGATCAGTCCACCTTCTACAATACTACTTGTACCACAGTAGGTACAGGATTGTAATGGGCTTGACGGCTTAGGGGTTTAGGTGCCGGTGTTTAGGAACTCCCGTTAGCAATGCAGTTTTGGGTCTAGGGTTCGGGAATGATGCTTAGATTCTGAAGGATCTGCTAGGTAACACACACCGTATCACCACGCGCCCACTGTGCCTTGGCGCCCGAAGATGCTGGAACATGGCATAGAACAATATCCTCGCGAACTGTAAGTCTCGTCTAAATCCCGAGCCTGGTACCCCGAACTCTGACAACCCTGAAGCCCCAGCAAACCCCACTGTAGGGGCCTTAATAGTTAGAATAGGGTTTGGGGGTATCCAAGGATTATACCTTAAATTATAGTAGGATCCCTAATATGATTAAAGGAATATTCCTTAATCAAGGGACATTGGAGTCTCCGGGTCCTGGGTTTGCCTGCAGCCATGCCTTGTCCTCCCGAAATTCCTGGGAGCGAAGGTGTCCTGTAACGCTTTGCGGCATGCTGCCACTGCAGCAAGGACGGGAGCCACACCCACGTCGTCCAACACGGAAGTGGCTGCAGAAGCCGTACACATGTGCAGCAATATAAGTAGGAGTTGTAGTACCCTGGCAGCTTCGCAAACAAACCCCAAGGAAAAGGGTACTCAAGCCAGCACTTGTCTTGCTGCCTTTGGGCCCAGACCTGAGCACAACCCAGGCAAAGGACATCAGGCCGAGGATCCGAATCAAGTGTCCACTCGTCGAAGGACTTGCATGTTGCCCTCTGCGCTCCGTTCCGAAGCATCTGACGTTGCTGACTCCCAAGGTGCCCTGCCGTATTTAGCATGGACAGGGTTGCAGCAAGCGTCGAGGATACTTCCGATATCCGCCCCATAACAAACCCCAGAAAGAAGGGAAATATAGGGGCCAGAATAAGATTTCGGGGCCAATTATACTATAAATATAATAAGGAACCCCGATCGCAGGCGTGACTTTCCGAGGAGTTGGGGTTCCGTTCCGGTTTCCGACTGTGGTGTTACCCTTCACCCGAGCAAGACGAGGAGGTAGCCTCGGAACATGCTCCCAACATCCCAACCGAAAGCACTCAGCCCTGAAACCCCTGCAGCTCACCCAGAGACTCGAATATCCCTTAATTAAGGAGTATACCCTAAATCATAATATTAGGGATCCTACTATAATTTAAGGTATCTTCCTTAATTAAAGGATATAAAGGAGTCTCTGGGCACCTCCAAGTGCAGAACCCCGGGAACCCCACGCACAACCATGGACGAAACCTGATCGGGTTTAAAGTCAGTTCTGGGTTTAGGGTTTAGGGTTTAGGGTTTAGGGTTTAGGGTTTAGGGTTTAGGGGTTTACCCAGACAGAATAGCCCCCGTGGTTGAGATCATCCCTTAAATCATGCCAAGAAGCCCTCTTTGTATTCACAGTTTCCAGGAATATTCTGAATCTAGGAGGTGCTTTGAAAGCCTTTGAAGAATATTAGTAGGTAAGATCCTCTTAAGCCCAATAAGAGCAAACATGAAATGTCCCAAAGCCCTACCTAGGAATTAAATCCCCAAACCCTAAAGACTCTCGGGGTCGGGCCGAGGGGCCTCGGGTTCTGCCTTCAATCCTAACCCTGGGTTTGGGGTTTAGGGTTTGGGGTTTACGGTTTGGGGTTTATGGTTTAGGGTATATTGGTTGAGGGTTTTGCAAGATCAAGATCCCTAACTCAAAACCCCAGGACCCAAACCACAACCCCTGCAAACCCCAAGCCCTGAACCTAACCATGCTGAACCCCACAACATCCTGCTACAGATCTTTTGCAATCCTACAAAACCCCAAAGAAACCCGGTAAAACTCCATACAACCTTAAGCAAAAACTCCTAAAACCAGAAGGAACGCCAACTGAATCCGACCTTTCAATCCCTGAAGCTCCTAAGAACCTCACTGGCCCAAAACCCAGGGGAATACAAGTTGAAACTTTCAGAATCGACTATTTTATCAGAACCTCAAAAGTTGAAAAGTTGAGTTTACAGCCAATAAGGAACCCAAATCGCAACCCAAGGTCCTTCGTTTGTCGAAGGTCAGGAGCAGTCTGTACAACTTCCATCATCCGCCTGCTCTGTGACGACCGGTTTCGTGTTCTTGTTCAGTTTAAGGTTTGCTTTTCTCTAGAATGGCTTTGCATGTATTTTTTCGCGATTTTTGGCAGGTCTCGGGCTTCGCCCCCCCCCCCCCCGGCCGAGCCTTAACCAACGCAAGGTTGTGCTCGAGTCTTCGACGGTAAGAAAAATCGAAGGCTGTTTTCGGGACTTCTGGGTTTTCTGGCGGTGGATCTTAGGGGCTGTGCTGTTGCAATGATGATTCTTTGTGCCGGTATTGTTGCTGGCCTACATTGTATGACGTCGATTACAAACAGCCCTAAAAGAGATGCCCCGATTGCGATCTGCTCAGAATTTAAGAGCCCCTCGCCCATGCGTGTGGGCGAATCAGGAACCGGAGCCAGGGCCCCTGCCCAGGTCTGAAGCCGCTATGAACTACTCGGAAGAGACCGACGAAGATCAAACTTCAACGTGCCGTCAGAACTCTGATTGCAAAGCTCTAAGCGCTAGAACTCCCGACCTTTTGCTCCAAACTCTGTAATATACTATAATATACTCTGATATACTATGATATACTGCAGTGTACTATAACATACCATATACTATACTCTGATATACTACGATATACTGTAGTATACTAAATAAACTCTACGACTGATAAGTGCTCCACCCTGACATGTCAGCGCAACGCCCGCCTGGCTGCCCATGTTACGGTCCCCATCATTGCGCCACAAGTGGCTGACGGAGCTTACATGGCTGCGGAGTGTCCTCTGAGCAGGTGGGCGCAGGATTCGGGCTCAAGAAAGAGTCCTTAAAGGATCATGGCACTTAGTAAGTAGGTTATAATTGGGGTTACAAGTCCCCTAAGTGGGTTATCCTAAGTATAACCTACTTATAACCTTACTTACTAAGTCCCATGAGCCTTTTAAGTACAACTCTCAGCTGTCGCGGAGGATGGGTTTAGGGCTTAGCATTAGATATACCGTACCATACTACAAAATACCAGGGTTTTGCTAACCCTGAACCCTAAACCCTGAGTCCTAAACCCTAAATCCTAAACCCTCCATTTTCCAGAGGACTCAATACTACACGTTCGGCTCGAGAGCCTTTCGGAACAGAGGCTGAGAAGTTCCGGGGTTGGAACCTATTAGGGGCCTTCAGAATTAGAATAGGTAATAGGGTTTTGGGGCCCATTCTACTATAAATATGCTAAGGAACCCCCAAAAGAGTATAGATAATTATTGAGGCCCTACTACTAAATCCTTGTAATAGCTCTAAAAAGCCCCTTTTCAAGGAACCTATGAAAGCCCCTATATTAAGCAAATATACTAAGGAACCCCGAAAATAGTATGGGTAATGAGGAGTTCCGGGATCTTTCTTTTTGGGATTAGGGTTTAGGGTTCAGGGTTTAGGGTTATGGTTCAGGGTTTAGGGTTCGGGGTTTGGGGCCAAGGGCCGCGATTCTGTTGCTCCACATAATAACTTGCTCAGAAGCCGTCAGACCTCCTGTAATGGCCGGTTCCCTCATGATGGAGATCGTGGCCAGGGAATGGATCCATTCCAGCATCTGATCTGATTGACAGATCTGGATGATCTGATCGCGCTTGGGGAGCAGGTTGGCCTCTTGCTCCGGAGAGGGGTTCTCGCTGTAGTCAAGGAGCTGCGTGGTCGTGACAAGACCTTGATAGTTGACAGCCGCCCTGGAGGATGGCACATGCACTTTCTCTTCCGGTGCTGGACCCGGCGGGGCGGCCGATGTCTGTGAACCGGCGCTGCCAGCAGCGGAGCTGGCCCCCGGAAAGGCCGTGAAAGGTGGGTTCAGGGTTTAGGGCGCGAAAAGTGAAAAGAGGGGTTTTTCAACTGCTGCCGCTACGCCCTGCACTTCTCAACCGGCCACAACCTGATTTCGTAAAGCCCCCGAACCCAAGATCAAGAAAGCAAAAACCCTGAGACCCTCAACCCGTAGCCAAAGACCCGAAAATCCCTAAAGACCTCAACCGTAACACGAATGCGCCCCAGAGCAATGAACCCTAAACACCCCGAAGATCAAAACACCAAGAACCCTTAAGTCCTCAACACCAACAGCTTAAAGCCTAAGACCGCAGCATCTCGGCAAACAAGAACCCGAAGAAGCGTCATAAACCCTAAACTCCCTATCCTTTTAGTGCCCGTATCGAACCCTTAAAGGAAGTATTGATGGAACCCTTCATAGTGTGCGGACCCTTAGGGACGGTAATGGCTCGAGTCCACGGCTTTCGCAGTTCAAAGAGGATCGGGGTCCAGGTCTTGATGTGATCCACCTGAGGAGCTCCGGGGGCTGTCGAGCTTGGTTTTGCTTTTTAATCTACGGTTTGGGGTTTAGGGGTTTCGGGTTGAAGGTGCTTAAGGTTTGGGGTTTGGGGTTTAGACTTAGGGTTTCAGGGTCTTGATGTGATCCACCGGAGGAGGTTTTGGGGTAAACAGATGGAACTTGTTGTATGTTCTCCAAATATTCCAGAAGGCTTTACTGGCCAAATTCACTGGTTCTTTCGGGGTTCCGTTTTAAACCGAACTGAGGGAGAAATGGATCCCGTTTGCTTCTAGAGGCCGCTTGGTAGTGCAGACCTGAGTCATGACCCCATTAAACGTAGTAACAGAAGTAGTCGTAGTGGTGGCCGTCGTCGTCGTAGTACTTCACTTCAGCACACACTGAAGGTGAGTTCGCTCAGCATCCTTGGCGCACTTTAAGTACGGCGGCTGAGCCGCCATGACCGGTGTTCGATCATCATCGTCGTAGTGTAGCAGTAGCAGTGGCAGCAACAGCAGCAGCAGGAGCAGGAGCAGGAGCAGGAGCAGGAGCAGGAGCAGGAGCAGTAGCAGCAGTAGCAGCAGTAGCAGCAGTAGCAGTAGCAGCAGTAGTAGCAGTAGTAGCAGTAGCAGTAGCAGTAGCAGTAGCAGTAGCAGTAGTAGGAGTAGTGGTAGTGGTAGTGGTAGTGGTAGTGGTAGTAGTAGTAGTAGTAGTAGTAGTAGTAGTAGTAGTAGTAGTAGGAGTAGTAGGAGTAGTAGGAGTAGTAGGAGTAGTAGCAGTAGTAGAAGAAGTAGTAGTAGAACTAAAACAGATGTAGTCATAATAGTGCTGTTTCTCCCCCGGTGCGACGGAAAGACCATGCAGGTTGAAACAACCTTGTTGACAGTATCTCCAAAACCTACAGTAAACCTTGGACCCTAAACCTAAAACTTAATCCCTAAACCTTAAACTTATAGTAAACCGTGGACCCTAAAGCTAAACCTTAATCCCTGAACCCGGCACTCCGGGTGCAGCGCATAAGCGACTTCCCCGCGCTGATCGATCTCCGCCTCTGCCACGAAGCCCCGGAGCTCGGCCTCTGAGCTCGTATTTTGTAGTGCAGGGTGTACTTAAAGGATCATGGGACTTAGTAACTAGGGTTATTATTGGGGTAACTTTACTTATAACCCCAATTAAGGGACTTATTACTATAGTTACTAAGTCCCATGATCCTCCAAGTAGAGCAGGGTTTAGGGTTGAGTCATCAAGGGCATGTTTTTTGCTGGTATTCTTTCTGTCGTTGCCTATCGTGGCTTGTTACTTGCTTCGTGTTGCTGATCTCCTTTTTCCTCCCTTAAACAAAGGTTTGGATCTGAGGTTCCTAGACCAGGCATATCACCCTCTAGGGTTTAGGGCATGGTAGGGCGAAGCAGCTTGTGCATCTACGCCCTAGATAGAAACATACATGTCAAATTACATACAACCTTCCCATCGTACTACACATAAGGCATGAAGCATTTGCAAGACAGAAACTGCTTATCTGCGCATTTGCAAGACGGAGACTGCTTATCTGCCGCGGCATTTTCATCAGCCACAATAAGTTTCGACTCTTAGTCTTCCAGGGCCTTATACGGTTTAAGGCATGTAGACTGAACTACTGAGTCCCCTTCGGGACATGTCGCAGACCTTTCCCGGCTACAGAGACATGCTCACCACAGGCCGAGGTATGCAACTTGTCCCTACAAACATGGCCTGCCTTGTGGAGCTTGCCAGAGTATCCTACAAACAACTCTCGAAGTTCCTGAAGATGGACTTTGCTAAAGTGAGATTCGTAGGCACATCGGCCTAGGCCGTAAGTGCCTGAAGTCCGAAAGACACCGCAGCCCCAGTTAATGACTGAACACTGAACCCTAAACCTCTACAAACACCATCCAAGAAGCCCATAAACATACGTTCAAAAACCCTAGGAAAGCCCTATAAACACGATTGCAGAAGCTAACCCCCAAATGCTCAAAGACTCCACGTCCTGAACAACAAACTGTAAATCGCATAATTACCCCCTCCCCCTTCCCGCAAAGTATTCCGAAATTAGGGGTACCTTATCTGGGGGTCTGGGGGTCCTTATAATAAGGATCCTACTATGTAGGGTACGATATTAGGGGACTATTTTCGGAAACTCCCATAACCCTAAACCCTAAACCCTTTATGGAACCTTTATAGATCCCTTTAAGGAACCCTTTAAAGGAGCCCTAGGGTCCCCTATTTTCGAAAACTCCCAGGTCCGTATGGATCCCGAAGCCCGTCTCCACCAGCAGGAGGCCTCTGACAGCTGGCATTTCTCCGACTCCTGCTTCATGGCCTCTGTATCCGAGGACATACCCTAAATCATAATAATATTTTATATAAAACCCAGTAATCACCATTATAATACGAATGATAACACTTATAGTAGAAAAAATCATCATCTGACAATAATAAGAAGTAATCATCATCATAATAATAATGATATTAGTAATAATAATACTAGGAAGTATAATAGGCACCCTTCTAATTTCAACGTATGCTGCTTAGTTTCAGGATAGTGGACTCATTTCAGAGCTATACCGCTGAGGGTTCAAGACTTATGGGGTTAAGCTTTTGACGACGGGCTTGGGGTAGCAAAGGCTTGGGGATTCCAAAAACCATAACTATACTGAACTTAGAACCCTAGCAATAATTATAATCTTAGCTGTGTCTTAGGGATTATAATAACCAAAAATTAAAAAATATTTCTAAGTACCCCTAAGATAAGCATTGCGTTGCATCCTGGGTTGTAGTTCCAGGGCTCCCGCTGGTCTGCATGAGTGCTAGGTCCTACTTAATGGATCGTGGCACTTAGTAAGTAGGTTATAGTTGGGGTTATAAGTCCCCTAAGTGCGGTTATCCTAATTATAACCTAAATATAACCTTACTTACTAAGTTCCATGAGCCTTTCAGTAAACCCCAAACCCAGACCGCACACCACAACCCTAACCCCACAACACCCGCACAGCCCCTGTAACGGAATGAAAACCTCAAGCAGATCTGAATCCTACGAGACCACTCGAACCAATTGCAATCGCCTTTCGTTCGCAACTGATCCATGATCTCCCGAAATCCCAACAGAATCTTCAAGCAAGCTCGTTACAGCACTTGGAATGGGTTGTTCTTGGAGGACCTTTAAACATGTTCGTTGTTGTTCTGCCAAGTCAACCCACCTCAACCCTACAATCCCATTCCGTTACTGAACGAGCCTCCAAGAATCGTCTGACTTCCAATGTCGGCGGGTTCCTTGTGGCGACAGCTGAACTTCGGGTTTACCTGGACCCGAACGAACCTACCTTCTTCAGGACGTATATCAGGAAATCAATGGAAGTCAAAGCAGAAACACCGAACCAATTGCAGGTTTCTAAGGGTCCAGGTAGAACTACTTAGAAGTACCCTAAATAGTTACCAATACTATTTTGGTGGTTCCTACTTCAAAAACGCCAAAACCCTATTGAAAATAACAAGGCCCCTATACTAAACCCCCATAGTCCCCTCATAGTATCCCTTAAAGGAACCCTTGAAAGGAATCCCCAAACCCTGTTCGAATCATCAAGGCCCCTGTAGTAGAGCGAATTGGATGATGAGGGTTTTAGGGCCGCGGGGCCGGCTGAGTTTATATAGAGATCAAGCGCTCTCAAATGTCTTAAGACTTGCGAGTTCGCACGCCTCGGGGTTGGTTGAGGGTTAGGGTTAAGGTTTAGGGTGTGGAAGTTTAGGGAGTATACCTCAAATCTTTATATCAAGCTCCTTATAGCTTAAGTTAGATTCCTTAACTAGGATGCCCAGTAATCTAGGAATAGAAAGGGCTCCCTATTTGGTATTGGGTATCTTCATAAGGAACCTCGGAATGCAAAAAGGGAATGGGGATACTACTGGGCATGCTAGTTAATTGAGGGGTCTTGGGCTCTTCTTGGGGTTGGTTGGAGTTTGGGGCCTAGGGGCGAAAATCAAGGTCTAGTAGGGGGTCGGGGATGGGGGGGTGGGGGGGTGGGGGGGTGGGGGTTGGGGGGTGGAGGGGGTGAGGGGGTGCCGGGGGTCTAGCATCCGGTTTAAGGCTTTTAAGGCTTTACCCTCTCACCCTACACCTGAACATCCGAAAGCAGCGACCAAGCCTTGCGCAGCGTTAAAGTGATTCAAAGCATTTCCCGAGAGAAGTCGAGCTGAGCTCTCACTGAGCTGCCAAAGCACAGAAGTGTGCTGGGAAAACAAAATCCCTTGAAGGCCAAGCCTCTCGATGCCAAGCAGGAGCCGCTGGCGCCTTCGAAGCCAATGCTTCGAGTTCGTGGCCAAGCAGCTCACCCGTGAGATCTGCATCCTGCACCGGTCGATGGACTGAGAGATGTCCATGGACCTCTCCTCCCCGTCGATATCGCTCAGCGGATCCACAATATCAAAGAAGCACACGATCTGTTGCTCCCGTAAACCCAAGGCTTGGAACCACACATTGTCCTTGCAGACCTGGAAGGCCCTTGCCAGAGACTCCAATATCCCCTAATTAAGGAATATTCCTTAAATCCTATTAGGGATCCTACTATAATTTAAGGAATATTCCTTAATTAAGGGATATTGGAGTCTCTGGGTTTGTACGAGGTCCCACGTGACCTGAATGGCAACTGCTGCGATAGACACGGTGTGATTTTGAACAAGCACGATAACAAAAACTGTCGGCGCCCTAAGCTTAGGCTATTATGCAATTATGCAACCCTGCCACGTCGTGCTGGAGCGAAGATGCGCTTGTGCAAGGCTACCCAGTTCTGCTCGATCTTGACACTGCCTTCGGAGGCCGTGACACAGCACTCGCCCCTGCCTTGCAGATCGGCCATCATCAAAGCTCTAAGCCTCAATAATAAAGGGGCGGGATTACAGTATGCACAAAAAAGGGGAACCTGCGGGAGTAATACCTCAAAGGAACTCTTGAAACGGGCTTCTATGTGAGTGTGCTGGCGGTTTCAGGGCTTTGTGAAGAAAACTTGGAGGATCATGGGACTCAGAAAGTAAGGCCTACGTAGTTATAACTATAATTACCGTGGTTTCTGGCCCTAGATACTAAGTCTATAAACCCTAAGTCCCCAAACCGATCCTTTCAGCAATGCTGGTGTCTAGCTACTACCCAAAGACTCCAATATCCCTTAATTACGGAATATACCTCACATCATATTAGGGATCCTACTATAGTTTAAGATATGTTCCTTAATTAAGGGATATTACGCTCCCCCAAATCCTAAACCCTAAACCCTATAGATCCTGTAAAGGAACCGTAGGATTTCTTAATTAAGGGATATGGGAGTTTCCAAAAATCGGGGACCCCAATATAGTACCCTAAATAAAAGGATCCTTACTATAAGGACCCCAAACTAAGGTACGCCTAATTTTCGGAAACTCTAAACCCTAAACCCTTTATAGAACCCTTATAGATCCCTTTCAGGAGCCCTCTAAAGGATCCCTTTAAAGGTACCCCTAATTTTCGGAAACTCCCATATTGGAGTCTCTAGCTAAGGACCAGGCCTGTGCTTATCGTCAGCCTGCGTCCCCACCTTTGCACTGGGAGGGCTTCGGGTTTGAGGGTTTAGGGGTTTAGGGCTTCGGGTTTAGGGTTTAGGGGTTAGGGTTTAGGGTTTGGGGTTTAGGGTTTAGGGTTTGGGGTTTAGGGTTTAGGGGTTAGGGGTTTAGGGTTTAGGGTTTGGGGGGTTTAGGGTTCAGGGCTCGGAATTTTTGAGCAGGTCGCTTCTGGAGGTCAGGGTGAGAAGCACGTTTTAGAAGAGTTTTGCTTGGAGGAAAGTGCAGGGACCTGGTTTGTGGTGTGAGGTTTGGAGTCTGGGGCTTTTGGCTTTCTATCGCCAGGTTGAGGGCCTAACGTAACTAGCTCATGGTTGGGATAGGATTAAGCAGGGACCTCAAAGTTTGAAAGATGTTGAGCTCTGTGTCGAGGTTTGTGCGACGCCACAAGCAGCTTCACACCCTAAACCCGACGATACCGGACGTGCTCACGCTACGGACAAGCTTATAAAAGTTCAAGTCTAAAGAAATGATAATGCTAATGAGGGAGTACTACTTACTGAAGCCTCGTGGCCATGTGGGGTCAGGCTGCTTGCATCTCTGAGTTCTAAGGCAGAGTGAGTAACTATACGTTTGGGCGCTTTGGGATCTGCAACAGACCGGGGAACATTGACATGACTGTAGGCTCCTTCACGACAAAGGACCCCTGCTTTGGCACTGCTGAATTCAGAAAATCCACGTATGGAGTTCAGGCTTACAGCCCCTGCTCCCCCAGCCGTTCCCTAGTAGCTCCTGGCTGAAAAACCGCATCTCGCATCGCGACCTGTAATGTAGGAACCTGATTAAGAAACCCTGGACCTATAACCCCCAAAATAGTAGGATTCGTATAAGGCCCAAATTTTTCTTAATCAGGTTCCTACATTCTTGTAACATAGATCCGTTATAGTAGCCCTTATAGACCCCAAAGGTTCCTCCATTAACCTGCAAGCTCTGGGCTTGGGACGTGGATCAGCGACTTCTCCACTGCGTCTCGGTCGGGCCTTCTCTGAGATCGGGGTTCATGGTCGGGATAGGGGCCTTAATAATTTGAATAGGGTTTTGGGATTCCTTTCAAGGGTTCCTTTAAGGGATACAATAAGGGTACTATAGGGGTCTAGTAAAGGGGCCTTAGTAATTAGAAAAATGTAGGGTTTAGGGTTTATGGTTTAGGGTTTAGGGGTTTTGGGTTCAAGTACCCATAAAAATGTGAAATGTTACCCAACTATGACAAAGGTTTGGGGTACTTGCTGAGGAACTGAGCTTGACTTGCCACCATCCTGATATATGGGTGGTTGTCAAAATTAGGGTCCCTTTTTGGGTCCTGATTGTAATACGGCACATAATATTTGGGTACCCAAAAAGGGGCCATATTTTTGACAACTATTCACATAATTGGTGGACAAGAGGACCAAGAACCCAGGCTAATGCTTTCGTTCGTGGGCGGGGCTGAGGGAATTTGGGATGACTGAGCATGCTTCTTGTCGACGCGAGGTGGCGGCTGCTCAAAAGCATTTATGTAGGGTTTCGGGTTTAGGGTTTAGGGA
Organism: Symbiodinium sp. CCMP2592; assembly: GCA_905221615.1. Lineage (NCBI taxonomy): Eukaryota > Dinophyceae > Suessiales > Symbiodiniaceae > Symbiodinium > Symbiodinium sp. CCMP2592. The sequence goes on from CAJNDT010006138.1 coordinate 84,336, forward strand.
TTATAGAGCACTCTACGCCGCAAGATCAGTCAGGCATGTGTGGCAGGCTAGTATCGTCCCAAGCACGACAGCGATTGGTAGTTCAGCACGAGCCCGCCGTTGACCGATCCAAACCGTGACTCGAAGCGCCCCAGATAGATTTCGAAGCCGGGTGCTTCCCAAGGTTCAGACCTTCAAGAACTTCCACTTCCTGGAAGAACCAGCCGCAAGCGTACGGTTGCTGGAGATACCCAAACAAGCAACACCGAAAATCCAAAGAAGATTACCGAAGCAGAGTGAACGAAACACACAACTCAGGAGCCTAAGCAGTGATACAAAGCCTCTACCCGACTCTGCCCTGCCTCCTGAAGCCTGCAAGGCCGCTGCTCTAGGGCCCTTTACTGTTTAGGGTTTAGGGGTATAGGATGCCAAATCTTGCAGGGTTCGAAAATGGTGCAGCATTCCCACGAGATGCACTGTCAGAACTGGCAACATCCGGGACAGCGGCGCGTTCTGCTGCTGGTCTTCTTGATCTTCCTCGTCCATTCCGCGCCTCAGTGCCATGCAACGCTTTTTGTCAGAAGGGCACTAGGGTAAAAGCCTGAAAAACCGCAACTCCTTACCGTTTTAAAGATTTCAAGCTTCCGGGTTCAACTTCTCTTCTCCCCGGGCCCTACACTTCGCGAGGAAACAACGGCTGAAGGGAAGAAGGGCCAAGGTTTCTCTTTGGCTTCGGGTTCACAGGGGCTTTTGGGATTTCATTGCGGAGCGGGGGGAGGGGGGTGAGATGCTAAGGGCTTAGGATTTTCAGGGTTTGGGTTAATTTTGTAGTTTAGTGAGATGCTCTTTTGCCCCCGGACTCAGATTCGAGCATTTCCATAATTGCGCCCCCGCCCTGCCAACCACACCCAAAGCTTCGTCAACCGAAAACCGTAAACCCCCAAAACTCTAAACCCCAAACCCCTAAACCCTGAACCGCGGGTCCTTTGTTGGGGGTTCATCGGGGTTTGCGTAGTGGGGGGGCGGAGAGCGGAACCGAGAGCTCGGGCTGTTCGCGGCCCTAGGGTTGATATGTAAATCCTGCATTACATCAGTGACCCTAAACTATGGCAATTATGGTATATTGTCCTCATTATGGGTAATGCAGGATTCGGTTTCTGGCTTAGGGCTTCCGGACGTGTCTAGGGTTGACAGATGGAAGGCTGCGATGTCTAGAGTGGTATGCATACCAAGGAGGGAACTATGGAGATAACCCAAACCGGTATCTAGTATTTTCTACCTCGAGGGCTAAAGTTTAGGGTTTAGGGGTTTAGGGATTCAGGGTTTAGGGCTAAACCCTTAACCCTAAAATCTCCAAAGTCCAACCCTACAAACTCTCTAACGTCGCAGCGCCAAGGCACTTCTTGTTCGCCAGGCTGCTGGAAAGGCCCTGGAAGGGGACACCCGTTTTCGACTCTACAGCTTTTAGGTTTAGGGTTTAGGGTTCAGCGTTTCTATACTGAACTCAAAGTCTACATCCTAAATCCTGAAGCCCCACCCAACCCGACATCTTCTTTAATCTCGAAAAGGCATCTGCAGAAAGCTCTTGTAAGGCTGTTCTCGAGACTTGCCGTAGACCAAACATTGATGGGCCGTCATATAGCAATTAAACCCTAAACCCGTGGCTTGGGGCCCTTGCCCTCCAAGCCCTGACCTCTCATAAGTCTCTTGAAGCACCACAACATAGGGGCCTTCATAATCGAACAGGCCTGTGAAAAGCAACGCGAGCCGGAAATCCCAACCCTTAACCCTAAAACCCCATCACCTCAAGCCCCTGACGCTTGAAGCCTCAATCCGAATCGAACAAAACACCAAAAGACAAGAACAGCAAGCACAGGCACACACACACACAAACGCTGGAACCGCCAAAACCCTACACCCCGAATCCCTAACCCCTAAACCCATGACCATAAAACCCTAAACACTTAGAGGAACCCAAATCCCTAAACCCTGGGCACTAGGATGCCTAGTAACCCAGGGAATAAAAAGAGATCCCTTTTTGGTATAAGGTAACTTTATAAGGAACCTGGTACTACAAAAAGGGAATGAGGGCACTACTGGGCATCCTAGGGCGCTTACAGGAACCCCACAAGAAAACTATACCCCCCTTAGAACCATAATAAATACTATGTTTAATATTCTCTTGGGTTTTTTAGATGAACAAAAGTAAGAACTAATTCCTCAGGAGACTATAGAAAACAGGTGCCTGCAACTCCTCGAGCTCCTGCTTCGCCAGGGCATCGGCCTGGCAAACAAACATGGGTAGTTGTCAGAACTAGGGTCCCCTCTTGGACACCCTACATATTAGGTGCCGCCGTGTTATAATAAGGACCCGAAAAAGTACCATAATTTGACAACTACCCCGGCCTGGCAAAAAAATATGGGAGTTTCCAAAAATAGGGGACCCTTGTATAGTGCTCTAAGTAATAGGCTCCTTATTATAAGGACCCCAAAATAAGGTACGCCTAATTTTCGGAAACACACATATGACCAGAAAAGAAGTTCATCGTGAGAATAGGGTGTTGGGGTACATGGGTTACGTTTTTTTTTGGGGTTTGGGGGGTTTAGAGCTTTAGGGGTTTAGGGGTTCAAGGGTGTAGTTAAGAGCCTTGATTGTTAGAGGCGCGTTCCTTTAAAAGGGTTCCTTTAATTCAAAGGGCTGCAAGGGATTCTATATTGGGATGTTGTGAGGGCTTAGTACAGGGGCCTTAATGATTAGAACAGAACTTTTTCAAAGGGATTTATAAGGGATACTACATGGGGTACCAAATGGTAGTGCTGCAGGGGTGTAGTATAAGGTCCTGAATCATCGGAATAGGGTTTAGGGTATATGATAGTATAAATGCAGCCAGTAATTTATCCGGACTCCTATATTAGAGCACTTTTTGAGGCGTGTAGCTCAGTTCGCTCAGAGGGCTTATGACCTCAGGAGTTCAAGGTACAGAGGTTTGGGGTTTAGGGTTCGGGGAGTAGCTTATTTCCTGCTGGTAGCTTTCGATGCAGCTGTTGTTGCCAGCAAGTCCAAGTTGGTCAGGCTGGCAGCAACACGGGAGACAAGGGGAGACAGAGAGAGAGAGAGAGAGAGAGAGAGAGAGACAGCGAGCGAGCTGGAGCTCACAATGAAGACCTTGTCCAAACGCACAGAAGTCCAACCTTGCAATGAACAGAGCACAAATTCAATCGAGTAAGCCTACCTGAGGCCTGCCAACCTCATGATTGCTACACCGGAAACCCAGGAAGCACCAAAATCCAAACCCAGATCAACCCCAGGCAACACCACGCGCACAGATCCGAAACCACAAACCCTCAGGGAGAAACAACAGGTCAAAAGGCTGAGATGTATATTCAAAATCGAAAGAAACAGCGAGCAAGCAGAAGAGGGAGGGAGAGAGAGAGAGAGAGAGAGCGGGGGGGAAACCAGCAGAGCAGCATTGAATGCCTACTGTTTCTGGCGGCTCAAATCGTTGGCAGAGGCTTGAACAGGAGATTTCAAGGGATTTGTTTTTCATAGACCTTGTTTCTTGCAGGGCTGAATTCCCTGGCCTCACACAGGCGACTTTTTTTGATAGGGTCAAAAAATCCTCAAAAGCTGAACGGTTACCTGCGCAGCCCCTAACAGTTTGCAAACTTTTGTTCGATTTTTCTGGTCTCTGGTTGGCCAAGGGAGAGAATCTACTCAAAAGTATATCCATCGAGGTTTAGGGCTCTAGGGTTCTAGGGTGGAAGGCCCTGCTGGTACGACCCAAGCTCAAACTTCCTGGGTTTAGGGGCTGAGGGTTTAGGCTTTAGGGTAACCCCATGGACCAATAATTACGACTCATTATTCAGACTCCTTTGTTCAAGCCCAAATCCTGTCAACCCAAGCCCTAAACCATAAGCCACAAGCCCAACAACCCAAATCCTGGATCTCCGGCCGAAGTAAACCCTGAGGCTCATAACCCTAAACCCTAAACTCTGAACCCTAAATCCTAAACCCTAAACTCTAAATCCTAAAACCCAAAGCCCTAAACCCTAAATCCCTAAATCCTAAAACTCTAAACCGTCTATTTCCCTTGAACCTCCTGCTGGAAGATCCAGCCTTCTCTTTGGCGATTGTGGCGGCCTTCTCGGCGAAAGCAGAGGTGTCGAACATCCACCTGTGGCCCAGAGACTCCAAATCTTTTTTGAGGTCAGGAGTACACGCAAATTTCATGGGATCGCCGCAGTAATTCGGAGACGTAAGTGGCATACTTTAGGAAAATGTTCGTAATTTAGTGGGTCATGCAAACGGAAGGGCATCGGAGACTCTGCGAGCTTTAAATCGTAACAAAGTCCAAAGATTAAGAGAGTATCAAGTTTAGGATGCCAGGGTCTACCAGGGTTCAGAGAGATTACGAGATTAAAGAGTTTAGGGTCACTGGAGTTAAGGATCTATATAGAGGTCGCTGTTTGGCCGCGTAGGACTGTGGCAGCATTCGCGGTACAATAGTCTACTCTCTTCTTCAACAACCGGGCCCCAAAAAGTTCAAACTTTCTATGATACAGCTAATATATAAGGCCAAAAGGTTTAGAGTTCCCCCGTTCACTATCTAAGTCTAAAGGCTCTCTTACGACTGCGATGTGCTCGCAGTAGCATTGGCCATAAGACTAAAAGTCTGAGCCTTGACTTAAAGGATCATGGGACTTAGTAAGTAGGTTATAAGTGGGGTTGTAAGTCCCCTAAGTGGGGTTATCCTAAGTATAACCTACTTATAACCTTACTTACTAAGTCCCATGAGCCTCCAAGTAGCCCTGCATGCAGGAAGCAAAGTGGGAGTTTCCAAAAATTAGTGGTACCTTTTGTTGGGGTCCTCATTTCAGGACCTACTACTGTGGGTCCCCTATTTTCGGAGACTCCCAAGTGTTTCTGCCGGCTCTTGCTTGCATACGGGGCTACAATGCAAACGGGCTAAAGTTCTAAAACCCCCCGAAACCAATCCCGACATTCGGGTTCATCAGGCAAGCCCTAAAATCTAAACACAAAGGGCCGTGGACAAGATCGCCAACTGCATCAGAGCGGCGGGATCACCGTGCAACCTTACTCGCTTTCGGAGGTTTTGGGCTTCAGGATTATTTGGTTTACTTTCTGAAAACAAGTCGGAGTGCAACAAGAAGTGATCCATGAGTGTAGGCGTCGTCAGAAGTTGGAGCCAATCGCAAGGCTACTGTACGGCTTTGCGAGCGGCCCAACAGCGAATGATGCCACGCATGTCCGTAGTCCTAACCTTCAATGACCTAAGTGTCAATACTAGAAACTTCGGTCTATTTCTTGCGATGTTGTGTCCGAATGCGATGCAGACTTCTTTTTTATGTCGTGCCACTCTTGTTTTTGTCCAACCAGCGAAAGCACCAGCATCGGTACGAGAAGCTGCTGCAACTGCAACAGCAGCGAGACGACGTCTACACCAAGAACTATCCCGATTGTCGCTACGATGGCCACGCTGATTCTGAGCTACATGTCCCTTGAAACTTCAAGCACACAGCCGCAAACGGTATCGAGCCAAATGCTCCTACATACCCCCAAACCTCGAAGCAGCCCACTTTCAGGTGTCGAACACAAGACTCCCATGCTAATGCGGGCTGATGGCAGACACGTAGGAAGTAGCCGAACTCAACATCGCCATGCTCGTCCGGATGTACGATGCTCAGGATGATGTGTATCCTGGGCGCTGTATGACGCTTTGAAGCCTACAGCTCATTTGTAATCTCGAGTACCTCTTCGTTGCTATAACTCTTCGAAGACTCGGGTGCTCACGTTTTTGTTCGAGTTAGCTGTACTCAGGTCGCAGCGACACCCGAATATGGACCTCACTCCGCGTGTTCCCTTCGCTCTTCCGCTGTGGTTTGCAGCTTCCTACATGCCCTGCCGCGCCAACCGAATGTACTCTGCGAAAGAACTAGGTTCAACTAATGGCTGGAGAAGAACCGTGCGCACTACACAAAGTGTTGCTTCCAGTGCTTGTTCGGTGTTTTACTGACACCATGCAAAACCTCCTAGACTTCAGGAGAAGCTCTGTCCCAGCCCCAGCCCCAAACAGGAATGCCGGGCGGCTGCATCCGAGAGAGGCAAAGCTGGTCGGCACTGAGCAGGACATTTCGCAAGTCCCACACCTGAGTGCCGCAGCGACGACGGCGAAAATCACAACTGCTGCTACTACTACTGCTGCTGCTGTTGCTGCTGCAGCTGCAATTACGAGGGCGTAAAAAATTGTACCCAAACTCTAAATCCTAGTTTTAAGCTCCATTGTTTAGTGATACGGAAAAACTTTACCCCAACTACTGGAACCCTCCATGCAAGTCCATGAAAACACTCTGGGCCTATGTAACCGTGAGCTCAAAACTCCAAAAACCCTCAACGTTGAGGTCACCACAGGCATGATGTTGTCGGAAGGCAGCCCTAGCCGCCTGCATTGTTCTCAGGGATACGATTTTGGTGCCAAGGCCGTTTAAGGTTCTACCCTTTAGGCTTTTTTTGGGTGTGGGGTTCAAGCATGAGAACTTTAGGCCCCAGTTCTTGGGGAATTTGTGGTCGTGATTGTAGCTTCCAGGACTTATTGCAGTACGGGGTGTGCTCTCTCTATGAAACTATGTAAAACGGCTCTTTCTGCAGGTGAGGGTGTAGTGGTTGTGGCTTTGTGGTTGTGAAACGAGCCTCAATACAAACTCACCTTTAAGCAGCGCGGTGCCAGCTTTGCGACCATACCATCGTCATTTCGGTCATGACCATAATTATCATCATCGCCCTCCTGAACTTCATCTAACTCATCCTCGTCGCAGTCGTCATCATCGGCATCAGCTCCCCAGAGACTCCAATATCCCTTAATTAAGGAATATTCCTTAAATCATATTAGGGATCCTACTATAATTTACGGAATATTCCTTATTTACTGTAGGGGATATTGGAGTCTCTGGGCATCTCTGTCCACTGTAGAAGAGCTGTGGGCTTTTCTGTCACAGAGACATCGCGCACGAAAGAAAAATTGTCAGCGACTCGAAAACCCCCTAATTAAGGAATATACCTTGAATCAGAATGGGAACCCTAATATGGTTTAAGGCATAGGGTTTAGGGTTCAGGGTTTAGTTAACTAAGGGGTTTTGGAGTCTCTGGGCATGCTCGTCAAACCGATTAACGCCCTCAGGCCGTAGGCCACACACAGCACATTAGCCGCATGCTCGACTTGAAACGACGGGACGACGGGCGTGAAGCCCCAATTCCAAAAATGCACGAACTTGACTCCAATACCCCTTCATCAGGGTCAAATACCTTAAATCATATTTAGGGTTCCCATTATAGTTTAAGGTATATTCCTTAATGAAGGGGTTTCGGAGTCTTTGTATGAGAGAATGAGAGAGAGAGAGAGAGAGAGAGAGAGAGAGAGAGAGAGAGAGAGAGAGAGCAAACTGACTGAGCGACGTTGGCTCAGACATATCGATCCCAGGTCAGGCATCCGGCTCTTCCGTCGTGTTCCTCAGCAGATGTATGGGAGTTTCCGAAATTTAGGGGTACCTTCTTTTTGGGTTCCTAAGAACTAGGATCCTACTATTCAGGGTACTCTATTAGGGTCACCTATGTTCGAAAACTCCCGTATCTTTCTTCGACATTCCCTTCAACCCCCACCTGGTTTGAGTTTAGGGTTGGGGAGTGTCGGCTTATGATTTAAGTTCGAAGAAGTCCAGAACTAAGCCAAAGCTCCTGTAACGTATAGAGACCTGACTGACCAATAATGATGGCACCGTTTTATTTTCTAGGAGGTGCTTTTAAAGCCTTTGAAAAATGTTAGTAGGTAAGATCCTCTTAAGCCCAATAAGAGCAAATATAAAATGTCCCAAGGCCCTACCTGGACCTAGTTTTGGTAAACACCACCTCGGAACTTGACACTTTAAACCCGAAACTGCAGTGCCAGGGTGCATCGATGCTTTGATGGTTTCCATATTTTTGATGTTGTCCGCAGCGTTGGGTGCAGGCCAGCCAAGCAGGCCCAAATATCCTTGCTCAGTCCTTGGCAACCCTCCTTATGGGAGTTTCCGATGCCTTATGGAAGTTTCCGAAAATTAGGGGGTCCTTATTTAGGGGTCATTATAATAAGGATCCTACTCTTTAGGGTACAGTATTAGGGCGCCCTTTTCGGAAACTCCCTTATGGCAACCCTTGTAGAGCCTGTCTTCAAAGAAACCCCGAAAACCCTAAACCTCTAAGCAGAAACGCCAGAGCCCTTTGAAGGAACCGAGAGCCCTTTAAAAGAACCCAGAGCCCTTTGAACTCTAAACCCTTAATGCAAAGCCGGGCTTTGCGACTCGCGGCTCAGGACTCCACGGCTTTGGGTCTAGAGTTTGGATGAGAGCGAAAGTTTAGGGTCTAGGGTGAGGGTTTCGGGAATTCACACCACTAAACCCTGCACTCCTGCGGATAGATTCGTGCTTAGCCTGCACCCTCGACGCGAACCCCGAAGATTGCCGTAATTGGAACTTGGCTTCGGAGTCTTCAAAATTATAATAGCACCAGGAACTGTGAGTTGGTATTACTCTTATCTTAAACTGGTACCCTCTACCCTAAACCTTAAACCCTCAACCCTTCACCCTAAACTGGTGAGCCCGGGACTGAAGAGCCGAGCAACACTTCCTCAGTCAAGCACTTGAGAACAAGTTGCCCTTTCTCGTCCGCTGCTGCCGACTGGGATTGAAAGGTCAGATACCTCGAATAGTTGGGTCTATGCTGACTCCGATGCATTCATACCAAAAGCCCCAAACCCTAAACCTTGGGTACTGCCCCCATACAGTAACAGTCTATAATAGGCCTACTATTGAGGTCCCAATATGGCGATATTATGAATATTATCCAACTGTGAGTGGGGGCAGTACCCAACAATATGACTTAAATAGAGCCCTTAAACCCTAAACCCGAAACCCTAAATTAAGATCCCCTATGACTTAAAAAAATAGACAAACACCCGATCCATAAGCCCTAGAGACTCCCACGACCCTCAAGCGCCTAAGACTCAAAAGGATGGTTGTGGGGCTCAGTGTAGTAGTGCACTGATATAACTAGACGGGGATGCTATGGCCGATTATTCCGACTTCGATATTCGGCATTTAAAGTTGGGGGTTTGGGGTTCAGGGTTTAGGCTCAGCACTAAATTCTCAATAGAGGGATCCCAACATTAGGGCCTTAATAACTACCGATACTACTTTGGGGGGTTCCTTATTAGATTTCTGGTACAATATACCCCAAAACCCTACTCTAACTATTACGGGTCCTACATATAGCACCCTCATAGATCCGTTGTAGTACCCCCTTGTAGACCGCTGTAAAAGCGATGTTTCCCAAACCCCAGGTAAACGACGCGTAATAAGCGAGCAAAGGCTCATCTTGTCCTTCGGCCAGCCAGCCTTCCAAGTAGGAGGAGTGGGAGTCTGAGAGTGGGAGTCGGAGTGGAGAGTGGGAGGGGCGGGAGGAGTGGGAGTAGGAGTGGGAGTTGGAGTAGTAAGGAGGAGGAGGAGTAGGACCAGGAGTGGGGGTGGGGCTGGGAGTGGGAGTGGGAGGCGGAGTGGGAGCATGGGTGGGAGTGGGGGTAGGAGTAGGAGTGGGAGTAGGAGTGAGGATCAGCAGCAGCAGAAATAGCAAATATTCTCAAGGAGCAGCAAAAAACAAGCTGGTATTGCTTACCTTCGGAGATAGAATTCCATATGACCACTCCTAGTTCCTGACTCAGAGAGCCCATTTCCCCTGGAGGCAGGAAGTCTCCTTAAACCATCACAGTAAGCCCTTTCTTTGAGGAACCTTCTCTGGGAATGTGGGCTGTGGGCTCCCTGGCTACCCTGAGCCCTAACCGCCAAACCCGAAACCCTGAATCCACCAGGCCTCCAACCAGGAGTTGATCCAGACTTTGATCTTGGCGCAGTCAATATTCCCCTGGTACGTCGTGGCGCCCCAGTAGAACCTAAACTGCTGAGGCGTACGTGTAGACTGCGCTTAATCAGGTCCATTGGGCACTGTGAGGCGGGTACTCGGTAGTGTGGAAGTATGTGAAGTAAAATAGGTTACAGTTTGGGGCTGCAATATAGTGCAGACATACAGGGACGAGAAGGGATAATCTCACGAAGAATTCAGACTCCTGCAACATCATGCAAGGAGCATCGGGGCAGCGACATCAAAAGTGCCTGAGAGGTCACTGTACTTCGGCACTGGTCCAACATCTCCAATGTCTCCTCGGAGCCCAAGACCCAAAAATCTACAGACACTCTAGAGGCTTGGGTTAAGGTTCAGGGTGGCGCCGAATCAACAAGTGCAGCGTTTGCGGCTTGGGGTCGCAGGGAAGCTTGGAGATGGACCGTAGGTCTAAACACCCTGAACAGCCTACAAAAAACACATGGGTGCCTGTCAAAATTAGGGTCCCTTTTTCGGTAACTTAAATAATATGTGCCGTATTGTAATAAGGGACCCAAACAGGGACCCTAACTTTGACAACCACCCACATGAAGACATGCCTAGCTTCCAAGTGGTACGAACATCTTTTGCAGCTTCGTTGGTGTCTTTTCCAGTGCGTCCATGAGGGGCTGCAACCTCGGCAAGAGTTCCAAGGATTTAGGTTTGTAGGGTTTTGAGTGTTTCAAGCGTGACCTTCGAGTTATAAAGCAGCAATATAGGGGCCTCAATAATTCGAATAAGGTTTTTGGGGCCCAGTGTTCTATAAGTATAATAAGGAACCTCTTAAATAGTGCAGTTAGGTCTGGAAGTCGCCCAGTTTCCAGTGTTGTTCGAGCTGGAAACACAGCAGCCTGGCCTCTAGTAGATGACGAAGAGACAAGGCAAAAAGCGCTACAAGTAGAACAACGAAGCAGCGGAAACACATAGCGTTCATAAAGCATCAAGACACAAGCTACAGCGCTTTTGCATCGGAGGCAATTCAGGCAATCAAACTCGAGTGAAGTGGCATTGCGTGCCTCACTCTCATGGTGGCAGGCATTTTGTCCGGTGTCGTGCTCTCGCCACACACCCGTGCATGCCGTGACTTTGTTTTTCAGCTTTTCGTTCGAAGTTCACGCCTGTGGGATGGAGTGCTCGTTTGGTGTCGGGGGAATCTTTAGGCTGAAGCTCGACGTACTCTTCGAGCTGTTTAGGTTGTAGAGTTTCGGGTTTGGGGTTTGGGTAGGATGCTGTCGGAGCCTTCCCGGCGGTCTTCCGCTGTTGCGGGAACTCATAGTAACAGCAACAGTGCTGGCATGGGTGGTAGTATGAGTAGTGATATTCGCAACAGGAATCCCAGGGTGGGACGACTGCTTGTATCCGAGGCCATCCGAACTAATGCATGAAGAAAAGCAAACTGCTTTCTGAATTGCTGAGCAAGCATCTTAGTGTTGTAATCTAAGCAGCCTTCCATGTCGAATGACAGGCCGGTAGCACCAACTTTCTCCGCCCACTGCACAAGCAATGGAATATCCAAGCAGTCCTCTGAAGCAATATGGGGGCCGTGAGAAGTTCAGCAAAGGAAGGTATATTACGGCATGACGATAATAAGGAGGTTCAGGGCATGCTATCGGTAAGTTTTTCAGGCTGCTAATCTAAAACCTAGATCCTCATAGAACCCGAGGAGACCCCAATAGACCCCCGAAAGGAGCCCTATGGAGTAACTCAGGACCTCCGAACTAAATTCAAGAACCTTAACCACCCTAAGCCGAGTCTGCTAAGCCCTAAGCCCGAAACCCTCATATGTGTGTATATACATATCCATATATGCATACATGCATATATGGATATAAGTATACCATCCGCGTATGTACATGTATATATATATATATAGATGTGAACGTATAATTGTATGTATATGGGTATAGTTATAGTTACAGGTATGAGTATATATATATATATGTACATACAGGTACAACAACGATATAGATATAGGCGTATATATATATATATATATATATATATGTGTGTATATGTATATATATATATATATATACACATACACGTATAGCAAGGTACAGCTGTTGATACATTTTTAGATGTAGACATAGATATAGATATAGATGTAAATACACATGTCTGTATACGCGTATCGACGTGTGTAACCATGTATGGAGGTTTCCGAAAATAGGGGACCCTAATATAGTACCCTACGTAGTAGGATCCTTATTAGACGGACCCCAAATTAAGGTACCCCCCATTTTCGGAAACTCCCATGTTGTTTTCATTTCTGCAGATCACAGACCTTGGGGTCGTTAACTCCGACACCTTCGCCGCCGATCGTTAGCCACACGCCATCGGGATAGCTCCTGGGTCTACAGCTTTAAAGGGAACTCCAGAAAGTTGGAATATGGTTTCAGGGTAGGATACCTTATAATTTACCATAAAGGGTTTAGGATAATCATATTCCAACTTTCTGGCTTTTACCTTAGGGCTTAGGGTTTGTGTTGCTCCGCGTTTAGTGCTTAGAAGGGGCAGTTCGGTTGAGGGGCTTGCGGGATTTATGTATTTTGTGTTTTGTGGTCAAGAGGTTGCGGGTATTTGTGGGTTTCGGGTTCAGGGTTTTGTGGCCCATGAGATTATGGATTTAGGGTATCAGACTTGGCCAGTCCTCCTGTCACTACAACGGACTAGAACAAAACACCCGAAAGTTGGAAACAGCGGAAGGATATTTGTCTTGGCATCCCCTGAAACTTTCTGTCAGGGCCCGGTTACTGCAACGTAGGTACTTTCGGGTTCTAGGTTATCCGTACTAAGGCATGGCATAGGTTTTGGGTTTGGTTACAAGAACTGAAGTTTCGATGGAGGCTCAAAGCATGGACTAGAGTTTCGAGCTGAGGCTGGGATTGCCGGTAACCTAGGAATAAGAGGGGCTCCCTTTTTGGTATTGGGTAACTTTATAAGGAGCCTAGGACTACAAAAAGGGAAAAAGGTCCACTCAGTGGGAGGCTTAGGAGGTTTAAGGGGCTAAGGCATTTGGGAGTTTCCGAAAATAGGGGACCCTAATATAGTACCCTAAATAGTAGGATCCTTCTTGTAAAGAATTTCGAGGTAAAGGGCTTCGGAGCACTCAAAACGCCCGAAGCTGTACAGCCTGCTCACGGTGTAGCTTTTTAGGGTTTAGGTTTTGGGTTTAGGGTTTAGGGATTGGGTTTTTAGGGTTTTAGGGTTTTGGGTTTAGGGATTGGGGTTTAGGGTTTAGGGATTGGGGTTTAGGGTTTAGGGTTTTGGTTTGGGGTTTAGGGTTTACGCACATCCAAGGGTCTGAGAATTCCAGTTGTCCGGATTGGGCAGCACGGTAGCATCCGGTTGAAAGCCTCGCAGCTCGGGAGCCCCTAACTCGACAGAGCAAAGGCCCTGAAGACACAACCCTAAACCCTAACCCCCAAAGCCCTAAACCCTAACCCCCAAAGCCCTAAACCCTAACCCCCAAAGCCCTAAACCCTAACCCCTGAAGCCCTAAACCCTAAACCCCTAAAGCCCTAAAGCCCTAACCCCAAAAGCCCTAAACCCTAACCCCCAAAAGCCCTAAACTGAAGGTCTAAACCCAAAACATCCAGGAACCCCCTCTTCCCCCCTATAAGGTCCCTGAACCCCTACTTGGAGGATCATGGGACTTAGTAAGTAAGTAATAAGTGGGGTTATAAGTCCCCTAAGTGGGGTTATCCTAAGTATAACCTACTTATAACCTTACTTACTAAGTCCCATGAGCCTCGAAGTAACCCCTAAGCAAGCCCTTGTTATTTGTTTTGTCCATCGTGCTGGTGTTCGATGGTTACACCCTACACTGCCAAAGCCTGAACCCTAATTCTTAAACCGTAAAGCTCTAAACCCTAAGCCCTAAAACACCCCTAAACACCCCTATGCTCTAGACCCTAAAACCCAAAACCCTGATAAACCCTAAAACCCTAAACCTTAAACAATAAACTCTAAATCCTAAACCCTAAGGCCCTAAACCCTAAACCCAGGGCCTCCAGGAAGGATGATGTTCGCGTCGGAGCCCCAAGTGCACTTGTTTGCCCAGGCGGCCTCGCAAGATGATCAGGATACCTAGGTCCCTGAGTACTTTTACAAAGGTTTTAATGAAGGGACCCTAAAATGACAGGGGCAAAGGGCTACTACTCAGGAGCCTAGCAAGAGGATCAGGATATCTTAGCAGGGCATTAAGGCTTTTTACGGGTTAGGGGTATCTTGTGGTTTCGTGCATCGGGGGGGTTTAAGGCATCTTAAACAAGCCGGAAAATGACCATGAACTCCTTTCTTATCCTCATAGATACCTCTAAACCTTACCTTATAGGAACCCTTGAAAAGCTGGAGCCTGGCACCAGCCCCCAACAGCTGGCTGCGCTCTCCGGGCGCCTTGAAACTGGAGCAGACCTGATCGCGTTTAGGTTTGGGGCTGGGGTTTAGGGGCTTAGGGGCTTAGAAGTTAGGGTTTAGGGTTTAGGGCTTAGGGGAAAGGGGTTTAGGGTTTAGGGCATAGGTCTCGGGTGCTATGTTCGGAAGAAATTGGTTCTCAAGGGGGTTTCAGGGTGTGTAGGCTTGTGGGTGTCTCGGGTGCGATGTTGAACAAAGCTGCAAATCCGAATCCCACTTAGCTTCAACATCTCCTCCGCTACCCTAGTTTCTAAAGCGCGAGCCGTGAATCCTTTCTCCATATACCCAAAGTCCGCGTCTCGGCATACCCGACCCTACCCTTGCTTTCTGGTTTATCCTCAAGGGTACATGTACTGAGGTCTCCTTTCCAGCTCGACCCAAACCTCTAAATTGAGGGTTTAGGCTTAGTCTAGGTTCCTGACTAGCCCCTTTTCAATCAGGGTACTCCTTTTCCTACTATTCGGTTTCAATACGGGGATCCAAAAATAAAAAGGGCAAAAGGGATACTACTCAGGAGCATAGTAGTGCTGCTTTGCCAGCCCAGTGGCTGTGCTCACAAGAAGTGTCTTCAGCCCAGATCGGCGACAGCAGTGTAGAAAGCAGGACGAGCTGGGACCTCGCAGACAGACTATAGAGGGCCTTAATCTTTAGAATAGGGTTCTTCTTTACAGGGCTCCTTTAAGGGATACTATAAGGGGTACTATAGGGGTTTAGTACAGGGCCTTAATCTTTAGAATAGGGTTTCGGAGCGCATTATACTATAGTTATAAAAAGGAACCCCCCGCAAGAGTATTGGTAATTGTTACGGCCCCTATATTATAGTACCCTTAGAGTATCCCTTATAGTAACCCTTATAAACCCCCTTTAGGCCCCTGTAATACTTTTGGGAACGGCGTGAGCTGCTTCTGAAATACGACGCCAGGACATCGAGACATCACAGAAAGGTTCATGTGTAGATGTGCGCAAGGTCCATGATATAAGTAAGTTAGCCATGACCCATTCCTGTTTCTAATGTATTTCTCTTTGTGTCGTCATGTTGTCTGGGCTTGCGACCCACTTCCGATCTTCTTGTGGGTCCGTATAAACTTCAGGCAGTCTCTCCCCGCAGTTTCTTGGGGTGAGCCTGGCGTAGGCTCGGAGTATGTTTCGGTTTGGTGGCGCTGAAGTGCAAGCTCAACTAGACCTAAGAGTAACCTAGGAATAGAAAGGGTGCCCTTTTTGGTTTAAAGGGGCATATAAGGGAACCTGAACCCTGCAAAAAGGGAATAAGGGCTTACTCTAGGTCCTAGTAATCGGCGAGCCTGCACATCCTGGCGACTCGACAGCTTCGGAGGACAATGACCCGTCCGCAGCTTCCAGCCAGAAAAGCTGCAGAACGAGCGTTGATATTAAAAGTAATATTAGTACTATTATTCGGTATATAATAACTTTTTCTAATTATACTAATAATGAAAATAATCAATGTGAATGTACTAGTTGTATCGTTTCGGGGTTTCGCGACCCTGTTTGCGAAGCCAGGGCTGAGCACAGATTCTTCAAAACGCGAACTGCTGACAGGAATTCTAAAGCCCAGCGCCAAAAGACGGGTCGAAATTTCAGGCTTCGAGCTAGCTTTCTAGGTTCCTGAGTACTCCAAAAGGGATTATGGGGGTTCCTTTAAAAGGGATCTATAAGGGTACTATAAGGGTCTAGGGTTTAAGGGCCACTAGGTTCCTGAGTAGCTCCTTTATAATCAGGGTGCCCTTCTTCGTAATAGTTAGTTTTAAGAAGGGAACCCTCAAAGAAGACGGGCAAAAGGGTACTACCCAGGAACCTAGCCTAAAGGTAGGGTCGGCGTTCATGCTCGGCGGTCCAGGCTGGAGGGTCGGGTTTCCGGGTGCAGGCAACACTATGTGGATCGACTTCACTCCACCTCGCGAGGAGGATAAGGTGCATCCGCAACATGCCCACGTCCGTCCTCAGCATTCGGGCTTCAGGGCTTGGCAGGGATAGTGGCCTGGGGTTCAAAGTTCTAAGTATGTCAGGATTTATCATTCTTTTAAGGAGTCATATGTTTCCTCTGGGCTTTAGGAGTTTCAGGTTTTCGGATTCAGGGATTAAGAACGTAACATGGAAGCATCATCCAACAAGCTGAACTCACCCTAGCCTAGCCTTGTAGAGGTGCCCTGTTCAGAGAGAGAAACCAGCAATTGCCACTGTACTTGCTGATCTTTGGGGTTGACATGGAGTCAGGTAGTCTTGGTCGTTGAAGCTGTATAGGTTCACCCTAGACCGTAAATCAATGAGGGATGCCGCCCCCAGTTAGAAAGCTCGCTGCAGGCTGCCAGGCTATTACAATGTAGGTCCAGTTTCGTTAGCAAGGAGGCCTTGTTCAGCATTTAGCATCTATGCGGATTCTGCTTCGGAGAAACTGTTTGCTAAACGGGCTTGAATAATTGGAGCCGGGCGATGGGGTGTATCCGAGTATAATTCTTGTGGGGACTATAAGGGAACATTATTGCCAATTGTGGCGATCCCTATCTTACAGGTACTTCTATGTCTCAGAGTGCATCTCACCTCAAGTTCCACTGCTTCCAACCTATCCAGTCTGTTGCACTGCGCCATATACAGGGCTTGCGACTTCGTGTTCTCTAGCCCTGAAGACACCCTAAAGACAGCATGTCCCGAATATTCCCGAAGCCTTGCACCCACTCCGACCGAACAGCTAATATCCCCCCGGACCTAAACGCTAAATCCCTAATCCTACCTTCATCCATGTATGCGCCCACTCCGAAGAATCTGAGGCATCGGCTCCACGAGAGCGTTATGAAGGGCATCAATGCGCAGCCTGGGGCTTAGGGTTTCGGGCACGTTTTAGTGGCATAGAGCTGGAGCTTGCTATGAAGTTGCGTGGATTAGCATTGCGGGTTTGGAGCTCGGGAAATCCGTAGTGCCATCTCAAGTTTGGGTGATCTGAAGTGCTTAAATGCTTGGACTACAAGAGAAACGAAAAGACCTGTCTGATCTATTCTAGATTCGCTTGGCAATTCTGTTTCAAGAACATGGCTATGCCATTAGCAACCCGTGCCTACGTCGACCCATGCTCTAGTTCAGAGAAACCACTCGAAAAGTTTCATAAAAGTTTGCGATGCAAGCAGCTAGAGTCATAACGTGCACTGGTACTACTAGCAAACCTCGCGAGTAAATCGTCGTCACACGGTGACATCGCCGTCGTCGACATCGTCGTCGTCGTCGTTGAATTCCTAGCATTATTGCAACATTTGTCATAGCTCTTGCTGCGGTTGTTACTAGTCTGGCTCCATATTTCATGTGCGTAGTAGTACTCGCGCACTCTTTTTCCAACTATTCGGTTTTAGTAAGGGGACCCTAAAATCAAAAGTGCAAAAGGGTGCTCAGGAACCTAGTGCTGATGTCTGTGTTAGGGAGCTGACGGCTTCAGGTTTGGGGATTCTCGGCACCCCGCCGCTGCAGCAGCATGGGGAACTCTTCGTAAAGCACCTGCACCGGTTCTTGCTCAGCTTGATGGTCTCTGTCTTGAACGAGTTGTAAGCCTAACAAGGTTTGTGAAGAAGATATGACTAGTTGGGCTTTTGGGGTACGGTCTTCACAACTCTGAGAAGCATAACTCTAAACCCCTGTTCGATGCTTAAGTGCGTCACCAAGAATCTGGGCTATAGAAGTGCAAGATAAGGATTTCCGTAAGACGTCTCTAGTAATCAGACTCATATTACTGCTTGAGGGGGAAAAGGCTCCCAGATTTTCAACATCATCCCGCTTGTCACGGGTTCGCAGCTTTCGGGTTCCTGCTTCACTGCCTCTAATCGTTGAGCCCAACAAGGTCGCACACATCGTGCACAGCATTTCCCAAAAGGCTTCAGAGCGACGTATTGTGTCCCGGCAAAACCAGCGGCTACTAAACTCAGTTAGTTGGGTACGGCCCCCACTCAGTAAAAGTTGAATAATATTCATAATATAGATATATGAGGACCTTAATAGTAGCCCTATTATAGACTCTTACTGTGTGGGGGCAGTACCTAATCAATTAGTCTACTCCCAGGAGGCTCTGGTGATGCGACCCGTGACAGCTGCCCCTCCTGACCCTCTCCCCTGATAAAGACCGATACGAACCATATGGGTGGTTGTCAAAATTAGGGTCCCTTTTTGGGTCCTTATTATAATACGGCACCTAATACTTAGGGTACCCGGAAAGGCATAATCTTGACAACCACCCATATGTACCTGGACCTCAGTTCCACTCCTGAGGAACCTCGACAACCAGGTAGTGTAGAGTGCAGGGCGTGACGTGAAGTTCGCGTCGGGGGGGTCTACTTACTCAAAGACGTGCTTCTGTTCGTTGCTCGCATTGCTACTGCCAAACATAACCTATCAGCCCACGTATGCTAGTGTTGCCACTGGTATGTCTTCATCAAGAAGTCCTGCTCTGCAGTTCTCTGATCTTCCAATCACTAGTACGGTAGAATGTTACAAAGTCTGCTGCCCTATGAATTCCCGCCCTCCGCCCCAAAAACACATCCCAACCACGTTGGTCCTCTTGGTCGGGCTGAATGAAGCAGGGATTTTGTTTACTAGTGCCCCAAAACCAACTACACCCCCACCAAAACCCCAGAAAAGAAATCCTCTTCAAATCAGACCAGACCCCAAAAGATTCAAACAAACGAAAAGGACAAGTGCATCACGAGACCGCAACTTCTTTTTCATACCAATCACAACTGAGCCCTCTACTTTCATCCCAACAAACCCTCCAGTGCTACATCCGAGGGCAACGCATTTCCCTGCTCATCCTCGCGGCACATCTGCATCAGCATCTGCACCTCTTTGCAGCTGCACACACCCGAGAGCCGAACCCTAAACCCTAAGCCCTAAACCCTAAACCCTAAGCCCTAAAACCCTTATTGAGCATTCACCCAAAACCCTGAAGTCTGAACCCAAGGACCGACACCCCAAAAACCATCACAGAAAGCTCGCAGGACTTCCTATACCGAACTAGACCCCTTGCAAAAAACTATAATTTTCACTGTTTCTTATAGGTTACAGGAACCAAAATTTCAAAACTAGCTCTTCGTACCCCTAAGCTTCTAAGATCTCAAGCTCGGATTTCTGCGCAGCCTCTTGTAGAGAAAGTCGCTCCAGCTTCGACATCAAACAGGTGCGAAACCTTCCGAATGCTTTTTCGGGTTTAGTATAGGGGCCTTAATAAATAGAAAAAGGTTTTGGGGCCCACTATACTATAACTATACTAAAGAACCACAAAAATAGTATAATAGGTAATTAGTGAGGCCCCTATATCAGGGTTCCTTTGAGGGTTCCATAAGAGTTTAGGGCTTTAGGGTAAAGCTCAGGGTGTTTGAGGTTTGGGGATTCTGAGTTCTGAGCTTCAGGGAGAGTTTTGTAGGGTGTTTATGTGGTTCTATACGGCTTAGATGTGTTAATATGGTTTCGTACGGGCGCAGGATCAACCACTCCATCCGATGCAACATGGCGACACCTGAACTGTCGTCTTGCTCGGCTTGGAAGTTTCGGGTTTTGGAGACCCTCAGCCCTCAGGGCTACTAGGATTATAGGGGTTCCTTTAAAAGGGATCTATACGGGTACTATAAGGGTTTAGGGTTTAGAGGCTACTAGGCTCCTGAATAGCCCCGTGATTATAAGGGTATCCTTTTTCCTACTATTCGGAGTCAATAAGGGGGCCCTAAGATAAGACGTGCACAAGGGTACTACTCAGGAACCCCTAGACTAAGATCATGCGTGTAGCTACGACTGCCAAGGGCGTAGCTTGGCTTTGGAAAACCCTGTTACGTGTACAGCAACGTCTCACAAAAACGTCCAAACTGTCCACCACGTTAAGTACCTACTACTCCCTGCTAGGCCCCCATGCTCCAAAACTCCTACAAACACAAGCCCGAAACCCAAAACCAAAATGTCATATAACCTCCAAACTCAAACCCTGAAGCCTGAGACCCCAAACGACAAGACCGGACTTCCCCAAGCCCTACTTAAAGGTTCATGGGACTTAGTAACTAGGGTTATTATTGGGGTAACTATACTTACAATTACTTATAACCTCAATTAAGGGACTTATAACTATAGTTACTAAGTCCCATGATCCTCGAAGTAGGCCCTATATAAACGTCTGAAGTCAAAAGCCCCTGACCCTAAATCCGAAAAAACAGGGTTGTGCAACATACTATATTTTGGGGGTTCCTTATTGTAGCTATAGTATAATGGGCCCCAAAACCCCATTCTAATTATTAAGGCCCCTGTATTAGAGGCCCCATTTCCGAGGCGTCGGCTCATGCCGGGTCAAAGTTCCTTGTCCCGCAGGGTCCACTTGGCCAAAGGCCTCGCCAAAGAGGAGCAATGCACGGTTTAGGGTTTAGGGGCTTAGGGTGCTTTCTTGTAACCCTGAAGCATTCAAGCAACTTAGCAATCCTGAAGCTGCGACGTTGGGGCCTAGGCTAGAGGATTTTAGGTTGCCCTACACCTTGGGCGCTAAACCTGCACGACGCCGTATCAAACCTTGAAGCCCTATGCAGCCATCACCGAAGCCCCCATAGAACCCCCAAGAGAAACTGAAAATGACGCCTCAAAGCCGTATGAAACAATAAGGGCCACAGAAAGAAACCCCCCAAGTTGAGGGACCCCTCCCCCCAAACCCAAAACACAAACCCTAAACCCCCGAATCCCCATAGATCCCTTCTAGAACCCTTTAAGGAGCCCTTTAAGATCCCTTAAGGCCACTATTCAGGAACCCCAAATCTCAAAACCCTGAATCCTAAGCCCTAAGCCCTGAACCCTAAGCCCCCCTAAACCCTAAACCCCCCTAAACCCCTAAAACCCTAAATCCCTAAAACCCGAAACCTCCCCGTCTCTTCGCCTCGCGCATGGTCCTCGCAACCTCTTCGATCTCCTCACCGAAGCACAGCTCGATGGCCTGAAAAGTAGGGGTTTAGGGTTTAGGGTTTAGGGGTTTAGGGTTTAGGGTTTAGGGCTGAGGACTTGAAATTCCCAAACTTAAAATGCGGGAGTTTCCGGAAATAGGAGACCCTCATCTAGTAAGAATCTAATACCTTAAATAGTAGGATCCTTATTAAAACGACCCCAAAGTTCGGTACCCCTGTTTTTTCGAAACGCCCCACGTTGATTTGATGCCGCATTCCTTAAGTAACGGGTGTTGGAGTCTGCATGGAGGACTTGAAATTAGGGATTGCTTTTGTACAGCTATGTTCAAACCGAGGGTTTAGAGCGGTTTAGTTTTTGGGATCCTTTATGTTCGAAGGTTTTCTTCGATTTCCATGGTGCGCCCATGTTGATTTGATTGGGGGTTTCATGCTTCCTGGGTCCTGCATACAATGGTTTTGTAGGGTTGATATTAGGTTGCTACAGAGTTTTACTAGGAGCCTCTCCTTGCTTAGAGTATACTACAGGACCTGCAATTCTCGGAAACTCTCATAGATGTCTTGGGGAGCAGAAGGCTGTTGATTGGGCCCCAAACACCAAAATCCTAAACATCAACATCCTTGTACATCCACTCCTCGAGCCCCCGCGTTCTGTAGAAAGTAAACAAATGAACCGAACAATAATGACGTCACTTTGAAGCTCGTTGGGTTTCAACAGGATTTCTTGACGATAACTTCTGGCCCTGAAGAGACGTTTTATCCGCAACTTTTCACGTTGGGGTTTAGGGGTTCTGGTTTGGGCCTAGGCTTCAAGGTTTCGGAGCTTGTGGTTCAGGGTCCAGGACTCTGGGGGGCCTCTACCTACTTGTTATCATGGGGAACTAAAGGTTGACCTTTTTGGATTAATTATACAGGGATTATATAGGGACTATGCTACCCAAAAAAAGGTTAAAGTTTAAGGTTACCTGCTCTCCTACTGGGTATAAGGTTCGCCAGGTTTGAAGATTTTTGTGTTCTGCAGGATCACTGTACACTTTTTAGGTAAGCCACGCCCGGCATTCTAAGCCGCAAGCTGAGCCCAACAGCCTAAACCATACATCCTACGGCTCATCATTACCTAAACCTTACCTTTGGTTAGTAGGGAATGGAAGAACGGTAGTAATATGAGCTATAATTGTCCCCATTCCTCCATTCCCTACTAACCAAAGGTAAGAAACCCTAAACCCTAAGCATTCACAGATTCGCAGCCTCCATGGTGACCGGGGTCTCTTCTGGCCTTCGCAGGGGCACTCTTCAACCCCAGATCTAAGAGTGCAAGGTCCGGTTTTGGAAAGTGGAGGGGGGACGTTTGGGGTACACTCCAAAAAGCACCCCGAAACCCTAAACCCTAGACCCTAAACCCTAAACCCTAGACCCCAGACCCTAAACCCTAAACCCTAGACCCTAAACCCTAAACCCTAGACCCTAAACCCTAAACCCAAAACCTCTAAAACCCCAAAGACGGTGTTGACTTGAAACCCGCAACAAACCCTCAGCCTCGAAGCCCGATCCCGGGCCCTAGAACCCGAAAGCCCCACCAAACCTGGATGAAAAGAAGCCCTGAACCACCCTTGTCCTTTTAGAAATAATAGACAGAGCCCTATACCTAGAAGGCATCCGCCAGAACCCTATTCTATTTATTAAGGCCGCTATAGTATTGGAAGCCTTAGGGGGGCCCTTACAACAAACTTTGGAGTAGCCTGCTCGGAAGGAGTTGCCGAGATCGGATAGGGTAATTGGAGCAATCGTAAGAACATGAGCAAGGGCTCGGGGTTCTCCACAAGATTCTTACAGCTTGCAAGGGGTGCTTTAAGGCTCCTTTCAGCTTCTAAGGGTTCCTTAATAGTTCTACAATGGTTTCAGCTTATTGGGGATTTTTTTGTTTACACTTCGGGCCGAGGGTTTAAACCCAAGTTTAGGGCTTAGAGGATAGGGCGTGGGGCTTAAGGGTCGGTTTCAAGACTTTAGGCTTAGGTGGCATTTTGTCCTTCTGCAGAGCCTTTCAAACCCGTACAACGACGTGTAGAATCCTGTCAGACCCTCGTAGAATTTTTTGCGGAACCCCAAAAGACCATAAGAAGGCGACGAAGCCTGCAAACCACCAGTAGGCGTCGATATCAACAGCCCCCAACAAATTAAGTATAGTGAGGGTTCTGTATCCCGAATCAATACCTAGATCCCGAAACCGTAAGTAAACCCTGGATCCCTAAACCCTAAATCCCTAAACCGAAAACCGTTGCACAACCACAAAGCAAGGCCTTGGGGTTCTCTCAAGCCCTAAACCCGAAACCCCTAAACCCTAAACCCTTATACCCTAAACCCTAAAATGGACCTTTCCACAACCGCAAAGCAGTACCCCGTGCGGGCTCGGGTTCTGGCGCTGTCCGTCTCCGCTCTTCAAACGCCGCCCGTCGCTGACGTAGGGCACCGATGATCTCCGGGGCTGCCTCGAGTTACAGGGTTGATTAGGGTTTTGGGTTTTAGGGTTTGGGGTTTACGGTGCTCATGCCGTCTAAAGTGTGATTATAGTAGAAGCCCCCAAGTTGGAAACCCAGTAGCCTCAGTCCTTAAGAGTCATGTATAGTGAATCCCAGCACTATTTGTCCTCAAACCGGTTTCCAACTTTTTGCGGTTCACTGTAGGAGTTCGGGTCTTGAGATGATCTCTGGAGCTGTGGGGTGTAAAGTTCGGGGTTTTGGTATTTTCGTGCGTAGGATTTAGGGGTTCGGGGCTTTGGCATGTAGGGTCGAGGGTTTGGAGATGTCGAGTTTCTGGGAACACAGCTTTAAGTTAATTACAGTGCTTCATCGGTAACCGTGACCACAAGAAACTTGAGCAGGTCTATTGCGGGCCGTTGCGGGCTGGTATTTCTCTTAGTTGCTGAGTTCATAAGCCCCCAAAAGTGTACACTTTTAGTTTTATAGTGGGTAATATTATCCCAAGCAGGGTAAAGTGTATCCACTCAGCTACTAGGGTGTATTGGCCCAAGATTCAGGTAGCAGGCTGGAGGCTCTTGTGTGGTTTTGGGGCATAGGGGACTGAAGACGTCGGGAAGAGTCTGTGCCGAACCTACATTCACATCGCGCAAAGCATCACAGACACAGACTTTACTCCTCTTGCAATGCCGAAAACCGGATTTTTCGGTTTCCAGGCCATTCTTCAGCGAAGGCTCGGGGGTTTTTGAAAAGAAGGCCGTTCAAACGAGGTAAACTCTACTGCCCCTCGTAGCAAGAGCCACCGTTAGGCCGTTCTCCTGGAATGCCAAAAACAGGGTGCGGGGTTCGGCGTAAACCCTGGAATCCGAATCGCCAAAACAATGGCAACGGCTGCCTGCACGAAGGGCTTGTACTCTATCCTGCCCATGGAGTGACAGGGCTTGGGATTGAGAGCTTAGCGAGGACGGTGGAGGGTTGGGGGATTGTCGCCATCGCAGTCTGCAGCGGGATTGTCTCGGTTGCTTCTGTTGCTTCTGCTGCTACTCCTGCTGCTCCTGCTCCTGCTACTGCTGCTCCTGCTTTTCCTACTACTCCTCCTCTTCCTCCTCCTCCTCCTCCTCCTGCTCCTTCTCATGCTTATAGGGCTGCCGCCACTGCTACCCCGACTGCTGCTGCGACGACTCCTCCTCCAGCTGCTGCCTCTGTAATGCTACGGCTAAAGCTACGACTACTTCTACTGCTACTCCTACGCCTGCTTCTACTACTCCTGCCCCTGCTTCTGCTACTACGAGTCCGACGATGACGACTCTACTGCTACGACGCCGCCGATGACCAATACCGCCAGGGCTGATCATAACCACAAAACAGGTGACAGAAGCGATAACCCAGAGACTCCAATATCCCTTCATTAAGGAATATACCTTAAATTATCCCTAACATGATTGAAGGAATATTCCTTAATTAAGGGATGTTGGAGTCTCTGATAAGCTTCAAACGTAAAGCATGCCGAGAAGTCCTTCCAGTCTCAAACTCCGTGGCTGTCGTCAAGAGCAGTTTGATGTCCCAATCCTTCGCAGTCGGTAATATAAGTGCATTAATTAATAAAAAAAAAACAGGGTTTTGGGGCCCTTTATACTTTCATTCTACAATAATCAGAACAAGGTTTCGGGGCCCTTTATACTACAATTATAACAAGGAGGCCCCCCAAAATAGTAGAGGTAACTTCTTATTCCGGTGCCCTCCGCCCGAACTCTCATCACTGACCCTTGCTCTGTGGTATTCAAAGGCCCCACGACGCCTGCATGCAGAGCTCAGGTTGCGCTGGAGCAGGTTCCGAGTCCCAAATCAAACAGATTCAGCCAAAAAGTAAACCCTAAACCTTGCAACTTTAATTGCTGAGTCCATTGGCCTTAAACCAACAACCACAGCCTCGAGAAATCTGCAAAGTCCAAACCCCTCAACCTTCAACCCTTAGACATTGGGCCCTCAAAAGGCTACGTTTTCCTTCCCTAAACCCCGAAGCCTCAAACCCCTGAGCCCCAAACCCTAAACCCTCATCCTCAAATCCTGAAAGCCTGAGCCCTGAATGCATCTAAATTCCCAACCCTTTCCCTGCCCTTCCAAACCTGAAGCCTCTCAAGGCCTCAAGAGATCCGAATTGAGATTCCCTGAAGAAAGCAGCTTGCCTTTAAGGATTCTATGAGGGGTTTTCAAGGGATCTATAAGGGTTCCTTTAAGGGATCTACAAGGGTTCCTTTAAGGGTTCTCTTTAAAGGGGTTTAGGGTGCCTTTAAGGGTTCCTTAGCAGGCTCTTCTAAGTGAAAGGGTTCCTTTCGGGGTTCCTTCAAGCTTGAGAGCCGTGGTTGAGGGTTTAGGTAAGGTTTACGGTTTAGGGCTGGTTTTTAGGTTTAGGGTTTGGGGCTTGGCGCTTGGCTTGGTCATGATAGAGCGTGTTGTTATGTTGAGGTTGGGCTTGGGTTTTGGGGCGACGGTTTAGGGCTTAGAGTTGCAGGACATGATGGTGCCCACATCATCGAACATAACTGCCTAACTCCCTGCAAAAAGCCTACCCGCTCAATCGATACCCTGGGGATTTGAATCAAGAAGCCCCTTAAAGGAATCCTTATAGATCCCTTAAAAACCCCTTATTATTACCCTGAAAGGCAAGCTGCTCTCTTCCATGAGCTCCGGCAATTAACCTGGAATCTGAGTGCTCCGCCGTGAGACTCAATGGTGTGGCGTACAGCAAATCCGCCACCTGTGTCGCAAGCTGTCAAGTCTCGTAGCGTATCGTACAGCACAGTAAAATATACTAGAGTAGAACAGATTATAGTACAGTATAGTATACTGTAGTATAGTGTCCCCCAAACCCAACCCGAGGCCAAGAAATGCAAACCTGACACGTAGGACAGAAGCCTTCATAGTTCGAACAGGGTTGTAGTGTATGCTATACCGTAGTTAAGCCAGGATTGCTATACCTCAACTAAACAAAGACTTTAAGGGAACATGATTATTAACTCTTCACACCCCTTATCTTCTCTTGCCCGAAACGTACACACTAAACCTCAGTCAAACTCCAGACACAAAGGCCGGCAATGAAAGCGGTGCAGGCAGGACGGCCCCGAGCCCTAAACCCTGCCTTCAACAAGGCTATCCAGCAGCTCAAGCCGTAAAGTTTTGCTGCATGGCCCGAGCAGTGCTTCGGGTTTAGGGTACATAATCACTAGGCCCCAAAAGCTGCGAAACCTCCAAACCCCAGCCAACGGCCACAAACTCCAAAGCACTCAAATTCCGAAGTGAATACCCAACCACCTCCTTGTGTCTAAGCTCGAACTCATTCTCTTCGTCTGCGGCATCCTCGGTGGATCTTTTGGGTTTAGGGTTCAGGGTCTCCTACTCCCCTGGGAAAAGCGGCGCAACAGTTTCAGAGGTACAGCAGCCATTAAAACAAGCCTTGCCCCCACAAAATCCCAAAACTTTAAGACACCCAAACCGTGAAGCCTAAACCCCAACCCAAACACCCGTGTTGAATCAAAGGTCCTCGTTTTGGCGCGGGGTGCACCTGTGCCTGTCCCTCTGCCCGTGTTTCCTTTTCCTTGTCGTTTTTTTGTCTGCTTCTAAACCCTAAACTCTAAATCCTAAACCTTACACATTCATGAATGGAGCACAGAGGGAAAGAAAGTAATTACCAAGGGGCCGGGGAGGTCGGGAGGCAAAGCGGTGAACTGAAGCAAAACCACGGGGGTTTGGGGTTTAGGGTTTAAGGATTCAGAAGGTCACACCGTTGAAGGCCCAAGCCATGGATCCCTCTCGTCAAGCAAACTGCAAAATCTAAGGCAAAAAGCTCTAAGCCGCAAATGAACTTAACCCTTAAAGGCCTTGCTCCTAATCCCCACCCAGTAGACGCTAAACCTCACTTCGCAGAGTTACTTGATCCCCATGCCCTCACTTTCATGCACGCCTAACCTGCACCCTGACATGTCACCGTGCAGTACGCCAGGCCCTCCATTTTGGGATTTCTCAAGAAAGGATCTGGTTCCTCGTGCTGAAAACACCGTGTTGACTCAGTTGACTCGTTCTCTAGAACTCATCATGCCGAAGCTCCAAGCAAGCGCTAGCTCATGTCAAGCCATACTCAACTCTTGAACAAAAGGATTAACAAGACTGTCAGAATCCGTTTCAAAGAGAATGAAAAGACACCTGACCCAACCCCTGAAACCCACCGCAGGAATCATCCAACAAGATCCCGAGCCATACATGTCAACACCTACGATCACCCGCTTCTCGGCCGTGGCGCGAAGATGTTTGCCAGCAGCGTGCTAAGATCCAACTTCTCACGTTCGGCCTAGGGTCTCTGGCGGTAAGGGTAATGTAGGGTCTTAGAGTGTGATGTGGCGGCCTTAATCAACAGAACAGAGCCTTGGGGTATACCTAGTATCTAGGCACAATATCCGAAATTGGGCTCTGTTGGGCACCGGGGCTGTGACCCGAACCTTGTGAACTGGTCCGCGATGCTGACTCGCTGGAAAAACCTGTATCTTGTACCACTCGAAAACAGAACTACTTGACCAAACGCAAAACCCGGAAATCAAGCCCATCTGGGTGTGTATTTCTCGCATGGAGCCCATACTTTGAGCCCCAACCACGACAGAAGCTCCATTTGCTAAGCCCTTTTTGGTCTCCGGTGATTAAAACCTGCTCGTAAAAACTGTCAACAGAGGTACGACCCTCTTGACACAGAAGGTCTGGATCACAGCAGCAGGAATCTAACAGAGTGCCACTGAAATCTAGACCTTTCCGGCCAAACCAAGCCCGAAACCATAAAATCCCTGAAGCCCATAAGCCCTAGAAACCCCTGAAGGCCACTAAAAACCATCAAATCCTTACAGCCCTAGTAATTGGGGTTGTAGGTACCTTCAGCAGTAGCCACATATAACTACAGCTTCCTTGCTCGTAACCATACTTACTACTTGGAGGGTCGGGGGACTTAGTAAGTAGGTAGTAAGTAGACTTATAAGTACCCTAAAATGAACCCTAATTGGGGTTATGGTACTTATAAGTTTATAAGTCCGTAAAATAAACAGTTACTAAGTCCCCCGACCCTCCAAGTAAGGTCTTATAGGATCTATGGGAGTTTCCGAATATAGTACAGATTGCTTGCTCGTAACCATACTTACTAAGTCCCCTGCACCTCCAAGTTAAACCAAAACCCAAAACTTGGTCTCCGGCCGTTGGTCCTGCGACCACTTCCCCTTCCTCGCATGGATTTAGGGTTTAGTGGCTTCCGGTTCATGGCCGGGATAGTATTCAAAAAATGTAAATTTTCATTCCTTCTTGGGCTTATTTAGTACCCCGAAAAATTTAAAATGTTACTTAACTATGACAAAAACCCAGGGGTTGGCAGCAAGATCTTTGAGGAAGGTTACTGGGAAACCTTTCGGAGTACTCGGGAGAATTGGGGTTCAGGGCTTAAGGGTTTACAACAGGGCTTTAACACTTCGAACAGGGATTTAGGGCATATACCACAATAAGTAACGACCAAAATAGTAGGGGTAATTTTTAAGGCCCCTATATCAAGGGTAAGATGGGTTCAAAGGTTCAGGGCCTTTATGCAGTTCTGTTGAATTTCAGGAGCTGTCTTGGCGGAGAGAAGGCGTAAGGGATGCGTGTCCATGTCCTAGATCCAGGACTCAACTTCCCAAAAGCCTGAACCCAATACCTAAGCCCTTAAACCCTCAGCCAGAAACCACCAAAAACCCTACACCCTAAAACAGAAACCATCAGAAACCCAAAAACCCTGAACCCCAATACCTAAGCCCTTAAACCCTGAACCAGAAACCCCGAAAAGCCCTGTACTCTGGGATGCCCGCCGGTTTTGAGGATTTCGGATTTGGGAAGTCCCGTTCGGTTTGCGGGTATTTGGCAACGGCAAGGGCTTGGGGAGGGCTTTGTGGGCTTATATACGGCTTCCCAGAGACTCCAATGTCCCTTAATTAAGGAATATTCCTTAAATTATAGTAGGATCCCTAAGATGCTTTAAGGAATATTCCTTAATTAAGGGATATTGGAGTCTCTGGGTTTAGGGTGTAGGAGTCTATACAGGGTTCTAGGTTCGTGCCACGCGGGTGATGCCTGCTGCTCGAAACTTACATCATCTGCCTTCACCACCACACATCCGATCGCTCGCCACAGAAGGCATGAGCACACAGTTGTCTGACTTGGACATCGATAAGGATTTGATATCTGGGAGCTTCCGAAATGGGGGGCCTTGTTAATGATAAGGACCCCAGAATAAGGTACCCCTATGTCGGAAATTCGGTACCCTAAGTCGGATGCTTAAATTTGCTGCACATTCCTCAGCTGATCCTGTACAAGGCCATTGTGGTGAACCTTGTACAGAATACGATATACTTCAAGAAGATTGGGAACCTAGACGATGCGACAAAAGAGCAGAGTGTGACCAAGTCAGCAGCACCCCGGGTCACGACAGATTCATCACCAAGAATGAAGGCAAAAGAACCAATGGTGGCTTGGATCTGGTGCACGATCCTGCACACTGCTGTCACCCCTGCAGATCGCCGCATAACCCCAGGTCGCGACAGATCCATCACCAAGAACGGCGGCAAAGGCACGCAGATTGGCTTGGATCTGATGCACGTTCCTCAACAGATCCTGCGCAGCACTGCTGTCACCACTGATGCGAGGACAGCCCCAGGTCACGACAGAGCCATCATCGCGAATGGCGGCAAAAGCTTTTGAAGTAGCTTGGATCTGCTGCACATCCCTTAGCTGATCCCTGACAGCACAACTGTCACCGCCGCAGTCCGCACCACCCCAGGTCACGACAGATCCATCACCAAGAACGGCGGCAAAAGCG
Source organism: Symbiodinium sp. CCMP2592 (assembly GCA_905221615.1). Classification (NCBI taxonomy): domain Eukaryota; class Dinophyceae; order Suessiales; family Symbiodiniaceae; genus Symbiodinium; species Symbiodinium sp. CCMP2592. Next base: position 114,981 of record CAJNDT010006138.1, read on the forward strand.
CGCAGAGTGGCCTGGATCTGCTGCACGTTCCTCAGCTGATTCTGCACGGCGCTGCTGTCACCACCAGAGCCCGCAGAACCCCAGGTCACGACACAGCCATCATCGCGAATGGCAGCGAAAGCTTCTGAATTGGCCTGGATCTGCTGCACGTTCCTCAGCCGATCCTGCACAGCACTGCCGTCACCCCCGCAGTCCGCAGCACCCCATGCAACGACGAATCCATCGCCCAGAAGGGCAGCAAAGGCACCTGATGTGGCTTGGATCTGCTGCACGTTCTTCAGCTGATCCTGCACGGCACTGCTGTCACCACCAGAGATCGTAGAACCCCAGGTCACGACAGAGCCATCATCGCGCATGGCAGCGAAAGCTTCTCCAGTGGCTTGGATCCGATACACATTCTTCAGTTGATGCTTGACAGCACTGCTGTTGCCACCGCAGTCAGCATCACCCCAGGTCACGACAGAGCCATCATCGCGAATGGCAACGAAAGCTGCGGAATTGGCCTGGATCTGCCGTACGTTCCTCAGCTGATCCTCCACAGCACTGCCGTCGCCCCCGCAGTCCGCAGCACCCCATGCCACGACGAATCCATCGCCCAGAAGGGCAGCAAAAGCACTCATGGTGGCTTGGATCTGCTGCACGTTCTTCAGTTGATCTCTGACAGCACTGCTGTTGCCACCGCATTCAGCATCACCCCAGGTCACGACAGATCCGTCACCAAGAATGGCGGCAAAAGCATTCATTGTGGCTTGGATCTGCTGCACGTTCCTCAGCTGATCCTGCACAGCCTTGGTGTAACCACCATCTTCCTGCGGATCCACCACCATACCACAACAATCCAAGGTCGCGACAGAGCCATCTCCAAGAATGGCAGCAAAGGCGCTCCAGCAGCTGCACATCTGAACAGTGCTTGATTGTAAAGTCAGTGAATCACCATTCTCCAGCCCGGCTTCTTCAAGCGAAGCAAACCCATCCAACAGGCGTCCGCCTGAGTTCAGAAGCCGTCCTTTGCAGACTCCGAGCTGGGTCTGTGCACGCTGCTTCAAGTCTCCCGGGCTATCCGCCAGGGTTGCTTCCAAGGTAACTTTCCTGCCGCTAAGCAGTCCAACTTCCACCGTGAATGACATGGCGAAACTCGAAACCCTGAACCCTGCAGAACGCGTCAAAATACGGGCCTGCGTTTTTGTATACCGCATCAAACCCCAAGCCCCTAAACACCAAACCCTGGTAATGAAGGCAACTGAATGCTAAAGGCTTTAGCAGGTCCTACTCTAGAGCCCAAACACGACCACCCAGATGTAAATTCACCAGCATCCCAGATGAAACCTGAATACTCTCCGCGAAACAACCCGAACATAATTCTTAGCTCATTATTGTACAACGAACAGGGTTTCCCTTCGGACTTGTTATTTCTCTTTTGGTGATTTCAAAACGCAATCCTAAATTATGGGTGTAGGGGCTAATAGACGACAGACTGTACCCCTCTGTTCAGGGAAAGCTCCAACGGAACGACGCAGAGTTCGCACTGGATCTCGGATCTCACTCAGAGGCCTGAACAATCAGTATGAATCTCTCTTGTATAACCCTCCAGCGAGAATGTGACATTGAACCCCTAGGAAACCGGATGAGGCGTATCAAACACTAGAGAACCCTACAATCCCCTTAAGCCAGCCATCACAAGGGCCCATAAAGAAGGTAGTGTAATTCCAAACAGGGGCCGTTATCGTTAGAACAAGGTTGTGGGGTATGTTCTACTACAAAACGGGACGGTAAGGGAGTGTCGCAACAGATTCTTCCGGCACCGTTTTGGGGACCCTCACGTCTGTCTACAATCGCTGTAGAACTCCCCCCCCCCACTCTGCAGAAAGAAGCAAGCCTTCTTGGAAGCAACCCTAAACTATAAACCCTAGGTGCCTGAGACGATTCGGTGACGCCCTTTGTTCCGCTGACTTCCTGCAAGTCGAGAGGTATTGGTGCTTCAAGGTTACCCCCCCACATAGGAGCCTTGGTAACTTTGCTGGATTTTAAGGCCCATTAAAGTACAATGTACCGTAAATCCTAAACCCCCAACCCAAAAACCCCAGACAGGATAATTACATTAAGGAGCCCGAGTGTCATTCTAAGGACATGTAAGAAGAGAGCTATATTCAGGAGCCGTAAAGGAATGCCGTTACTCATTCTTCAGGTGCCTGTATGACATGGCACAAAGTGCTTGGAGGAGAAGGAAAAGTTCGGTTGCCTCTATCGACCGCCCAGCTAATAAGGAATCGATGTGGGAGTTTCCGAAAATAGGGGACCCGAACATAGCACACTAAATAGCAGGATCCTTATGATAAGGACTCCAAAATAAGGTACCCCTAGTATTCGGAATCTCCCATTTAGGTTTCGAGGAACATCAGTGTTCGGAATGCTTGAAAGTCCATGAGCAGCTGTACGGTTAAGGTGCGTGGCTTGGGGGTTCAAGGGGTCAGAGTTTAGGGGTGCAGGGCTTAGTTGCAGGTCTTATACTTGTAAGTAACGCGACCTTAATTATTGAGAATGCCCTGTAACTTGAGAATGCCATTTAACCTCACGTCGATCAGCTTATGCCCATCCACTTCTCTGAAAACGACCACGAGAGGTTTTGCCGGAGACGAGAGTTTCAACATGCCATCTGCCTCCGAATCTCGCTCAAGGTGTGCATAGCAATGCTTTTACCCTGAGTTTGCCACACCACTAGGCCGGTGCCTTTAATTCGTAGTCCGCTAAGAAGCTCTCCTTAACAAAGAAAGCCTGACGACTACACAAAGCAGGAAAACCAACGACATCCCACATCAGGCACAATCTCGTCGAACTATCGTCGGGACGATCGTCTTCACGACAATCATGATCATCAGCATCATCAGCGCCACCATCACTACTATCGCAATAGCCACGTCATCCTCACAATCTGCACCAGGACCGTCATCGCCATCTGTCGTTGCCACTGTGCACATCACCAGCATCGTCATCATCAGCATGATCATAGGGGCAATCAACACCATCATCAGAATGACCTGGACCTTTGTCATCATCAACAATGACGGTGCTTTTGGCACCGAGCTTGTGATTGCGCATGTACTTAGCATGTCGCCGACGAACCCTGACAAACCCCTAGTGGCCCCAAAAAAGGCAAAACCCTGGAACCCCAAGCCCAAAACCCTCCCAAAAGACCAAATCCCCCAACTGCCAAAACCCATAAAGCCATATAGTTTAGGTCTTAAGGCAAAGTTCTACAAAGCACCCCGTGAAACCTTAAAGTACCCCCAAAGCGTCTGTCCTGGTGATCCACAGATTGGCCGAGCACCTCCTCTTCGACGTGCATAGGTGGCCTGAGAGCAATACCACTTGAAGGGGCTTCTGGCGAAACTGAACTTAGACCCGCAGCACAAATGATGATCTTAGCTGTTTCTTAGGGATTAAAGGAACCCGAAAATGACAAAAACACTATTTATAAGTACCTCTTAAATTCTTAGATGGTCCTAGGCTTCAGGATTTACAGGGTAGGGTATAGGGTTGAGGGGTGTTCGGCTTCGGAGGCAGCGGCTTCGCGGACACCTGTAGGTTGCGAATGTCTGGGCCTTGGAAGGGCTTTGGACGAAGGGTTCAGGGCTGGCGGTTTGGAGTCCATCTCTGGGCTTCCTACGAAACAGCTTCCGACAATGATGATGATGTCAGTGTTCGGGTGACGATGATAATGATGAGGAAGTTCGTGATGGTGGTGATGATGATGGTGGAGTGATGATGATGATGATGATGATGTTGGCGATGATGGCGATGATAATGCGGAAGGATGAGGGCTGCAAGATCACGAGCAGCAGGGACATCATGGACAGGATGAGGCTCGTTCATAACATCATCGTTTCGGAATGCTGGATCAACCGCTCGGATCCTCCTGGCGAAGCTTCCCTTGACCCAGAACTGTCGATTTTGCAGCTTTGGATGCATTTCGACTTGACACCTCCATGACAAGAAAGGCATCGACAATCCCGATTACCCATTGCAGGCAAGACCGAGCATGCGGTTGCAAAGCCTTGGGGTCTAGGGGGCATGGCAGAAGTTCCGGATGCGGAAGTCAATGGCAGGGGGGCCGCTTCTTTAAGAACTTCTACGGAATCGCAAGACCCTGCTTCTAGCCTCAAACCCTCGAACTTCGAACATCAAGCCCCAAACCCTGAAACCCTCGATCAATATGGGACCCTTGCCCGAACCCATCGACGCGAAACCCTCTCTGGGCCACCGGCGGCACAAGCCGCGTTTGCTCGAAGGACGTGGCCAGATCGTGAAGCTGTCGGACCTTGCCGGCTGCTTTTCTAGGACGCCCAAACCCTGAACCCTGCAACCAAAACCCCAAAACTTAAACCCTAAATCCCAAAGCCTGAACCCTGAAGAAATGGAGCAACCAACAGCTCGCAATCTTCCGGTGCCAGTAGGGAACTGAAAAGAAGAAACGTAGAAATTGGAACAACCCGAAACCGCCCTGCACCCCTTGCTCCCCTCCTCAACCCCTCACATCTCACGCAAAGACGCAAACACAGTCCAGACCAACGAATTCCTCGAGCAAATGCACCCTTGAACACATCCTGAACCCTGAACCCTGCGACCCTTAACCCTGAACTCTAAACCTTCAAATCCTACACAGCCCAGAAGGTCGGGCCTGCAGCTTGTCACCGATGATTCGGTCGAGCCAGCGCTCATACCTGCTTTTTTTGTTGTTCAGGGTTTTTGGATTTAGGGGTTTAGGGGTTTTTGGTTGGGTTTAGGATTTAGCCTTTTTTGCTCTACATCAAAAGTGTACTTGGTCCCTGATCCTGATAACTGTGAGGAAAGCATGAACAAGTCAACTTACCTGAGGAACGCATAAGAAGGCAGGTCATTTGGGGTCCAGGTAGGGCTGTTGGAGACAGGGTTGTGGGCTTCGGGATTGGTGGGGTCGGTTTAGGGTTTACGGCGTTTGGTTCGAGGATTTTCTGGGGCTTAGGTGACTTTTGTGGTGTAGGTCTGCGGTTTAGGGTCTTTGGCTTTAGTCTGAGTCGGGTTGGGAAGTTTAGCATTTTGGCGCTACTGTAGTGATTGTAGGTGTGCAGAGAACCCTCGGATTGCTCCTCCCAAGATTTGGAATTCGCGAAGGTTTGGTCGCTTCAAGCTCATCGGGGAGGAACCGGGAACGAGATTCACCCAAATGATCAGCGACATTTTGACTGACCACTATACTTCCCAAAGTATGCACGCGTTCCTGAATGCAGAAAATTGCCATCAGCTGAAATCGGCTGGCTTAAGGGTGTCGGGCTGTCCGAGCCATCATCAGCTGCACCACAATTCAGGCTCCCACCCTAAACCCTAAACCCGGAACCCTAAACCCTGAACCCCTAACCCCGGAACCCTAAACCCTAAACCCCTAAACCCCTAAAACCCTAAACTCCTAAACCCTAAATCCCACGGTTGCTTCCAGCCCGTCGCTCTGCTCCCCCAGAACCTGAACCTAAACGCTGAACCACCTAAGCCCTGAAGCCCTTGAGTTCTTTTCTGGGATTCATTTTTAGAATCCTGTAAGGTAATCCCAAAAAGCCCAACCCGCGAGGTCGGAGTACTTGGCAAAAGTATCCATCTCTTCATCCCCATGCACTTATGCTAAAATATTTCCCCAAAACCAGTTCTAAATATGAAGTCCGGTACATTAAAAGCTGGCCCTCTCGGAGTCTGGCATGCCCGGTGCCAGACTTTGCCCACCCACTTCATGTTGGACGTTCTCCTGTTTAGGATTTCGAGTTTCGGGTGCAAGTTTTGGGTTGAAGATTGTCGTAAATGGCGGAACAAGAATACAAGCACACTGGGAACCAGCAGATTGATCACGGAATTATTTACGACGAAACAGCAATAGCAGGCACAGGATCAGCAGAAGTCACAGCGTCGCAGTTCTGTGTTTGCGATTGAAAGCTCGGAAGTTTCGACTTGAATCCCTTTCAAAGGGTATTCAGGGCTGGGGTTCAGGGGTCAAGATTTTCTAGGCCGTTCTTGGATGCCTTTTGAAAGTTCTGCCTTTTCATACTTTTTCGTTAATGAATGTGCTTGAGCACTTTCCACTCTTGCTTATCTCATCATAACCCCCACGCCAACGCCCGAAGCTCTAAACTTGAACCCTCAAGCTCTCGGCCTCAAATGCCGAAACCACGAAGCTTTGCCCCCCGCCTCAAAACCCCAAATTCCGGCCCCCTAAACCCTAAACCCTGAACCCTAAACCCTGAACCCGAAACCCTAAACCCTGAACCCTAAACCCGAAACCCTAAACCCTAAGCCCGATCTTCTTTTTCTGTCGCGCTGTCGCGCAAGCGGCGTTCGGGCTCAGGGCAACAAAGGCGCCGCCTCGTGGGCGGGAGCTCCTTCCACGAACCAAGCCTTCCTCGCCTGGTCATGCTTTTTGCTTTATGTACGTGTATATATATATATATATATACATATGCACCTATGTATATATGTATATATGTATATATGTATATAAGTATATGTATATATATATATGTATGTATGTATACATACTATACATATATACATATCTATACACAAACAAATGAACATATCTATATATATATATATATATATATACATGTATGTACATGTTTAGGTAGGTGTTCATCTTTTGCCTTTTTGGCTTTCGCCTTGCGTAGGGCTCCGAGTTTGCAGGGCTTAAGATGTCAGAAATCACGTTGTGCATAGGGACCTGAATGTTTCAGGCAAGGTTAGTTACGTTATAGTATGCTAGAGACGATAGGAGATTTATTGCTAATTCTTCAAACCTCTATAGGTATCGGTTCAGTATCACCTGGGGCTTGAAAGGCTTAAACCAGGAGTTCTTCTATGCAAGTTCACCACCTTGAACTGTGAAAGCCAAATTTCGCAAAACCCATGGGCCTTGTTTTGAATTCAGAACATATTCTACAGCGTAACAGTGATAGCCTTTCCATTCTGCTGGGGTGCTGTTGAAGCCCGAGTGCTTAAAGGTTACCTGCTCAAGTACTAAGCTTTTGAACGCAAACCCTCTTGGGGTGAGGGGTCATGAACTAGGCTTCTGGTGAAGCCAACTAAACTTGCACAACCTCCAAGAGTTCGAAATCCTAAGCCCCAAGATACGTAAAACCAGAAAGGAAACCTTCTAGTACCATCAAAGGAACCCTTATAGTACGCTTCAACAAGGGAACCCTTTAAGGGCAAGCTGCATAGAGGTGCTGAATCACAGCGGTGGTCGTCTCTTTGGACTCCTCTTGGTTCTTGTCCTTTGCTGCAAGGACTTTAATACAGTTTACGGGGTTGGACTTTAAACACCCTGAAAAATATTTATATATATGGTCCCTTATAAACCCAAATAAGGAAAATAAAAAATGTCCCAAAATCCAACCTAGTTTGTCTATAGAAAGTTTAGGGACCATAGCAACCTGAAAGCCCGTGTGTGCGCTTCGGTGTCTGTTTATGTTGGGTCTGCTTATTCGTTACTTGGAGGGTCGGGGGACTTAGTCACTGGTTATTTTACAGACTTATAAGTACCATAACCCCAATTAGGGTCCCTTTTAGGCTACTTATAAGTCTACTTACTACCTACTTACTAAGTCCCCCGACCCTCCAAGTAGTGTGCCTGTTCTTCGGGCGACCGGGCTTCTGGATGCCAGCGCATCAGATACTTTCTCATGATGCGCTTCCGCTCGTCTTCGGGCGCATCGATGTTGGCAGCTAGATCCTTGGCAAGCTGAGAGTATGCTCAGGTTCTCGGACTCTTTAAAGGATTCCAAAGCCTGGAAGCCCCAATAAGGCAGGCTACCATTATGTGTCATCGTAAATCACATTCAGGATCTTTCAGAGGGGTCTATGTGAGGTTTCTCAAAGCCCTGCATCTAAGATTTTCCCTTTGACCAAAACTCATCTCCCATTTTTGGAGAAATGTGCCGATATCCATATCGCATAAGTTGGCGGGTCGCTGCGGCCTGATACCCAGAGACTCCAATATCTCTGTATTAAGTACCCCTAGTTCAGGAACCTAGCATGACTTAAGGAATTCTTTTGAACTGTGGCTTGGCTTTAAGGGAGCAATATCGCAGTCCCTGGGTTTGTCCCTCTAATATAGGGGCCTTAATAATTCGAATCGGGTTTTGGGACATATTATTCTATAGTTATAATAAGGAATCCACCAAAAAAGTGTTGGTAATTACTTGGGCCCCTATATTCGATTCAACTCGCCTCGTCAATGGATCGGATGATGCCGGCCGCTTTGGGCCCGTATCGCATCGGTGCCGACAGATCCAGTGGAGGGATTCCACTCGAAGGGCCTGGGACGCGTGTTCGGATTGGTTTGTACCGGTGTTTTGCATGATTTTTCGTACAGATCCCCTCTTCCATGGGGCATCTTTTTCTAGGGCATACAAGTGCTGTTTAGGACTTTTCAGGCGTTCAAGGTTTACCGTTTGAGCTCCTAGTACTACACTCTAGATCTCTAAGATCCACCGCAAACCTGAAGCCTAAACCATGAACCCCACAACCCCAAGAAACCTATCTAAACACGGTCCCAACCCCTTCAAAAACGATGAAAACACCCTATCCCACAAAAAATGAAAAAGATTGATTTGGACTTTACACAAAAGCTATCTTGATTACTTAAAACGAAATATGACTGATTGTACGTTTAAACCTAGCTGCTTCCGCTGGGTGCACTCCAGCCGGGACTGCTGTCCTGGTCCTCCGACCCTCGCTCTGGAACTGGCCTCACATTTTTTCAACCCTGGATTTGCGCTTTTTTTTGGGTTTGGGGGGTTTTGGGTTTGATGGGTTAAGGTCAACCTTAACCCCAAGGAACCTACCTCTTTAAGGACTTATATAAGAAATCATATTAGGGAACCCTAAAAAGGCAGGTTCCTTAGGGTCCAGGAAGGGCTAAGAGGGTTTGAAACCCCGAACCCTTCTGCTGTTGCCCTGAAGTAGCAGGAATTGGCCTTTGCTTCGGCAGCCAGGGGGGATCCCGACGTCTTGGCAACTCCTCCTGTCAAAGGGGAAAAGGAGGGACCCTTAACGGGGACCCCTACCCTATAATGGGCTATATAATGGGGATACAACAGCTATATTAAGGGTATATACCTAGGGGTCCTTATTCAAGGGTCCCTCCTTTTACCCTTGGATTCTGGCTTTCTCAGTGAACGTTTGGGGTCTGGCGTTTGGTGTTCCAGGATTTGGGCATCTTGGGCTTAGGGTAATGCGGCACCCGTCCAACCCAAACGTCACATGTTGGGATCCTTGATGCTCGCCTGTCCATTTGTCTGCATCGCTATCTGTCGCTATGAAACAATGTCTGTGTCTGCCTGCTTCTCTATCTAGTTGTCTATTTACTCACGTACATATCAAACATACGTACATACATACGTACATACATGCATGCGCACCCACACACATACACACAGTCAGACGTACAGACATGCAAACATAAAGACAGACAGGAAGACAGGGAAGGCAGGCCGACGACAAACATACCTTCCTACCTACATACCCAAAAAGCTCATGTGTTCCTGCATACCTCCATACTGACTCACCTTCCTGCCTGCCTGCTTGGCCGGCTGCTTGCCTACTTGCACGCGTATAAATCTTTCTGGCCGACAAGGAGTTCCCCAGCCCCGACCCCCCCGGCTTTGCGTGCTCCTCGCTGTCCTCACTGCCACGCAGCCGGAAGCTGCGGAAGTTCGGGGCGAAGACGTAGCAACAAGAGGCGACAAGCGCAGCCCATGCAAGCCATGTGGCTTGCAATGCCCAATCATCATCGGAGTCCTTGTTTTGGTTTCCGCCCTCGCTGTCGCTCTCTTGCTCTCGAGCTCGCTAACTCCCTCCTTGCTCTCCCTGTCTGTCGTCCGTCCGTCCGTGTGTCTGTGTGTCTCTCTGTGTGTCTCGTGTGTGTGTGTGTGTGTGTGTGTCTCTCTGTCTCTGTCTGTCGGTCTCTGCGTCTTTCCGTCTCTCCAGGGCAAAAAACAGAGAGAGAGAGAGAGAGAGAGAGAGAGAGAGAGAGAGAGAAAGAGCGAGAGCGAGAGCGAAAACGAGAGACAAAGGGCTGCATAAAAACGGACATGACCGGGATGCAAAACTTCATTTGGGGTTGCGTTCGAACCCGGGCACACAAGATGAACAACTCTCTTTTCCTGGCCCCTGCGATACCCAACAAATCCAAACTATTCTGAGAAACGCCACCAACAAGCTCATAGGTGTCAACCACACTGACTAACTCCACCCTACCAGACCCCTCGCAAAGACGATTCAGAAACAGCCGTCATAAACAGCCCATGCCTAACCCGCAACCCCTAAACCCGTAACGCTGGTCTTTGAGTGTCCTCAGGCAGGCATGCGCCGACGTACTTCTGCTGGTGGACCAGGCCGTCCCGTAGAAGCCAAACAGATGCCTCGTCTGACCATGTGCCATCGGCACCTAAGCAGACAATGCTCAGTTTAGTGTCTCTCGTAATTAAGGGCTCAGGGTGCAGGGTGTAGGGTTTTACTTCATGGAAGGGATCTATTAAGTAGGGTGACATGTGCCTGTATTCGGCTGCAATGCAGGTATCATAACTATAGTTTCCGTGTGGTGCTTCTTGGACATAGGGTTCGTTCCTTTGTAGGAGTTTATCGCGTTCGTTCGTGTGTGTGTGTGTTGTCGTCGTCGTCGTTGTTGTTGTGTGCGTATAGCAGGGTCCCTTCAGGGTCTTGGGTTTTGAGGTGAGGGTTCTGAGATTCAGGGTTTAAAGGGTTTAGGGTTTCGCTTGAAGGTGGAGTGGTGTAACCTGCGTTTCTTCGGCGCCAGGCCAGGCATCACGATAAGTCCGTTTCCGTCCACCTGCGCAATTAAATCTTTGAAACGTCAAAACTACAATCTAACCCTATGCTCGAAACTCAACAAGCTTCTCGAATATTGCACCTTGGGGTTTGGAGCTTGGCATCTAGAATCTCGAAACTTTGGTTTTAGGTGATGGCCAACTGATACGAAGTTTTCTTGAAAACCATGACAAATAAGCGCTGCCAAAACCATGTAGTAATCTGCACCCGCCTGGCTCTAAGACTCCAGAGATGCACAGTCCATGCAGCAGCAGCAGCAGCAGCAGCAGCAGCAGCATGGAGTTTCGAACTTCTTGGGGGTATCTTTTTAACCGGTATCGTAAGAACCCTAGGGAAACTCAAGAAATTGTATGGTGCGGGCATCATTGCACGCCATCATTGCACGCAGCGAAAATCCCATTTCAATTCTGCGAGCCCTATGACATCGAACCTAGAAACGCTTGTCGACCCCTTTAAAGAGGATCCGCTGAAGGATCCATATTCTCATTATTAAGGCCTCTATACTAGCAGTTTGGAAAGGCACAAGCTTCCGCCGGGATGTTGGTCGCCACTTGGCCGAAGCCGGTTCTGGACAATGCTCCAGGGCGAGAAGTGTCGAACCAGCGACATGCCTGTGGGTTTCGGGTTTAGGGTTGTAGGCCATGGTTAATATATGGGGGGTCTGAGTCTTTTGTTATTGAGCACAACCTTCCGTTGGAGCCCATAGAAATTATCTTGTTTCTTCTGGTAAGATCAGAGGTTGTATTCTATCTGTTTTGTCTTGGGGGATAACTCTTATAGTAATCCTTATTGACCCCTTTAAAGGGAACCCTATTCTAATTATTAAGGCGCCGGTAGCCTTGCAGATCTCTTTCCCCGTGAGGGTCCGCCCCAAGGGCTGGCAGTGATTGGACCCTCGAGACACGAAGCGCTGTGCCTGACCTTGCTTGAAAGGCAGGTTTAGGGTTTAAGGGTTTAGGGGTTTAGGGTCGGAGAGTCTTGGAGGCTTATCGGTTTTGGGGGTTTAGGGTTTAGGGGTTTAGCAGTGTGGGGTTTAGGTGTTGTGACGGGCCTCTCTAGTATCGCAGCGACGGATGGTGTAGGGTTCAGAGCTGAGGGATGCGGCTGCAGAGTCAGGGCCAAGCTCAGGGTTTACGGCCCTGGCAGTTTCCGGTGTTCACGTCAGTTATCAGCCTTTATTAGGATCATATGAGAAAGGCCGTCAAAAGGAAGGGGTTAGTAACTGTCAGTGACTAGTTTATATTAACCCTAGATCTAAACTCCATCAAACTAAACCCCATATAGATATAGATATACATATAGGTATAGGTATAAATATAGATATAGATATAAAGATAAAGATAGAGAAACAGATATCCATCCATAAACCCTAAGCCCCGAACCGAACCCCGTGAGTCTCGGATCCAGCTTGGGGGCGGCCGCGCACCCACAGCGACACGCGCACACTCTGGGATGGCTCGTGAAACCTTGCTTTGATGCTCTGGGTCTTCAAAAGATCTTCTGGGAGGGGTACTTGAGGGTTCCTTCAAAGGGTTACTACAAGGGTACTATAGGGGTTCCTTAAACCTTGCTTTGATGCTTTGGGTATTCAAAGGATTTAGGATTTAGGGTTTAGGATTTAGGGATTATACGGGAGCTTCCAAAAACAAGGGGTGCCTGAGGGAGGGTTGCTACAAGGGTACTGTAGGGGTTCCTTTGAACGGCTCTATAAGGGTTTTTTGTTTCCGAAAATAAGGATACGTCACTCTGTGGTCCTTATAATGAAGATCCTACCATTTAGGGTACTATACTGTGGTCCCCTAGTTTCGGAAACCCGCATTTGATTGCTGACGGCTTGCAGCGTAGGATAATCTAGAACATGTAGTTTTATGGTCAGCGTTTAAAGCTTGGTTTAGGGTGTCAAGTTTCGGATGGCTTACCTAAGGTTTAATGTTTAGGGCGGGTCAGCATGAAGACTATGCATGGTTTCGGTGCACAGGTAAGGATGTGGGTTTTGGTAAAGGGTTCGAGGACCTTTCCACTTCATCGCCCATCGCACTTCAAGAATGGTTGGCCATAATCTGCACTTGCTGGTGCTGTTGCTGTTGCTGCTGTGGTTTCTGCTGCTGGTGCTGACCCTAAACCCTCAACCCTAAACCGTTGTTGCTCAAAAGAGCCTTTAAATGAAACCTTAAAGGAACTCTCGCGAGATCGAGATGCCAGGCTTCTGCGCTGCAGCTGAACCACCGCTCCTCCTCGGAGCTCTCGCCTCAGACGTGGGCTGGAGATGGCGGTTCCACATTATAGTTATAGTAGAGTCTAGCCCTTAATAATTAGAATAGGGTTTGGGGGTACATTCCACTATAACATAGGCACCTGATCAAGAAACCCTGGCCCTATAACCCCAATATATCAGGATCCATATTAAGAACCCTAATAAGGGCCCAAGGTTTCTTAATCAGGTTCCTACATTAGGGGATATCCGGGAATACCTTGAATAGGCCTTTTTAGGTCCTTACTATGGGCATTAAGGCCCCTTACCGCCCCCTCCCCCTACACCCCTTGTAAGGGTCCCTATCATAATGGAACAGGGGATTTTTGCGGAATACCGTTCCTAATCAACTACCTACTTGTCGGGTATCATGGCGAACTAAAGGTTAACCGGTTAACCTTTTTGGGTTATATAGGGATTATATAGGGGCTATACTACCCAAAAAAGGTTAAAGGTTACCTACTCTACTACTAGGACTAGGAGGGCCATAGTCTAGTGGTTGTCTTACACTCAAGGGCTTGGATGAGGGCTTTAGCCGGCTTCATCGAGTTTCTGCAGTCTTGCCGCGCGTTTTGGGGGGTTCAGGAAAGTTTGCATGAAGGAGTAGCTTTCAATTTAGCATAAGGGCGTCGTTTCCAGACCCTCATTGCTAAACCTACGTCGTGTCAGTACCCAGACCCCCGGGAGGATCCAAAAAGTAGATCCCTTAACGGGCTTTCCTATAAAGTACCCTTAGTAGTATAGGGCCCCAAATTAGGGGATCTACTTTCTAGATTTTTTCGGGGGTCTGGGTGTAGGAGATCCGGTATTTGGAGGATGTTGTGGCTCGGCAAGAAAGCCCAGCGGCCATTACGAGCTGCCACATGTGCTTGAAGGGCCAGCAGGGGAACCTCAGCCACCCACAGAGAGGAGTTCTAGTGTAGTATATCTGTAGCTTCAGTACGGCACCCTCAGATATAGCATTACAAACTTCACCAATATTTCCGGAATGCCAGAGATTTAAATAATACTCTTAATCATAGTTTCATGGGCTCGCTGGCTTGTGGTCTAGCCAGAAGTTTCTGTCTTTGGGGTTTAGGTCTAATCCAGGTATTCTTCTTAGGCCAAAATCCCTTTTGGCCTCCTGTGACTTAAGGGCAAAGACTGGCTAAAGCTGCAGTCCGCAAGCAAGCTTCAGCGCGCCCATCGCGCGGCGCAAGACACCATGGCGGACTATGGCCAAGCAGCATGCTAACCGTAGAGGGCTGAGACATCGGATGGGTTCCAAGTTTTGGGTTGGGGATTTGGGCATGTTTAGGGTTTAGGCGCGTAGGGTTCAAGTTTAGGCTTGCGTGCCTTGCAACGTGCACAGCCTTCATGTCTATCCTCTAATCCAAAACCGCCTCACCTGCCATCGGATCTTGAGATACTGGCTTGTGGGGCGAAGCGAATCTGAATTCACGGGCTATGTACTCAGGTTTCTGAGGTTGTGGATCGCGGCCTTTCTTGCATTTTGGATCTTGTTCCTGTAAGGGTCGAGAAGGAAAGTCCTTCTTCCGTCAGAAGCCAGAGCACCGGGACATGCACGAATGCAGACCAATTCGATATCAGGCCCACGTGCACCCACCAAAATCCTAGTGTGAAGCCAACCTCGTATCAGAAATTCACCTAGACCTAAAACCTAAGCCTCAACTCTTTAGCCTGAAGCTCTAAACCCGCTGATAAACCTAGGATGTCCAGTATCCCAGCGAAAACCTAGGCTGACCGTTGGGATTCTATAGGAGTTATAATGCACCAAAAAGGTTCAAAGCTACCTACTCTCTACCCTAAACCGCACACCCTAAAGCTCTAAATTCTGAACCCTACACCCCCCCCAACTCGTTATAAATTCCATACTTGAAGTTTTTTTCTGCAAGAAGCCTACAAAACCTTAGGTTGTGGTAGTTCAAGGTGGAGCCCTCCCGAATCTCCTCTTCGAACTGGTAGGTCAGAGCACCGGTCACGGTGTCCAGGAAGAAGTACACGAAGACCACGGCCACCGGAACGGGGCAGTCCTGGGTTCTACGCAGTTGCTGAACTCCCTGGCTTTAGGGTTTAGGGTTCAGGGTTTAGGGTTTAGGGTTTTGGGGGCTTTTGGGGTTTAGCGTTTTAGGGTTTAGGGTTCAGGGTTTTGGGGGCTTTTGGGGTTAAGCGTTTAGGGGTTTAGGGTTTAGGGCCTAGGGGCTTAGGGTTTAGGGTTGAGGGTTTTTGGGGTTAAGGGTTTAGGGTTGAGGGTTTTCGGGGTTAAGGGTTTAAGGTTTAGGGCTATCGGGTACAGCGCCTCCGGATTTAGAGCTTGGCCTGCAAGAGGCTTAAACTTGTACTGGTAGGATATGTTCAGCAAACATTAAATGACAAAGGTCACCTACTCAGCTAAACCCCAATCCCAAAGCTATCTAGTTGGGGCTTTTCGAGCTATTGACAAATATTAGTAATTCAGATCCTCTTAAGCCCAAGAAGGGCAATATAAAATGTCCCACAGCCCTACCTAGTTATGCTTGAAACATATAGTAAACCCAAAAAAGTTGGAAACCGGATTAAGGACAAGTAGTGCTGGGATTCCCTATACATGACTCTTAAGGATTGAGGCTATTGGGTTTCCAACGTTTCGGCTTCTACTGTAAAGCTTTGAAGAGCTCGATGCTAAGATCCCATTGCCCTGACTGCAAAAACCCCCATGCCCCGACACCCCTCCTGCGCTGGACGGCTGAAGATCGTCTCCAGGTTGATGATCTGATGGTTTAGGGTGTAAGGGTCCCTTTTCCAGGCTCTAAACCCTAAGCCCTAAACCGCCCCAGCCTAAACCCTAAGCTCTCAATTTTAGATTCTCAAGCGGGTCTGGGAAGGAAATTAGTAAACTTTCGAGTCTCTTGGGCCTACATAGATCCAGAAGCCAGGGACCTCAAAAACCTCCTAAGCCCGAGGGGTGTATACCGGTTTCACACGGTTCTATACGGTTTTCAATGGTTCTAAAGGATTTTTGGACAAGGGGTGAATGCGTTCCCTAGGGTTCTCATAAGCATTCCAAGCAGATCTTTTTGAACTTTTCGACCCTCCAAACCCAACACCTTCGTAGACTCTCGATCTTGCCTTGGCGTCCAGGACTTGCACGGCGCGGGTGATGTGTGTGTACCTGACCGCGGCGCCAGAGTTCAGGTCACTCTGGTGGTTCGGGCGAGTTGTCGCGAAGTTACAGCGCGGTCGAATCGAGGATCCCATTCTTGGCTTTGCTCAAAAGAGCCCTTCCTCGGCGTTTTCGGAAGGCCCCAGAATATTGCAGGCTTTCTGTACTGAACTTGGACCCCTAGCAAAAATTATAACTGTAGCTGTTTCTTAAGGATTATAACAATCATAGAAAAAGTTCCCCTAAGAGCAAGTCTTTAAAAAAGAAGAGCAAGTCTTATCAGATGCTTTGCTTTTTCACTAGGCTCTCTAGGGACACGGAGACCCCAAAACCACAAAGGTATCGGAGTCAGGCCCTCAGGCCAATGCTGTGGCACCTGATTATTTCTACTATCATTACTACTATTCTTGTTAATCTTATTATATCGTTATTGTTACCAGTATCATTAGTAGTATTATTATTATTAGTAGTAGTCGTCGTCGTAGTAGTAATAGTAGTAGTAGTAGTAGTAGTAGTAGTAGTAGTAGTAGTAGTAGTAGTAGTAGTAGTAGTAGTAGTCGTAGTAGTAGTCGTAGTAGTAGTAGTAGTAGCAGTAGTAGTAGTAGTAGTAGTAGTAGTAGTAGTAGTATTATTACTAATTATTACTATTATTATTATTATTATGTGGAATGCCATCATCGAACCTTTGTGGCGCACTTGCCGCACTCCCACTTCGCCAGCTCAGCTTCCACCTGCGAAGAGCCAGGGTTGTCGCCTTTAAGGCGGATCTTTCTGCTTTGGGGCTGATTATAGTATCCTTATGGGAGGGGGCTCCAAGGGGGGTAGGTAACCTACTAATCCCCAGCTCCCCTTTCAGCTTCTCTAAGGATCCCTTGTACCCTCCCCCCTTGAACCACCCTCCCTCAAGGACCCTATAAGCTGAAGCCACGACCAGAGAGCGGCTCCCAACTTTCTAAGTAGCTCATTTATATAATAAGAACACCCTTTTTCCTACTATGCGGTTTTAAGAATAAGGGACCGTAATACCCCAGCCCAAAAAGGGTTATCCTTGTCAAGTATGGTAGGACTACATATAAGGGCCCAAAGGTTAAAGGTTACCTACTCAGCTACTAAGTTTGTGTGTCGGTATCAATGCGATAACAATTCCACCGTCTAAACTCGCGTTCCTTCTCCTAGATCCCAGAGCCTCCAAAACCCCTTAATTAAGGAATATACCTCAAAGTATAGTAGGATCCATAATATGATCTAAGGTATATTCCTTAATTAAGGGGTTTGGGAGGCTCTGGGTATAGGCAAGCCCTAAGCCGCGAATCCCAACACCCCGAAACTCAACCCTAAAACTGTTCTCGGAGCACCCCCAAAAAACCCCTTAACCTCCAAAATCCTACCCTAAACCCCTTAACCCAAAATCCCTAGAACTCCAAAGCGGGCCACAAAACCCTTAACTGTAAGTCTAACCAAACTAAGCCACAAGCTATCATGCCGAAACCGGGCTTAGCGGGGCAATGCACGGCTGAAGAGCTTTTAAGGTGCCTGGCTTGCAGTTTGAAGCTCATTGCAGGGGCTAAGAGCCGGCAGGGCTAGGATAGACTGGTTGTACTCAGTACAGGAGGATTGGGGGCGGGGGGGGGGGGCGGTGGGTATCTTTTTGGTATAGCTATGTGGAGACGATACGAGGCAGCATTGGTAGTTGTCCACACCACATGTGGGTTTAAGGTTGGGGGTTTGCGGTACTTGGCGCCACTGGGATCCTTGACACAGTCCCCACAACCCCTAAACTCTAAACCCCTGAATCGGCAACTAGCATACTCTGCACGCACCCGGAAGAAAAGCCCTTCATGCGTCGGGATGCCCTAAACAATAAACCCTGGACCCTAAAATCCTAGACCCTGCACCCTAAACCCGCAAGCCCTAAACCCTACTTTTCTTTGCATGCTGCACTAACTTCCCAGAGACTCCAATACCCCTTAATTAAGGAATATTCCTTAAATCATATTAGGGATCCTACTATAATTTAAGGTATATTCCTTAATTAAGGGATATTGGAGTCTCTGGGCTAACTTGATTGGCTTCGTCGAGGGCCAAGAGTCGTTCTGTCTCATATGGAGACAGGCCTTGGGCCTAAGTTTCGCTTCGCGGTTCGCGCGCACCTAAACAACGAGGTCCCTCATCATAATATTCGTAGTAGTAATGATGATAATAATAATAATCATAATAAGAATAATAATAAGAATAATAATAATAATAATAAGAAGAATAATAATAAGAATAATAATAAGAATAATAATACGAATAATAATAAGAATAATAATAAGAATAAGAATAAGAATAAGAATAAGACTAAGAAGAAGAAGAAGAATAATAATAATACAAGGGCCTTCACAATTGAAATCGGGTTTCGGGGGTAGAGTATACTCTAGCTATATTATTATAGGGAACCCATGGAATGCCCTAGACCCTGAAGCGAAGCAAATAACATCGGTAACTATTTCAGTCCCTCCACCAAGTAATGCATTCCAAAAGCATGAACCCCTGTTGCGGAATGTTCTGACAAGCTCTGCACTTACCAAGGGCTTTAGGGTTACAGTGGGCTGTACGGTTTACGGATGAAGGTTTAGGGTAAAGTAAGGTCACAAAAAAACCTAATCCGTAGACCACCCCAAGTGCAACGAAGAACTCACCCACTGAAGATTCACTGGCGGCGCACCCCACTGAACCTGCCTGTAAACATGTTCACGTAGACTCTGGTTTTTGAATCGTGCTTGCTGTTGGAATTAGCAGGTGGCAGTTTCGAAATTCAGAAAGAGGGAACTCCTTGTGGCTTTGTTGCAACACATGTCTGTCACCCTCCACTTCGTGGGGGTGCCCAGACTAAAGTGAGATTGGCTCCAGCCTCCTTCAGAGTTTCTGGCACAGCATGCCCAGACCACAAGCTGCATGAAGTCAGCGCATCTAAGATTAAGGTTTAGGACTTAGAGTTTAGGGTTTAGGACAGCCGGCAACTAGGCCTCCTCTCTGACGCGGGGTTCACGAATGTATGCTGGATTTGATGTCTCCTACCAGTCTGTGGCGTTACTTGCAGCTTGCAGGGTAGATTAGATGGGGCAATACTCCAGAGTGTACGTTCATCTGCTGTACTATACCGTAATATACTAATGGTATTACAGTAGATAGAATACAATTATAGGTGCCACACCAACCGATACCATTTTCACAAGTCAACGCAGAAGGCGCTTGAGTTAGAACAGGGTTATGGGGTAACCCTCTGCAGTAAATACAACATGAATCCTTCTGGTGATGTGAATCCCTCCTCAGCGTGGTCGCCCGACGCAACTGAGGGCTGTTTGGTGAACCTTGATAGCTTACAGGCGGCATTCTGCACTCTTGCAAGCACATAAATATTCTGCGCTTCGTTTACTGGTTAATGTGCCAACTTTCATGTCCCAACCCTTGCCCCTGCTTGTGCGCTCTACTCAGAGAGCCCACCAACCCTACACTTAAAAAGAGTCCTAAGATTGTACAGGGTCTCTCTTGCAAACTCAATCTGAGCGATATTCCTGGGTATCTTCTGAATCCTTCATGCAGCTCCTCTTGCACTCAGTCTTGTGGACCGCCCGCAGGCAGATTCCGGTGAGGTTAAACCTCAGAAGCAGAGCCACTTGAGTTGCCCCGGTAGAGACCCTTAACTTGCTTAGGGTCAGAGTCTAAGCCATAAACCTTAGATCCTTGAACCCCAAAGTTTGGGGTTCAGGGTCCCTTGCAGGAGATCCATGTAAGCCGAGCAAAAGCAAGAAATAAAAGCCTTATGCCACAGACCCCTAAGCCGAAATCCCAACACCAAACCCTAAACCCTAAACCCTAAACCACCGTAAACCTCAGAGCCTGAGCCCCCAAGGCGTCATGCTTCTTTCGTTTCGGGGCCCCAGTTCTGCGGCGCTCGCGGATGTTCTAATTAAGGCCCCGAGAAAACTGTCGTCATACTAGACTCTTCTGGAAACCGTCACTCCAACTCGCACGAGGCAGTTCTGCGCTACTGATCCTAGATTCAAAACCTCGAAAGAAGCCCAAGCCCCAGCACCCTTTAACAGTGCCTTTATGGCCCTTCATAGGTGTTATCTAGGCTAGAATAGAGGACAGTGTGGGGATTTAAGTAAACCCAGAACGCTAGCTAGGCCCACGATTCTGAGAGCAGCGCCTGCCCGTACTGCCGCTTCAGCAAGTCTACGAAGGTACTGCTCCCAGCGACGCTTTTGGCGATCTCAGTGCAGGGTCGGTACTTCGAGACTCCAGGGGGCTTGGGGAGCTTGTCTAACAAGGACTTCCCAGAGAGCCCAATACCCCTTAATTAAGCAATATACCTTAAACTATAAGGGGCTTCATATTATGATTGAAGCTATATTCCTTAATTAAGGGGTATTGGGCTCTCTGGGTTCCGATGTTCAGGATCCCCCTGTCCAGGCTCTCAACCCTAAGCCCTAAACCCTTAAACCCTAAGCCCTCAATTCTAGATTTTTCTGGGGGTCTGGGAAGGTAATAAGAGGCCTTAATGATTAGACTAGGTTTTTGGGACCATTATACCCTAAATATAATGGTAGGAAGGACCAAAATGGTATAGGTAATTATTCAGGCCCCTATAGCACAGCACAGGACCTGTTGATTTCTTTGTCCGATTACGAAAGGTTGTCTCCAATGAGGTCACGGCGTAAGGCTGGGGTAGGCACTCTACCTCGAACGACACAAACCCAGAGGGAAGCTCGGAGAAGCAAAAGCAATCAAAGCCTCCCAGGAAGATCGTCGTGGGTATAGGGTTTAGGGCCTAGTTTAGGGCAGGGGTCCTAAAACAACCGGCGTCGGCACTCCGAAACATCGGGTCGAGTCCGCCTTCTAAACGCCCACTGCGAACAGTAGAGCCCCAAGCCTTCCACCAAGAGCCCCCAACAAAGCCACCCAACAGCATCTTGGTGGTTAAGGTTGAAGCTGAAGCTTCAAACTTTCGGGTTGAGCTTTGAGGTTTCGGCCATGAGGGGAGGTTTGCGGTTAGACTTGGAGTCTTCGGCCTCAGGGCGTCGGGTCGTCTAAATCTTTGGAGGACTTCATGCCTTAAACCCTAAACCCAAAAATCCAAAAATCCTGAAACCCTAAACCCTAAAACCCGAAAGCCCTAAAAGTCCAACCCCCATAGACCTTGTCTTTAGACAGGTCAGGCTTTGGTGCTCCCGAGGTCGCCACAGTACTCACAGAGTGGTCATTCCTCAGAGCAACCATGGTGGGGTTTAGGGGTTTAGGGTTTTTTAGGGTTTAGGAGTTTAGTGTCAGGGTTTAGGGGAAGAGCCCTAACCTTTTAGGGCTTGGTGATGATTGAAGAAGTGCCTTAGGGTTTTCGAGCCCCTCAGGCTCACGTGTGAATAGGTACGTATTCAAGACCATAGGCGAGTTTGAAAGGTATCTCAGAGTCCACTGAGATCAAAATTGAACCCCACGTGCGGATCTGAAAATCACTATCCACAAGTGACTGCAGCATCACAGGCTGAAAACCCTAAGCGCTCTGTTCAACGTGCCGGGAACGAACATCTTCGCTCCTGAACACTGGAACTCTGGTCCCCAAACCCGGGTTTCTCCCACATCTCCCAGGCCCAAACTTTCAACTCTAATCCCAAAAGCCCTCGTCAAGAAACCCTCAACCCTAAACGGCCCTAGACCTCAATCCCCAAGCCTCAAACCCCCTTAATTGCCCTGAACCCTATAGATCCCTTTACAGGAACCCCTATAGAGATCCCTTTAAAGGAGCCCTGAAATTCCCCTAAAGTCCCCAAACCCCAAACCAGCGACAAGGCGCATGGACACCGAGGGGTTGTACATGACTTTGAAGTCCTCGGCTTTGGGGTTAGATTAGGGTTTAGGGTTGAGGGTTTAGGAGTTTAGGAGTTTGGGGTTTAGGAGTTTAAGAGTTTAGGAGTTTAGGGTTTAGGGCTCTGAAGTAACCAGGAGGAGTTTAGGGGTTTGGGGGTTAGTAAGGGTTTAGGAGTTTAGGGTTTCTGATTTTGAAGTAACCAGGGAGAAAAAGGTATAGACTTTTATGTCATAAAGGTTCCCTTTCACTAGGTTGGCCCTTTAAAGCCTCTGAAAAATATTCGTAAATAGGGTCCTATTAAGCCCAATAAGTGAAAATACAAAATGTCCCAAAGGCCTACCTAGTTCAGTAACAGGTCGCCCCCCAAAAAGGTATTAAAGTATGTTACTCTCAAAGGGGAAAAGGAGGGACCCTTAATAAGGACCCCTAGGTATAGAACCTTAATATAGCTATTATATACCCATTATATAGCCCATTATAGGGTAGGGGTCCCCATTAAGGGTCCCTCCTTCTCCCTTTTGATACTCCAAAGCCCAGAGTCCGGATTCTCCGCGAGTTTGGCCCGAACCTGCCCAGGGCAACTTTGCAAGTCAGGGCGGGTTTTAGGGCTCCTTTAAAGGGATCTATAAGGGTTCCTTAAAGGTATCGACTATAGGGTTTTTGACCCGAACCTGCCCGGGCACTTTGCGTTCAGTTTGGGCTTGAGCGTTTAGGCTTTAGGGCCTTTAGGGGTCACAGTTTAGGGTCAATCGCTATATACCATGGGGTAAAGGCTTTAGGCTTTAGGGCTCGGGGTTTAGAGTTTGAGGCTTTTGGGGCTCTGGGCCTGAGATTTGAGGCTTTAGAGCTCAGGGACTTAGGCTTTAGGGTTCAGGGTTTAGAGTTTAGGGGTTTAGGGCTAGAGTTTTTTGTGCGCATGTTAGACCCAACCCTCCCACTGAGTCTCCTCTCTTTGAGGCATGCGGTGAAACCACTACCACGGGGGGTAGAGTTTAGGGCTTAGGGTTTAGATTTTACGGTCTAGGGCTAGACACCAAGTGAAATCCGCAAACCTCACACCCACAATTCAACCCCCTTCAAGATCATGCCAGACCCCAAGCTGCATGTCACTGCCGTCGGGCCTTGTCTACATGCTTCTGCGAATCGAAGAAGAGGTGTGGCCTGATATACAGATGGGTAGGTGTCAAAATTATCGTCCCTTTTTGGGCACACTAAATATATTAGGTGCCGTATTATAATGGGGACCCAAACAGGGACCATAATTTTGACAACCACCCGCATGTCTTGGCTGAGTATATTTGTGTATACGTCTAGACAGCTATACACATGCGTACCTGGTGTCTGGGTGTTCGGGTTCAGGGTTTAGGGGTCGAGGGTTTAGGGGTTTAGGAGTTTAGGGTTCGCATGCATGCACACATACAAAGAAGCACACGGTCGAGCTTTAGCCTTTAGCTCTTCGGTTTCAGGCTGTATGGTTTAGGACAATGCACGGCTGCTTCTAACATGCTACATACATGCACTGCTCATGTAGGAATACAAGGGTATGCTAATTGACCCTAAACCCCGAACCCTAAACCCTCTGATATGCATTCCTCACTGCTGCTGCTGCTGCTGCTCATACGAGAGCCTCCTCTGCTTGGCCGACTCCCAAATCTCTCTACCGACCCAGGTGCCTTCGTCTTTCATCGTCTTTCATGCGATGGAACAATCCGAGCAGCCGCTCTTCCTCCTTTTTTTTGCGGGGTCTGTAGCTCGCCCTCTTCGCCTGCTCCCGTGTCTCGGCCGCCTCCATTCGGATCATCCTGCTCCTCTGCTTAGTTGCTGAATTCATACGCCCCCAAAAGTGTACACTTTCGGTTTTATAATGGGTATGATTATCCCAAAAAGTGTAACATGTATCCACTCAGCTACTGAGTCTGCCTCGGTCATTCGGGATGGAGAGCCAGTGCAGGGTGTTATGGGCTGGAGTGCCGCGGCTTCCAAGTCTTAGGAATTCAGAGCTTAGGGTAAGAAATGCCCGGCACTTTAGTGCTGTAGTAGGCGTCTTGGAACCTGAAACTCTAGACTCAAAAACTAAAGCCTAAACCCTAAACCTTCCCGCACCGCACCCTGCACAGTTGCCCAGTCCAGAAAGGCTTTTTCCATGTCTCTGCCCTCTGAGTCGGCTGAACCAGCCAGACCTGGTCCTTGTAAAGGGAACTCCAGAAAGTTGGAATATGGATTAATGGTAGGATCCCCTATAATTTACCTTAAAGGGGTTACGATAATGATATTCCAACTTTCTGGCTTCTACTGTAGAGTTCTATAACGGTTCCTTTGAGGGCCCTGTAAGGGTCCTACAAGGGCTACTCTCTAAGGGCTCAGTAACCCAAACCCGTTCATTTTATGTTTCAGGCCTAAATCCCCCCAACACCACGGCTAGCCCAAACCCCTGCAGACTTAACCCACAACGTGAAAAACACACACGCCAATCTCGGAACCACCAAGCGAAAGAACAGAAGCCAAAACAGGGACAGTCAACGGCGAAACACCGTTCTAACCCTGAACTCCACCAAACGCAAACTTCGCCCTAAACCATCCAAGTGTGCAGAAAGAGCCCTCGAACCTCAAGCCAAAAACAGACACATTCCAGCATAATGTCGTAACTCACAAGCCTCAAACATAAATCTGTAGCACTGCAGGGCACCTTCCACTCCTCCATGGGAGCAAGCTCCCACCCCAACAACAACAGAACGCCGCGTACGAGGACTCTGTTTTTGGGACGCACGCACAATTTTCGGAAGCCCGCTGTTACAAGGAGAAAGGCGCGCAGAACCCTAAACCCTAGACCCTAAGCCCTAAACCCGACAGTAGAAGCCAGAAAGTTGGAACATGGGTCTAGGAGGATTGGTGCTAGGATCCCTTATCCTTTGCCTTAACGGCATGAGGATAATGATGTTCCAACTTTCTGGCTTCTACCATAAGCCCTAACCCCTAAACCCCTAGACCCCAAACCGCAGGACTGCTAGGCTCATCTCAGGGCGAGGCCGGGCTATGCGCTGCGCCTCATCACGGGACCTTAGAGAACCAGGCTGCATCCAAGATTTGGGTAGTTGTCAAAATTATGGCCCCGTTTTTGATACCCTAAATATTAGGTGCCATATTATAATACTCACTGGCCCAAAACGCAAAGAAACACAAGTTGAAACTTTCAGAATCGACTGCCTTATAAGAGCCCCAAAAGTTGAAAAGTTGAGTTTGCAGCCAATAAGAATAAGGACCCAAAAAGGGAACCATAATTTCGACAACCACCAATTTGGCGGCATCATCTTGGACGAGGAGTCTCAAACCTGATCTATTGGAGTTTCCGAAAATCAGGGACCCTAATATAGTACCCGAAGTAGTAGGGCTCTTATTATAAGGACCCCAAAGCAAGGTATCCCCAACGTCCTCTAAATAGTAGGGCTCTTATTATAAGGAACACAGAACAAGATATCCCCAATTTTAGGAAACTCCCATATGCCGCCTTGGACGAGTTCCGGCTTTGAAGGACTGCCCCGTCGAGAGCATTGGTACAATCGCCATCGACTTGAAATTCCGAGGCCGAAACGAAAAAAACCCAAAACGCTGCCTGAACCCCACACCCTAAATAAGCAAGCCTACTTGGATCATGGGACTTAGTAAGTAGGTTATAAGTGGGGTTACAAGTCCCCTAAGTGGGGTTATCCTAAGTATAACCTACTTATAACCTTACTTACTAAGTCCCCTGAGCCTCCAAGTAACCCCACCCCCTGAACCCCCCGAACCCCAAGCCGACATGAAATACTCCCTGAGCCCAGCGCTTGCAAAGCTCGTAGTCGACCATGCTGGCCTGGTCACCAGTGTTAAGGGTTTAGGGTTCAGGATTTTGGGTTTAGGGTTTAGGGTTCAAGGTTTAGGGTTTAGGGTTCAGGGTTTAGGGTTCAGGGTGTTAGACTACCTATGGCTGCCAATGAATCCCTGCCCCCCGAATATTAAGCCCGGGAGATTTCGGGCGGATTCGCCCCAATGTGTTTTATTAAAAGGGGGAAAGGGATCAGAGCCCCTGCAGCAGATCCTCAATTTCATTGGAAACCCTGAACCCAAGCCCCCTCTATACCCCGAAAGGTTCCGACTGTAGATCTGCACCTTGAACCCCGAGCCCAGACGGCCCTACATCCTAGCATCGACGCTCCTGCAGCCTCGCGCCCCCCCAGAGACTCCAATATCCCTTAATTAGCGAATATACCATAAATTATAGTAGGACCCCTAATATGATTTTAAGGTATACTCCCTAATTAAGGGCTATTAGTCTCTGCGCCCCCGTGCCACTCCAAAATCCGCAACCCTGAAGACGAAGCTGCGACAGCCCGCAGCGCAAGCATGAACTGATTCAAGCGCTCAACTATCCAGTGGTTTTGGGGGTTCCCTTGGCTCTTTAGCTCCATATTGAATAGGGATTATCATCATCCCTGGCTCCTTAGCTCCCCCAATATCAATGGTTAGTCAACTTCGAAACTTTAGGGTTTAGGGTAGATCCCTTGATGGGGGTTCCTATAAAGTACCCTTAGTAGTATAGGGCCGTTAGGGGATCTACTTTCTAGATCCTCCCAGGGGTCTGGGTCTATACTGGCTTCAACCACCTGAAAGCGAACATCCGGGACTTAATGGGATCTACCCTAAAACCCTAAAACCCTATAGATCCCTTAAAGGGACCCTTAAAGGGACCCTTAAAAGGAACCCCCCCATTGAGGGATCCACTTGAAACTCCGAACTCCAAGCCCGAACTCCTAAGCCCCAGCTTAAGCTGGGATCGAAAGCCTGCTTAAAGGATCAGGAGGGAGCGGATAAGTAGGGTTTAGGGTTCAGGGTTTAAGGGTTTAAGGGTTCAGGGTTTAAGGGTTTAAGGGTTTAAGGGTTTGGGGTTTAGGGTTTAGGGGGTCATAAGTCAATCAGCTTGGGTTTTCAGGGCAATAGGAACACTGAGCCCGTGCCTCAAGTATACTACACGATACTTAAGTACCTATGTTATTTCATTAGGAACCCAAAGGAATACTGCTGATGGTGATTGTACGCCCCTGTAGCGCTAAACCCTCAACCTTGAACCCTAAAGCTTAAACTACCTCGGGCCACCTTGCCCAAGGAAGGCATTCCGGCTTCCTTGCGCCTTTTGACCTGGCAAAGCACATGTTTTCGTTTGAACTGTAAGGGTTAAGGTTCATGCTGATTCTTTTTCGTGCGTAGGGGCCGGAACCAGTCTTGTAGAATAATCCTTGCAGTAGGGTTGTAGGCCGAGGGGTATCGCTTTCAGGGCTGCGGCATGAACACAAAGAGAATCCCGCCCCCCCCCCCCCCCCGTGGCCGGCTTAAATAGGGTTTATTTGGAAGCTGACACTCGGGTTTTGGACTAGTCATAGACTCTCCCAGGAAGGCAGGCACACTCGGGTTCTGGAGTAATCACAGACTCTCCCAGGAAGGCAGGCTGACTGGTACCGGCGAGCTGGAGTAAGCCAGCGCGCCCAGCCCAGTCCCAGCCCAAGCCGCAACCCAGCCCGGCCCAGCCCAGGCCTCCTTTCTTTCTTGAAAAGGGGAGGACGCTCAAGAATAAAGGGTGGAGCTCCCCCAATTTTCAAGTAGAGACATCTGGTCATCCCTCAGCATTTAAAATGAAAAGACCTCATGCTCCAAAACAAGAGGGGAGTCCCCAGGTGATTTGTGGCAACAGAAGAGAGCATCCTTCTTACCACTTGGTATGTCGCCTTTTCGTTTTAAGAAGATTGAAGAGACCTCGCTCCTAGCAAGAAAGGACATAGCTCCCCTAGCTTCCAAAAAGAATGATTTTCTACCTCATCCTCCACAAGAAATCACTGAGAGCTTCCTCCCATGTAATGAGACGCAAGAGAGCTTCATCTCAGCCCAGCAGACAGGCCTCTCCAAGTTCACGAGAATTCAAAGGTCTCCGTTTACCCATCGGTCGGAAAGAAGATAGCTCCTTTCTCTCTTCATAAGGGGTTGGATCTTGCGCATTTCTTTTACCTTTTCAAAAGATGGAGAACAGCATACGCACAAGAAGAAGAAACCTCCTTTCTCTCTTGGCAGTGGAAAGAGATCCTGATTACTTCCCTTGCCTTTTCAAAAGATGGAAAAGGGCATACGCTCAAGAAGAAAGGGCGGAGATGCCCCCACCCCTCAACGAAAACACGGAGAGAGTCCCTCCAAGTCATTCAGCTGATTTCGAGCAGCGAGCTCCTCCCTCTCTTGGTAGGTCTCCATCTCCTCTGAAGAGAATTGAAGGGAGCTCGCTTCTAGTCGAAGAAGACAAGGCTCAACGCATCTCCAGTTTCAAAAAGAACTGCGGCTGCCTCTTAGTCGACAAGAAGAGAGAGGAGCTCCTTGTCGTCCCCTCTTCCTCTTCAAGGGATAGAAGAGGGATAGCTTTCAAGAAGTGGGGACAGAGCTCGCTCAATCTTCAGAAGAAGAGTCTGATCCTCCCCTCATCCTTCAACAAGACATGAGCAGCCCTCTACCCCATGCTCTGAATTAGCTTTCAAAAAGACAAATCCTCTGCCTCATCCTCGACAAGAAGAGACTGAGAGCTTCCTCCAAACTAATGGGACAAAAGAAAGCGCCATCTCAACAAAGCAAACAGGCCGCTCCAATTTCATGAGAAAGAAGAGGGCCCCGTTTACCCTTCGGCAAGAAGAGATCTCCTTTCTTTCCTGATATGGGGAGGGGATCCTGATTATTTCCGTCGCCGTTTTAAAAATGGAAGCGAGCATACACTCAAGAAGAAAGGGTGGAGCTCCCCCCAACTCAAGAAGAAAGGGTGGAGCTTCCCCCAATTTTCAAACAGAGACATCTGGTCGTCCCTCAGCCTTCAAAAGGAAATGACCTCATGCTCCAAAACAAGAAGAGAGTCTCCAGGATATTCGTGGCAACAGAAGAGAGCATCCTTCTAGCAGAGAGCCTTTTTACCTCTTGGTATGTCGCCTTTTCGTCTTAAGAAGATTGAAGAGACCTCGCTCCTAGCAAGAAAGGACAGAGCTCCCCTAGCTTCCAAAAAGAAAGATTTTCTACCTCATCCTCCACAAGAAATCACTGAGAGCTTCCTCCCATGTAATGAGACGCAAGAGAGCTTCATCTCAGCCCAGCAGACAGGCCCCTCCAAGTTCACGAGAATTCAAAGGTCTCCGTTTACCCATCGGTCGGAAAGAAGATAACTCCTTTCTCTCTTCATAAGGGGTTGGATCTTGAGCATTTCTTTTACCTTTTCAAAAGATGGAGAACAGCATACGCACAAGAAGAAGAAACCTCCTTTCTCCTTTTGGCAGTGGAAAGAGATCCTGATTACTGCCCGTACCTTCTCAAAAGATGGAAAACAGCATACGCACAAGAAGAAGATACCTCCTTTCTCTCTTGGCAGTGGAAAGAGATCCTGTTATTTTCTTGACGCTCAAGAAGAAACGGTAGGGATTCCCCCAACCCTCAACGAAAACACGGAGAGAGTCCCTCCAAGTCATTCAGCTGATTTCTAGCAGCGAGCTCCTCCCTCTCTTGGTAGGTCTCCATCTCCTCTGAAGAGAATCGAAGGGAGCTCGCTTCTAGTCGAAGAAGACAGGGCTCAAAGCATCTCCAGTTTCAAAAAGAACTGCGGCTGCCTCTTAGTCGACAAGAAGAGAGAGGAGCTCCTTGTCGTCCCCTCTTCCTCCTCAAGGGATAGAACAGAGATAGCTCTCAAGAAATGAGGACAGAGCTCTCTCAATCGACAGAAGAAGAGTCCGATCCTCCCCTCAGCCTTCAATAAGACATGAGCAGCCCTCTACCCCACCCTCTGAATCAAGAAAGAAACCCTTCTAACTTCTCCATATTGCCACCACTTCCTCTCCAAGGGATAGAAGAGAAATAACTCTCAAGAGGTGAGGACAGAGCGTCCTCATTCCTAGTTATTCTTGGCAAGAGCAGATTTCCCTAGAGGAGATTTCTTATACCTTCCTCAGTCGCCAGCCTTCAAAAGAAAAGACCTCATGCTCCAAAGCAAGAAAACAGTCCCCAAAGGTTGTTCGTGGCAAAAGAACAATGCATCACGAGAAAGAAGGGAGCTCCGACTGCCTCTCTGGCGATAAGAAGAAAACTTCTTTCTCTGTTCGTCAGGAGCGACAGCTCCTGAACATCTCCTCCTCGAGATAAAAACTTGGAAGGGAGCGTACGATCAGGAAGGAAGGATAGAGCTTTTCCAAATTTCAATCCTTGACAAGAGAAAGGCCGGTCCTCCCCGTGGCCTTCAAAACGAGACGAGAAGCCCAAGTCCTCTACCTTACCCTGCTGTGAAGCAGGAAGAGAGCTCACTCCAAGTTATTCTTGGTAAGCGACGAGAGCTTTATTTGAGCAGAGAGAGCCTTTACCTCTTGGTAAGTCGCGTTTATCTTAAGAAGATTGAAGAGACTTCGCTCCTAGCAAGAGAAGCCAGGGCTCCCCTTGCTTCCAAAAAGAAAAGTCTCCTACTTCATCCTCCACAAGAAATGATTGAGAGCTTCCTCCCATGTAGTGAGACGGGAGAGAGGTCCATCTCAGCACAGCAGACAGGCCCCTTCAACTTCACGAAAAACAAGAGAGCTCCATCTACCCCTGCGTCGGCAAGAATTTTTTTTCCTTGAAGTTCTGCAAAAAACACAGATAAAATCACAGATCACAAGGGTGTCGCCCCAAGATTTGTACAGACTCAGATCCCAAAAACCCAGATCGCAAGGGGTGTCCCCCTAAGGGTTCGTTGAAACAACAAATTCCAAAACAATAAATCGCAAGGGGTGTCTCCCTAAAGCTTTTTATAACAAATGAATTCCAACACCACAAATCGCAAGGGGTGTCCCCCCCAAGGTTTTGTAAGAACGGAGATCCCGAAATCACAGATCGCAACGGGTGTCTCCCCAAGGTTTTGTGACAACTCAGACCCGAAAACCACAGATCGCAAGTGGTGTCCCCCTAAAGGTTGTTATAACAAATAAGTTCCAAAATCACAAATCGCAAAGGGTGTCCTCCTAATCCCTGCGAGCCGCGACCGAGCAGAAAGCCTGTAAATACCGCGTTAAAACAACGGCCAGGGACCCCACACATCTGCGGGCAAAATCTGGCGGAAGTGATCCGCCACCGAGCAAAAAGCTTGTAAATACCGCATTAAACAAAGGGCCAGGGATTTCACACATCTGTTGGCAAAATCTGGCGGAAGTGAGCAGTCGGTACTTCCGCCAGATTTTGCCAACAGATGTGCGAAATCCCTGGCCCTTTGTTT
This sequence comes from Symbiodinium sp. CCMP2592, assembly GCA_905221615.1. Lineage (NCBI taxonomy): Eukaryota > Dinophyceae > Suessiales > Symbiodiniaceae > Symbiodinium > Symbiodinium sp. CCMP2592. Next base: position 146,374 of record CAJNDT010006138.1, read on the forward strand.
AATGCGGTATTTACGGGTTTTTTGCTCGGTGGCGGATCACTTCCGCCAGATTTTGCCCGCAGATGTGTGGGATCCCTAGCCCTTGAAGTGGTGGGTGAGAGGGTGGTGGGAGGGTGTTTGGGAGGTAGGGTGGGCAGGAGGTGGAGGGAAGGTTGTGTAAGAACTCAGATCCCAAAATCATAGATCGCAAGTGGTGTCCCCCTAAGGTCTTGTGAAAACTCAGATCAGAAAACCACAGAGCGCAAGGGGTGTCCCCCTAATCCCTGCGAGCCGCGACCGAGCAGAAAGCCTGTAAATACCGCGTTAAAACAACGGCCAGGGACCCCACACATCTGCGGGCAAAATCTGGCGGAAGTGATCCGCCACCGAGCAAAAAGCCTGTAAATACCGCATTAAACAAAGGGCCAGGGATTTCGCACATCTGTTGGCAAAATCTGGCGGAGGTACGACTGCTCACTTCCGCCAGATTTTGCCAACGGATGTGTGAAATCCCTGGCCCTTCGTTTAATGCGGTATTTACAGGCTTTTTGCTCGGTGGCGGATCACTTCCGCCAGATTTTGCCCGCAGATGTGTGGGATCCCTAGCCCTTGAAGTGGTGGGTGAGAGGGTGGTGGGAGGGTGTTTGGGAGGTAGGGTGGGCAGGAGGTGGAGGGAAGGTTGTGTAAGAACTCAGATCCCAAAATCATAGATCGCAAGTGGTGTCCCCCTAAGGTCTTGTGAAAACTCAGATCAGAAAACCACAGGGCGCAAGGGGTGTCCCCCTGATCCCTGCGAGCCGCGACCGAGCAGAAAGCCTGTAAATACCGCGTTAAAACAACGGCAAGGGATCTCACACATCTGCGGGCAAAATCTGGCGGAAGTGATCCGCCACCGAGCAAAAAGCCTGTAAATACCGCATTAAACAAAGGGCCAGGGATTTCGCACATCTGTTGGCAAAATCTGGCGGAGGTACCGACTGCTCACTTCCGCCAGATTTTGCCAACGGATGTGTGAAATCCCTGGCCCTTCGTTTAATGCGGTATTTACAGGCTTTTTGCTCGGTGGCGGATCACTTCCGCCAGATTTTGCCCGCAGATGTGTGGGATCCCTAGCCCTTGAAGTGGTGGGTGAGAGGGTGGTGGGAGGGTGTTTGGGAGGTAGGGTGGGCAGGAGGTGGAGGGAAGGTTGTGTAAGAACTCAGATCCCAAAATCATAGATCGCAAGTGGTGTCCCCCTAAGGTCTTGTGAAAACTCAGATCAGAAAACCACAGAGCGCAAGGGGTGTCCCCCTATCCCTGCGAGCCGCGACCGAGCAGAAAGCCTGTAAATACCGCGTTAAAACAACGGCAAGGGATCTCACACATCTGCGGGCAAAATCTGGCGGAAGTGATCCGCCACCGAGCAAAAAGCCTGTAAATACCGCATTAAACAAAGGGCCAGGGATTTCGCACATCTGTTGGCAAAATCTGGCGGAGGTACCGACTGCTCACTTCCGCCAGATTTTGCCAACGGATGTGTGAAATCCCTGGCCCTTCGTTTAATGCGGTATTTACAGGCTTTTTGCTCGGTGGCGGATCACTTCCGCCAGATTTTGCCCGCAGATGTGTGGGATCCCTAGCCCTTGAAGTGGTGGGTGAGAGGGTGGTGGGAGGGTGTTTGGGAGGTAGGGTGGGCAGGAGGTGGAGGGAGTGTGAAGTGGGAGGAAGGGTGGGTGGGGGGGGGTTGGGACGCTGGGTGGGCGCTGAGGGTCGGTGGGTGGCAGGGCTGGGTGAGGGAGGGTAGGTGGGGTGGGGTGGTATTTAATTCCCGGCCCCATTTAAACAGTATAAATAATTGAAATCCTGGGGGAGGGCCCCGGCCAGGATTTAAATTATTTAAATTATTTAAATCCTGGGGCCCGGGGCCCCCGGGAACCCCCCCGGCCAGGATTTAAATTATTTAATTATTTAAATTATTTAAATTATTTAAATTATTTAAATGGGGCCGGGAATTAAATAATTTAAATAATTTAAATAATTTAAATAATTTAAATAATTTAAATCCTGAAGGGGAGGGGTCCCCGGGGGTCCAGGGCCCCGGGAATTAAATAATTTAAATAATTTAAATCCGGAGCCCTTCCCCAGGATTTAAATTATTTAAATTATTTAAATCCTGGGGCCCGGGGCCCCCGGGAACCCCCCCGGCCAGGATTTAAATTATTTAAATTATTTAAATTATTTAAATTATTTAAATGGGGCCGGGAATTAAATAATTTAAATAATTTAAATAATTTAAATAATTTAAATCCTGAAGGGGAGGGGTCCCCGGGGGTCCAGGGCCCCGGGAATTAAATAATTTAAATAATTTAAATCCGGAGCCCTTCCCCAGGATTTAAATTATTTAAATTATTTAAATCCTGGGGCCCGGGGCCCCCGGGAACCCCCCCGGCCAGGATTTAAATTATTTAAATTATTTAAATTATTTAAATTATTTAAATGGGGCCGGGAATTAAATAATTTAAATAATTTAAATAATTTAAATAATTTAAATCCTGAAGGGGAGGGGTCCCCGGGGGTCCAGGGCCCCGGGAATTAAATAATTTAAATAATTTAAATCCGGAGCCCTTCCCCAGGATTTAAATTATTTAAATTATTTAAATCCTGGGGCCCGGGGCCCCCGGGAACCCCCCGGCCAGGATTTAAATTATTTAAATTATTTAAATTATTTAAATTATTTAAATGGGGCCGGGAATTAAATAATTTAAATAATTTAAATAATTTAAATAATTTAAATCCTGAAGGGGAGGGGTCCCCGGGGGTCCAGGGCCCCGGGAATTAAATAATTTAAATAATTTAAATCCGGAGCCCTTCCCCAGGATTTAAATTATTTAAATTATTTAAATCCTGGGGCCCGGGGCCCCCGGGAACCCCCCCGGCCAGGATTTAAATTATTTAAATTATTTAAATTATTTAAATTATTTAAATGGGGCCGGGAATTAAATAATTTAAATAATTTAAATAATTTAAATAATTTAAATCCTGAAGGGGAGGGGTCCCCGGGGGTCCAGGGCCCCGGGAATTAAATAATTTAAATAATTTAAATCCGGAGCCCTTCCCCAGGATTTAAATTATTTAAATTATTTAAATCCTGGGGCCCGGGGCCCCCGGGAACCCCCCCGGCCAGGATTTAAATTATTTAAATTATTTAAATTATTTAAATGGGGCCGGGAATTAAATAATTTAAATAATTTAAATAATTTAAATAATTTAAATAATTTAAATCCTGAAGGGGAGGGGTCCCCGGGGGTCCAGGGCCCCGGGAATTAAATAATTTAAATAATTTAAATCCGGAGCCCTTCCCCAGGATTTAAATTATTTAAATTATTTAAATCCTGGGGCCCGGGGCCCCCGGGAACCCCCCCGGCCAGGATTTAAATTATTTAAATTATTTAATTCCCGGCCCTGTCCCCGCCCGGGACCCCCAACCGGGTTTATTTGGAAGCTGGCTCTTGTTTATATATAAGGGATTTAGGTCACTGTTTCCCTATCTAGAGTGCAAGCACCAGCTTCCAAATAAACCCGGTTTAAGCCGCACACCCCCCCCCCCCCCCCCCCACCCCAATTGCCACCACGAGCAGACATCGTTTCGGTATGCACTTGTCGGGACCTGGGGCCAAAACAGCTGCTCCTTCAACCTCAAACCCCTAAACCTGAATCTTAAATCCCCAATCCTAGACGAGGAACCGCCAAACCAAATCCTAAATCCTCAATCCTAAACGAGAAACCCCCCAAATCTAAATCTTAATTCTCAATCCTAAACGAGAAACCCCGAAACCTAAACCTCACCCACACCCTAAACCCTGACACGTGAACCCTAAGCCCGTAACCTCATGCGAGCACTGCAGGCCCTGATGATTGAAACGCTTCCCAGAGACTCCAATATCCCTTAATTAAGGAATATTCCTTAAATTATGGTAGGATCCCTAATATGATTTAAGGTATATTCCCTAATTAAGGGATATTGGAGTCTCTGGGTTTAGCGGCCGGGAATTACAATCCTCCAAGCATGTTGCGCTTACAATACTCCACTCCACTTTCCATTTTTGTAAAAACATATGTTTGAAGACCCCCTCAGGAAAATCATAATCCAAACAAAAGCAAGCCACAAAGTGCGGATGAGCAGCATAGAACTAGGTGGGATGTCGTTGGCGAAGGATAACTAACCTAAACCCTAAACCCGCAACCCCAAAACAAAAACCCCAAACATAGCACGCAAAGGAAGCCGAGACTTGAAGCTTTACAGGGAACGCCCCATGTCCGTGGATTCAGGAATGTGATTGCAAGCTCAACCACAGTCCTATACACACACAACGTATCTATATACATATATATATATATATATATAATATATGTATATGTATATATGTAAACACACACACACACACACACACCCACACAGATTTATGTGTGGTTACACAGGTATGTGTATATGCCATTCTTCTGGAGTGGTATTCGGCTCTGCATAGGCCTCCTCGATCATCTCGTCGAGGTCCGTCTCGCGGTTGATAGACGTGATGGACACTCCCCCTGACGGTTCAGGGTTTCGGGTTTGGGGACTTAAGTTTAAGGTTCCAGGTTAGGGTTACTAAGTCCCCCTGACATACTCGGAGGACTAAGCGGCTTAGGGCTTACGGTTCAGGGTTACTAAGTCCCCTGAGATACTCAGAGGATTGAGGAGCTTAGCAAGTGGGGGTTACAGGTAATTTCCCTGGACCCCCCAGGGTTTAGGGATCAAGGTTCGGTCACACCGGCTGAACTCGTGGGGAGCTTGCCTGGGTAATACCCCACACGATTCAAACCCAAAGCCCAGGACCATCACGGATTCAGGGTAAAAACGTTTAGGACTTTAGTGCTTTCCAGAACAAATCCTAAGGAGCCAACGGGGTTTCAAGCCCGAATGCGCAGCAGACAACCATCGTCAAGCAGTTAAATTAAGGGTAGTGCAAGGGCCATAGTTTTTTGGTCAGCAGCCCTAGGAATAGTCTTGATAATGATTCCAACTTCTTTGTGAGTTGTTTCAAGAGTCTTCTCGAGATTTTGACTTTGGGGTGGAATTCTTGAAACAAATTTCGTCAAGAAGTAATCATATCAATCCACCATATCAAGCCTCTATACGCTACTATAGTATTCTGAGGCTTGGGGTTGAACGAACGAGTCATTCCTTCTCAAAGGCCGCGTGCAAAACCCAAAAGCCAAAAGTCAAATCAGCACAAGAGCCAAAACTTCAGAAAACAAGGGGCCCCAAGACACACAGATGCACGCCCACAATCGACACAAAGGGGCCCCTAGTGCCGTAAACACCCCCCGCCCCCCATCCCCCCCCCCCCGTCCCTCCCGCGAGGTTGAATCGCATGAACTCCGAAACTTCACCACGTAACCCCCAGAATGCTGAACATGACAGCCCAAACCCGAAACCCAGATATAGGATCCTTTAAATAGTGAACCCTAGAAAGTTGGAACATGGACTTAGGATGATTAGTGCTAGGATTCCCTCCACTTTACCTTAAGGGAATGAGGATAATGATGTTCCAACTTTCTGGCTTCTACTGTAATTGACTAGAGTGAGCCTTGGGGTATGTTGTATGTATTTTCGATCATACAGGGACTGAAGATCCGGCCCCCTGCAATGGACCCTAATGTAGGAACCTGATTAAGAAAACTTGGGCCTCTATTTGGGTTCCTTATATGAATCCTGCTATTTGGGGGTTATAGGCCCAGGGTTGCTGAATCAGGTCTCTACATCAAACCCTCAGTACCACATTAAGTTACGCCCTGCCTCCTGGCGGCATGTCTGGGGCAACGCCTTCGGTGGCAGAGAGCCAGCTCAGACAAAACTTATGATAGGAACGCTTTGAGGCCTTGCGCTCGGACGGCATCTTTCACTGTCTAGACCCGGACAATCAAGGAAGGCTTTTCAATCCAATGCGTTTCAACCCACGAAGGCTATCCACAATTTATACTTCAACCATGTTTGGATTCCGACAGTCCCCAACAATTTCAATAATATCTGGGATTCTACATCAAACAACGAGGGAAGTCAAACCTGATCCCACATCGATGCCTGGTGGATACCCCAAAGAAGACGAGAATGATCTTCTTCAGATCTCATGTTCGCTCGGCTAGGTGCAGAATGCCTCGCGCCCCTGATACAGAATCCTCGTTTCTTCTTCAAGCTACAGACAATACCTATCGTAGGGTTTAGGGTTCAGTTGGGGTGGGGGTTTGAGGCTTAGTCATGACAGAATCCCTATTGTAATCCTTACTAAGTGGGGCGGAGCCGCTACTCAAAGGTCTTCAGTGCTCAAGATGCAGTGATTCTATAGTTATCTATTCTGAGCTACCCAGAGACACCAAACTCGAAACCCACACCCCGAACCACGAAATTTGAAGCCCTGAACTCCCTTTGCAAAGTTGCTCCGGCCTTCGGGCAATCGGGGGTGTCTTGGAGAGTCGAGAAAGAAGGATGCTTGAGCCAACGAAGCTGGATTGCGGCGCCCTTTGCACTGCCGTCTCTCAGGCGTCTCTTGCTCTTGTTTTACCACGGACTTTTTACCAAAACGATGTAGGGTTTAGGGGATGAGGATTGAGGGTTCAGGCTTTTGGATTCAGGCTCTGTGCACAAGAAGTTCAGAGACCACCAAAACCCACAAAGCTTGAGCGCTGAACCGGACATTGGCCAACCTCCTGCGATGCATCTTCACCATGGGTCTCTTGTCTTCTGAGAAAGCCTTCTTCTAGCTACTGCAAGCTCTAAAACGATTACTGGACTTCTATATTATTTATGCTCCCTACCCTTTTATCCTAAACCCTAGGCCCTAAACTAATCCTCACACCAAACACCAAGTACACACCTTTCAGCACTCCCCCAAACTCCAATACGCCAAGAACCTTGGGCTCTATGGATCCCTGATTTAGGCTCTGTGTTTTGGTCCTACTTGTCGGGTATCATTGGGGAACTAAAGGTTAACCTTTTTGGGTTATATAGGGATTATATAGAGGCTATACTACCCAAAAAAGGTTAAAGGTTACCTACTCTACTACTAGGTTTAGGGTCTAGGGCTGAGCTTTTGGGACTTGATTGCATCTCGCACATCCTGGAAAGTTCAAAACAACATCATTCTTAGCAGTGGTTGGGAATGCTTTCTTGGTTTGGGACTTCGGTGTTTCAGCGCTTCGAGTTGCCTGTTGGCCTAAAGCACCAGCAGACGTTATACCCCAAACACCCTAAGCCCAAATCACACCCCACACCTGAACCACCCTGACACCGTATCCCTGTGCAAACCCGAAAACAAAATCGCCGAATCCCTGAATACCCAAACCTAAACCCTATGAGCAACCTTTGTACACCCTATACAACCTGCCCCTCGAGCTTTGAGCCCTAACATGTGCGGCCACCTTCTCCAGTGCCTGTTCCACCCGCACGCCCCCAACCTCCACACGTCGCATCTGTCCACTTGTTCAGGCTTTGTAACGTAAGGCAATATGAGGTTTTCAGGGCTTTTGGATGCTTTTAGCGTTTATGTTCATATTGCTGTGGCTTTCTGGGCTTGCGGGCTCTGGGTCACGATCTTGGCTCAGGGTTTAGGGCGCAAGGCCACGATCTTTGAGTTAAGGGTCTGGGTTCAGGGCTGAAGGTTACGATACGATCTTTGTGATTGAGGTGAAGGATTTGAAGGTTTAACTCAGGGCTACGATCTTTGGATTTAAGTTTCGGGGTCCAGGGCTACGATCTCTGAGTTTGGGTTCTGGGGTTTAGGGCTCAGGGTCACGATCGTTGAGTTTGATCAGCGCAAGCTCCATCTTTATAGAGTCCTTCTGGGAGGGGGTCCCAAGGGGGGTAGATATCCCACTAACCCCTAGTTCACTCTAGTGCTCCCTAAGGTTCCCTTAAAGGTCCCTAAGCTAAGGATCCCCTCCTCCCTTGAACCACCCTCCCTCAAGGATCCTATAACAAAAGGTTGCGCCTTGGGCCTTTAACGGTTTGGCTTTTGAGGATTCCGGCCCTGCAGTGTAGCCTAAAGCTGAACCCAGACGCCACGCGCTTAAACCTCAACCATAAGCCCGCAAACCTTAAGCGCGTAGTATGGGGTTTGAACAACCTTGCAACTCTGTCTCCTACTTGTCGGGTATTATGGGGAACTAGAGGAGGTTAACCTTTTTTTTGGTTATATAGGCATTCTATAGGGACTATACTACCCAAACAAGGTTAAAGGTTCCCTACACTACTACTACTACTACTACTACTACTACTACTACTACTACTACTACTACTACTACTACTACTACTACTACTACTACTACTACTACTACTACTACTACTACTACTAATGCTACTAGGGTCTTGAACCCCTAAACCCTCCCCCCAACCTTGCCACCCCGAAGCCTCGAAGCTCCACAACCCAAAAAAAAAACACTGCAAACCCCCCAAAAAAACACTGAAAACCCCCAAACCCTGAACCTTGTAGGTACAAGCATCCCCATAGAAGGTTCTGAACACCCCAAACCCTAAACCCTATAGGTACAAGCATCCCCATAGAAGGTTCTGAACACGAGGGTTTGGACATTAGAGTAGGGTTTTAGGGTTTGGGGCTTTGAGGTTTGAGGGTTTTTGTTAGAACCGGGGTTTGGGGCCATTATACTATACTTATAACCAGGAACCACCAAAATAGTATTGCTGATTATTTAAACCCCTAATAGAGAACCCCAGTATAGATCCCTTCTAGACCCCTTTGAGGATCCCTTGAAAAGGAACCCTATTGGGTACACTCCAAGCCCTATATCAAAGTCGCTGAAGTAAGCTTCTCAGGGTGGCACTGTGTGCATCTTATCGAGCTCCGGCCGCATGGTGCCTCTTGTTTTCGTGGCGGGAACTGAGGTTTCTTTAAGTTTAGGTCCTTACTAGGCATTAAGGCCCCTTACCGCCCCCTCCCCCTCCCCCTACACCCGTAACAAGGGTCCCTATGATAATAGAACAGGGGATTTTTGCGGAATACCGCTCCTAATCAACTTTATATAGGGATTACATAGGGGCTATACTACCCAAAAAAGGTTCAAGGTTACCTACTCTACTACTAGGGGTTTCTTTAAGGCTTAAACTTAAAGAGTTCGGTTTAGGGTTTAGGGTAGTTGTGTAGGGGTTCTGTACGGATTCACAAGACTTGGCTGGGTTATTGAGCCTGTGCACGGTTGTGGTGCTTTGAGTTGAGGTTCAGGCCTCTACTATTTGCTTAAGAAACCCCCCAAAAATAAAAAATAATAATCCCTATATTACCAACATAAGGAATATATTTTTTACTTTTTTGGGGTTCTTAAGCAAATAGTAGGCCTGTAAAGCTTCAGAGCTGAGGGCGTAGCAGTTACGTTCGGGAGGTTGTCGGTTTGGTAGTCTAGACCTAAGAGTAACCTAGGAATGCCCTTTTTGGTTTAAAGGGGGCTATAAGAGAACCTAAACCCTCAATAAGGGAATAAGGGCCCACTCTGGGTCCTCGTAGTGGTGGGTTTGCTGTTCTGGCGCAGTGAATCAGAATGATGCGAATTGATTATGTGAAACGCTAAGGCACCGTTGGGCGTGCTGATAGATCGTATAGCACGTGACGGTTGTACTGTTCTAGTACATCACACTGTCGTATTCAACAGTCTTTTCGAGTCAGTGCCAGTGCCGGGTGGTTTAGGGTTTTCCTAAACCCTCAACCCCAACCCTAACCCCCCAAACCCTAAACCCCTAAACCCAAAACCCCAAACCGTAATCGCGGTAGCACAGGAAGAGTCCGGGGATACCGCTCTCGGCAAAGGATAGCAATATAGGGTTAAGGGTTCAGGCACTACAAGTCAAAGAACTTGCAAAAGCGATGCAACTCAAAATGCTGCGCTGCAGCTACAGTCACGCGCCAAATCACTAGGTTCACTAGAGGCTCGATTGAAATCATAGTGCCCGGCATGAGGTTTCCAGCCGTTTCACACTAGATAAACGTATGACTAAACCCATCGCCCTTCAACCCAAAAAACCTTAAGCCCTAAACCCTTATTCCGGCGACTCTCCATCCCGTCAGCTAACATAAAACCCTACGGCAACCCGATAGCCTTACAGGATCCCTGAGAGGAACCCTTCACATCTTAAAGATCCGTGATGATCAGCGGGGTAGCTCTGAGTCCCAGGCCAGTACGAGCGAGACGCTGTGCAAAGGCTTTGTTTACGTCAAGGCATCGTAGAATCACTACCAAACTCAGCCGGCATTTCTCGCGGTCTCTGTGCTGAAATGCTCGATATGGTGTTTGACTCTGGTTTAACCCTAAACTAAATTTCTAAATCCTAAGCTCTAAACGAGCTGCCACAACTTCAGACCAGGACTTAGCATTGGCCCAATGCCACACACCTCGAGCCGACGGCCGTCTTCCGGCGGAGGCTATAGCAAAGGGTGCAGGGTTTCAGGGTGTAAGGCTTTGAGGGTGTTTAGGGGTTTTAGGGTTTTTAAGGGTTTTTAAAGCTTGAGGGTATAGGGATTTTAGGGTTTAGGGTGTAAGGGTTGGGCAATGAAGGTGGCTTCATTGGGGTTTAGTACCCTGGGACGAACGACACCCAACAACGGACCCCTAGTTTCTGAAAACCCCCACTTGGGTAGTTGTTAAAATTAAGGTACCTTTTGAGTCCTTATCATAATACGGCACCTAATATTTAGGATACCCAAAAAGGGACCTTAATTTTGACAACCACCCACATAGATAAGCAAACCTAGCAGGTTGATCTTCGACCATCGACCGCACCCGGTCAAAACCGACGCGTGCAGCCACCCATGTGGGCTTTCGAGTTGAGGGGCTATGTGGCGTTTGGAACTCACGTGTAGGGTGCTTGAGTTTGGGGTTTAGGGCTTCTCAATTTTAGGGGTTAGCATTTTGGGTTTTAGGTTCGGTAAACACCGCTGCAGAAACTTTCACCACAAGGGACACCTGAGGAATATTAAAGCTCTAGCCCTTCATTGTCCTACTCACGAGGCGGGCGATTTACCCAACCTGAACTCAAGAGCCCTTGGTGTCAAAGTTTCCAAAGGCATCTTAAATCCCGATACGCCATCCAGAAACCCTGAGAAGCAGCCAGAAAACCCTTTTTTCAGCCCTGAAGCCAAACCGAATTCCGAACTCCAAACCACCAATCTGCCCTTAACCCTGAGCCAAAGAGAGCCCTAAACCCTCAACCTCACACCCAAAAAACATCCGAACTCGCTGAGGCCAGAAAGGGCCAGAATATCGGGGCCTTCCAAGAGACTCCAATATCCCTTGATGAAGGAAGATTCCTTAAATCATACTAGGGATTCTACTACAGTTTAAGGTGTACTCCCTAATTAAGGGATATTGGAGTCTCTGGGTTAATAGTTCGAGCCGGGCTTCTGGGTGGCTTCCACTTTTGCGAAGGAACCCGAATGAGAAGCATTGTAGCCCAACGACTCAGGCTTTTAAGTATTCTTAACTCCCCTAAAACGGTACACCATGAATCCTAAACATGCTAGACATACCTAATCTGCTTTTATTCTTAACTCCCCTACAACGGTACACCATGAATCCTAAACCTGCTAGACATACCCAATCTAACGTCCTGCATTCGCAGGAACGACTGCATCAGCGCCCGGACAGTGCGCTCGCGCTTTCCCTGAAAATTCTGCCTTGCCGGAGGGGCTTCGTTCTGGCGTTTAGTCTTACCTTTGGTTAGTAGGGAATGGAAGAATGGTAGTAATAGTAGTTATAGTTGTAGCCCTTCTTCCATTCCCTACTAACCAAAGGTAAGTTTAGTGTGTACTTGGAGGATCATGGGACTTAGTAACTATAGTTATAAGTCCCTTAATTGGGGTTATTATAAGCAATTATAAGTATAGCTACCCTAATAATAACCCTAGTTACTAAGTCCCATGGACCCTTAAGTAGGCCTGAGCCATGAGGATTAGTTGAGGTCTCCCTGGAGATTATGCCTTCCAGGCGCCGAAGAAGAGGTCCGCTGCATACTGGCTGTAGGTTGCTTAAAAACCCGGGGCACTTAGTAAGTAGGGTCGTAAGTACCTTAATTGGGCTTTTTTGTTGGGCTCAATGGTTTACAGGTCATTATAGGAAACTCCAGAAAGTTGGAATATGGTTTCAGGGTAGGATACCCTATAATTTACCATAGAAGGGTTAGGATAATCATATTCCAACTTTCTGGCTTTTACCTTAAAGTCACATCAGCCGCAGCTCGGAGTCACAGGTCCAGGTCAGATTGAGAATCCCGCGAGAAGATTCGGGGTTTGGTCTATCTTCGGATATTGAGTTGCTTGAAGGACGATGCCCTGAGCCCCAAAATCCTAACTCGTAAACCGCCAGCCCTAAATCCTACCTAAACCCTAAATCCGAAACCCTGACATTGACATGCCGGAGAGACGACGTGTCTACAAAGGCCCTGTCCTGCCCAACAATACCCACTTGAGCATGTCAACCGGCGCTGAAAACACAACATTCTGCAGATTTTCAAAAGCCTGAGTCAAGAACATACCGGGTCCCCCAAGCAAAGAACTTGAAGTTCGTTCGTGGTGATGCAAGGATCCTGGCAGCCAATCCCTCGTCGAGCTCGTACAGAGCTTTTTTGAATTCTGCCATGACCAGAACGAGAGAATCGTCTATCACCTCCTTGCGGGTGATGAAGTCGTAAGCAGGTTTGGAGCCAGAGTCTTGCCCGAGAAACTCTTGCAGATGCGCCCATGTCATTCTGCCAGCTGTGTTCGCGTGCCCCTTGACTCCATTTTGGGACCCCGAGAGCTCCTGCAGATAGACATACGAGCCTCGTCTCGAGTACTACATAAGCACAGCCTCTTTGCTCCTCTGTAGCACGATGTTGGTCATGTAGGCTGAAGTCAGCATTGCAGTCCAGGTGTGCGACCACCATCAATGAAGATCAGCCTGAAGCCTTGGGCTCCTACGTGAAGAGAAAGCTGGCTTGGACGTTAAGCCCGACGAAACCCTCAAACGCTTCACCTGCTTATAACCAAAACCCTCTGCCACCCCCCCCCGGGTGCCTCATCAATGTGAACAACTCAGCCAAATACCACGCTCACCCCGCCCCTTTAATAACAACAAACACACCCCGACACTCGCTGAACACGCACCGATACTGAATTCAGAACCCTAGCACAAATTACAATTTTAGCTGTTTCTTAGGGATTATTATAACAAAAACTAAAAAATATTGCTAAGTACCCCTAAGACACCTCGACACTCGCTGAACACGCTCAATGCAACCCAGCACCACTGAGCACCAAACTCACCAAGCACGAAACGAAACACAGCAAGCCCCATCGAGCCAACACACAAACGAAACAACTCAAACGTTGTAGTCAAAAGCGCATCACCATCATGATGACAATGATCATAATCATCACCGTCACCATGTCGTGAGGATAGTAACAGTCAATGCCCTACTCACCATCATCGTAAACTCTAAACCTAAGCTGAACCCCCTGAACCTACACCTCTAGAACATGTAGAACCCTTTACCTTTGGGTACTTCAAAGAGCCCCCTTAATCCTACTCTACGTATTCAGGGCCCCTACACCCTAAACTCTAAACCCTAAAACCCTGAACCACTAAACCCCTAAGCCCCAAAAACCTAAAACCCTAAGCCGCAAAGCCCTAAAACCCCAACTAGCCTTAAACCCTTAACCCTTAAACCCTAAACCTTCAAGCCCTCAAAGTAAAGTCTCCATCCCTAAACCCTAAAACCCTAAGCCTTAAAACCGTCAAAGCGAAGGCCTTTAAACCCCTAAAACCCCTAAAACCCTAAGCCTTTTAAGGCCCTCAAAGTGAAGGCCTTTGGTTCTCCATGTCCGCCGGTTCCGAGGCCAGATCGGCCCGCCGCTTCATGGGCTTCATTGCCTTGGGGGGTGTCCCGGAGGAGTTTAGGGTTTGAGGGAGCTTAAGATATGGGGTCTTAGGGTTTATGATGGTTTATGATTTGGGGTCCCGGAGGTTTTAGATATTATGGGTTTAGGGTTTTAGGGGTTTACCGGTTAGGGTTTGGGGTCCAGGGTTTGGGGTTTGGGGTTTAAGGTTTGGAGTTTAGGGTTTGGGGTTTAGGGTGTAAACATAGGTCAACTGGACGCAGTAGTATGCAGACATGCCCACCCCAAAGCCACCCAAACACTACTCACAGCGAGCCAAAACCCAGCACCTACCCACAGTAGGATCGGGGTGGTGGGCGGGTTTGGAGTTTAGGGTGGGGTTTAGGGTTTTAGGGGTTTAGGGTTTTGGGCTTTAGGGTCTCGGGTTTAGGGGTTTAGGCTTTTGGGCTTTCAGGTCTCAGGTTCAGGGTTTAGTGTAGATTCTAGTGTTTGGGATCTGGGGCTTGGGCTTGGGGTCTAGGGTTTGGGGCTGAGGGCTTAGGGTGTAGAGTTTAGGGCTTAGGGTCTAGGGCTTGGATTGTCTTTATCGTTCTGTGTGTGTGTGTGTGTGTGTTGATGTCTTGTTGGAGGGGTTTAGAAATTGTTCTTATGTAGGTTGAGGGGGTTTGTTTGCAGAGATGTTGCAGCTGTTAGCGAGGGTTTCCTAGAGCCTTGCAAGGTCAACAGAAGGGTTTTCCAGGGAGTTAAACCATTTCAAGAACAAGGTTTTACGGGATCGCAAGAGGGCGTTTTAGTGCGACCGTAGAGTGTTGTGGGTGTTGTAGCGCATAAAAACCTGATAAAGCTTCATAAGATCTTTATACGAGTCCTAGTGGCTTTGACACAGACCCAATCGGGACCATACCAGACCTAAACTCTGGAGAACCTAGTTTTGAAGCTTTGACTGTGCAAGGTTGTCGGGTGTAGGGCCGGCGCCTAAGCCCGTCGGGTTTTGGGCTTCCAATAAAAATACGATGGTGCGTGGGGTTTTGTAACTATAGATGTATCTATGTCCTGTACTTGTATGATTTCCTGGTTTGTTGCGTATTCATGCTATTCTCTCTTTCATGTTCCATTGCCCTCAATCTGCTGGGGAGTTCCCAAGCCTGCCTTTGAGAAAGTTGCAGCTGTGCTTCAACCTTTTGCAGTAGGGAACTTATTTGACCGATGAAGAGCGCCGTGGTCGTCCCCAGTCCTACCCCAAACCCTCACAATCCCCAACCTCCGAAACTCGAATCCCAAACTCGGCTCGTCAAGCAAACCGCAGCCATCCCCAAATCCCCAACTGGGTTCCTGAGTAGCCCCTTTATACTAAGAGAACCCTCGTTCCTACTATTCGATTCCAATAAAGGGGACCTTAAACTCTCTTCTTCAACAACCGGGCCCCAAAAAGTTCAAACTTTCATATAAGGCCAAAAAGTTTAAAGTTCCCCCGTTCACTACCTAAGTAAAAGAAAAAGGGCACAAGGGTACTACTCAGGAAGTTAGCCAACTTCAATAGTTGTCAAACCCTCACCTCTGGGTCCGTGTAAGGACCCAGGGAAAACATGCCATCTTCACGTTAATACGCAAGTCACCACCACCCGAGCCTGGCCCTGGTGGCAGGGCCCTGGGCCAAGAGGAGGCGGCTAACGACGGTACACGTGCTTGATCTCACGGGTAAGCAGAACAGGAAGCCTCGGCGTGCTCCAACAACGGTCCAACAACCGAATATCTCTTCATGCTGAGTGCTGAGGGTCGTTGAAGCCGTGACATCCAGCATGGCCCCAAACATGCATTGCCTTTGCGAGCGACCATTGTGGCGAACCTTGTACCTCACCAGTGGCCAGTTTGCTGAGATCCGTCGTGTTGAACTCTGCAGCGATTAGAACACAGTTTTCCCGGACATACCCACGATTGTTGTCCAGCCGCTCCAAGGACATTGCCCAGTCGACATGAACTCGGTCGTACTGCAGTGGGACACCGGAGTAAAAGCAACGCCCACCTTGCTCCACCAGCATTCTCAAGATGTCACCGTACTCAATCTCGCACTGCTCCTTTCTCTTTGCGGACCGTCTCTTAGCTGTACCGGCTAGGGACTTTGCCTTGCCCCTCAGTGTTCTGTTGTAAAGGTGACTGTAGTCACTGGTGGACGGGATGTGTGGCCGAGACCACGCACGGTCCACATCTGTTTCAAGCCGTGACAAGCTTACGGAGTCAGTTCTTGCACTGCCCACAGCAGCAACCTTTTCGGCCGACCATTGCGCAGTGCCCTGCACTTCGTGTTTCCGCACGCCCTTGTTCTTGCTATAGTCAGGAGAATTGAACTCGGCAGCAACAAGGACACAGTTGTCCTTCACATAGCCACCAGAGTTGCTTTTCCGCTCCAGGGACATGCGCCAGTGCGAGAAGGGAACCAAGAGCTCCATTGCTATGCCAGAATAAGCGCATCTCCCTTCTTGTTTCTCCAACATATCCAAAATATCGTGTCTTTGCAAGCTGCACATGATTCCTCTGGCCTTCCCATTCCAGTTTGCCGAGTTAACCAGCCTCGTTACACTGCCTCGCAAAGTGCGAGCGTAAGAGGTCTGGACATCACGGTCGCAAGCTTTGCAGTACGTGCGGGATCGATAAAAACTGTCGGGATGAAAATATCTGCCACAAGCATTGCATGGCAGGTGACCAGCTTGATTTGCAATTCTGCGGGTCCGCAGCTTGCCTGACTGGGATGAGCGCTGCCTGGCGACAGAGACCATCTCATGCAGGCATTCCAGATACTGAGTCGGAGGTCTGCAGGCAGCCAGCTCGTCTGCGCTGATGACAGAACTCTTTGATTTGCAAGAACCTGCAGTTGCTACACACCGCTTCTGCCGCAAGTAGAGCAGCTGCTCGATTCTGTCAATAAACTGATGTGAAACCTGCCCGTTGCAGCGAGAAGGTATCAGGCATCGAACTACATGCAACATGACCAAACTCAGTGAATTCTGTCCATGCTAACTTCTCCAACATTCTAGGGAGCAAGCTGCTGTGCACTGTTGTGTTGGTTGAGATGCGACATTGCCAAGGTTCCGCGAACAACGTTTATCCACCCGTATCACCACGTTGACACAGTAGGCTCTTCGGCACAACAGTAGCCAGAGCTGGGAAAGGAAACCTCGATCCCAAGTCCTGAACCTCCAACTCGAGAAGATGCATTCGAAATGGCTGGGGGCCTGGCCGTCCTAGTATAGACCAGCAGACATTCCAGTCACAGCATCTGACAGTTTACGGTATACGGAAAGCCGAACCACCTTAACCCTGAGGACCCCCAACCCTAAACCCTGAACTCCAAACCCACGACGAGTGAAAACCAGCCCCTGACACAACCCCAAAAAAACCACCCTCGAACCCGAGACCACTCCAAATCCCAGGAAGAGTGAAAAAGAGCCCCGACGTCCTCATTTCTAAACCACCCTTAACCCTAAACAATGAACTCCAAACCCCGAAACGTCATAAAGTCCTCGTATCTAAACTGGCCCAGGGACCTTCAAGAAGGGGTCCCGGCTGGCCTTGAGGGATCTGTGCTTCGTGCTTGAACGTGGCATGTCTTTATCTTGCACATGAACTCAGTATTCGGTAAACATATAAAGAAATAAGTGTAAACAAAAAAGTAAGTAAATAAATAAATGAATGTATGTGTGTGTATATATATATATATATAGATAGATATACACATATGCATGCACACATCGATTGACTTCCATATCTTCTTGGTCGTCTCTTGAGCGAGTTCTTAAGTTCGAGGTCTATGCCATTTCCTGGACTTTGACTTCAAGCCCTGGGGGTTCGGCTTCGGTTCGGGTTTCGGAGCTCTTGATTCGGAATGCTGGCCGGGGGGTCTTGGGTTAAACCGTAAACCGGACGTCAAAGCTTGCGGGTTTAGGCTTCAAGATCTCCGGGCTGCGAGACTGGGGAACCAGCAAGCGGCTGAACACCTCCAGTTTTTGCGTTTTCTAAGTGCGATGATCCGGGGAAGCCTGAAAAGCTGCATCACCTGACGTTTAAAGGGCTGTCGAACATCAGGGCTTGAGTCCCTCAAGATGAAGATAAACAAGCGAATAGTCAGGCGCCTACTGGACCCTTGCAGATGAAGTAGGGTTTACCTGGACCCTAAAAAACCTACCTTTTTAGGGTTTCCTAATATGATTTCTTTATGTAAGTCCTTAAAAAGGTAGGTTACGCGGGCTTAAGGTAGGGGTTTAGGGGTTTAGGGGAAGGTTCGACTCCCCGCGGTGCTTCCCTTAGCCTGGTTTAGGGTTTAAGGGTCGAGGCTCTGTTGGTTTATGGTGACTCTCCCAACAGTTTAACGGGGATGCTCTAGAAGCTCCTTTCAACGGCGTACTGCATATTCCCTTTAAGAGACATTGCTGTTTAAGAGACATTGCTGCATGCTCCTTTGCCCTCAAACCTAAACCCCAAACCCCCGAATTCTAAACCATAACCTCGAAATCCTAAACCCTAAACTCGAAATCCTAAACCCTAAGCTCGAAATCCTAAACCCTAAACAAGGAAATCCTAAACCCTACCTGTAAATCCTAGCCCCGAAACCACGCCCCAACACTACTGTTGATGGACACAATCCTGCATGACCTTAAGGACCCTAAACTATGGGAATTATGGTATATTCCTTATAATGGGTAATGCAGGATTTTGTCCATCAACAGTACCACAGCAATCCCCGGCCTTTGCATCCAGGTAGGCTAAGTTCTGCTCCATCTCTGCCCTGGGGGGCTTCCACTTGGAGGGCCGGGGGACTTAGTAAGTAGGGGCTCCTTTCAAGGGGATTCTAAGGGTTCCTTCAAAGGGCCCTATAGGGGTACTATAGGATGTAGGGTTGAGGGGTTTAGGGACTTAGTAAGTAGGTAGTAAGTAGACTTATAAGTACCCTAAAAGGGACCCTAATTGGGGTTATGGTACTTGTAAGTCTATAAAATAACCAGTTACTAAGTCCCCCGACCCTTCAAGCATAGTCTTCTTAGCTGCGGAGTTCATACGCCCCCCCAAAAGGTGTACGCACACTTTTAGTTTTATGGCGGGTCATATTATCCCGAAAAGTGTCAAGTGTCTCATATTCAGCTACTAAGTCCTGCTTTCATGAGAGAGTTTAGAGTTTAGGGGCTTAGGGTTTAGGAGGCCCTGCAGCCTGCCCTTGCCGAACCTCAGTCCAAAACCCTGCAATACTAGACCTGAGAGTAACCTAGGAACAGAAAGGGTGCACTTTTTTGGTTTTAAGGGGGGGCACAAGGGAACCTAAACCAAGTTCCCCCGTTCACTATCGAAGGAGATGCTGGGCACCCGGGCTCATCCACCCGCTGTTCCATGAGCTCCTCCGCCCTAACGGCTCTCTCCGGATTCGCCTGGGAGAGGATCGCGACTTCGGATTTTTAAGGTTTCCTATACTGAACTCAGAACCCTAGAAAAAATTAAAAATTCAGCAGTTTCTTAAAATTTATAATAACCAAAAACTACAGACTATTTCTAAGTACCCCTAAGTTTAGGGGTTTAGGGGGTTTAGAAGTTTAGGGATTTAAGGTTTAGGGTTAGGGGTTTAGGGTTTAGGGTTAAGGGGTTAGGGTTGGGGTTTAGGGGTTTCGGGTTTAGGGGTTTAGGGTTCGAGTAGCTTGTAAGGTTGTCGCTGGTTTTACAAAGGTGGTATAAGTACGAGGTTGTTCTGCGTGTTTATAGAGTTGTATGGTTATGTGAGGGCACTCTTTCATTCGGTTAACAAACGTAATCGAACCTTACAAACTTATCCAAGGCCATCTGAACCTCTGCAACAAGTACCATGTAAGACACTGAAACTGACCGTATCAAGAGCGCTGACAATCTTCTGACCTTATTTCCGGCCCCACGCCCACACATGCAAAATGCGCACAACGAGCTGACACTTACAGCTTCAGGCAACCGATTTTCTAGCTCAAGCCCGAAAACCACTGAAGCCTCCCACTCCCGAAACGAAAGCCAGCAACCCCTCCAATCTAAAACGTACTAAGCCCATAAATCCCAAAACTCGAAGCCGTGGAGCATAGAGCGCTAAACCCTAAAACTCTGGAGTTTTTCACGGACTCCTCAAGCTCCAACTCCCACAATTCCGAGTTTAGGGTTTGGGCCAAGGGTCCGGGAACCCTAAACCCTAAACCCCTAAACCCCTAAAGGGAACTCCCGAAAGTTGGAATATGGATTACTGGTAGGATCCCTTATAATTTACCATGAAGGGTTTAGGATAATCATATTCCAACTTTCTGGCTTGTACTTTGAACCCTAAACGCTAACCCCAAGAGCCCACGCCCTCCCCCTCTCCAGACAGTGGAGCCTTACTCCGCACGCCCTGGGCGACGTTTCTACGCCGGAGACCACTGGAGCGCCTCTGAGCTTCTCTTCTTCCCAGAGACTCTCCAATATCCCTTGATTAATTAAGGAGTATTCCGGGATCCTAGTATAATTTAAGGTGTATTCCTGAATTCAGGGCATTGGAGTCTCAGGGTTTGCTTTACGGGGTTAAGTTTACTCTTGCAAGGATTGTAGAAGGGCTTACGTAAAGGCTTTTCTTCTTCATTGATTCATTCTTCTTCCGATACTGGGTTAAAGAAGGGTTATGGCTTTACTTTTCTTCTCTTTGATTGGTTAAACAAGGGCTCTAGCCTTGCCTTTTTCTTCTATCCTACTCGGTTGTTCATGGGCGCTTAGAAGCGTTCTAGAAGGGCTTGAAGGATGCTTTCATCCTTTTGTTTTTGGGTGTAGTTTAGGGTTCAGGGTTTTGGGGTTAGGGTCTTCTTGCTTATTGATCTTCAAGCTGCTGTGAAAGAGGGCTTGGGGTTGGGGGACGAGGGTGGTGAACAGCTACTGATATGGCTCTGAAGCTCTGATATGGTGTCAGTTTCTTGGAACTCTTTTGGGATTCGGTGGGCGTGGGCTTATAGTACCTTTTAAGGTGGAGGGGTTTGTAAATCAGGAGTCTACATTAGAATTAAGACCAATCCTCCAACCTTAACGGGCTTGGACAAACCCACATGATTCAATCGTGCCTACGCCCAGTCCCCACACCGTACACCCAGAACCAAAACCCCCAAACCCTAGACCCTAACCCCTAACTAAACTCTACTAGGATACCCAGTAACCTAAGAATAAAAAGGCCTCTCTTTTTGGTATTGGGTAACTTTATAAGGAACCTAGGACTACAAACCCCAAGTCTCGCCTCTTTGCCACGACGCCGGCAGCCAATGCCGTGGCAGCCGGAGCCAAAGCTGGTGAGACACCTCCGCTTCGATTTCCCAATTTCATAGGGTTTAGGTGCCTCGGGTTTAGGGTAGAGTAGAAGCCCAAGAGTTGGAAACCCAGTAGCCTCGATCCTGAAGAGCAATTTATAGGGAATCCCAGCACTATTTGGCCTTAATCCGGTTTCCGACTTTATGGGGTTTACTGTATAGGTGCAGGGTTGAAGGAGATTCGGGGCTCCTGACCTTGTGTCTTTTCGAAGGCATACAACCTCACTGGCCCAAAACCCAAGGAGATACAAGTTGAAACTTTCAGAATCGACTACCTTATAAGAACCCCAAAAGTTGAAAAGTTAAGTTTACAGCCAATAAGCTTTTCGAAGGTTTACAACGTGCAGCAACAACGTGCAGCAACATCTAAAGTATTTACAAACTGAGATACTAAGTCGGAACGCTGAGCCCCTTAAGGATTTCAGGTTTTAGGGTTCACGCGAGAACACCAGTGCCCACACCCAAATCCTAAATCTCCAAACCCTGAACAACCCTACTTAGCATTTAGGGTTGCTTGCCTCTTTCTTGCGCTTCGCGCGCCGCACGCCCTCGCGTGGGAACCGTCCTCACCCACTGCCGGGATGCTTTTGCTACTTGTCTTGACGAACTTCGAAACCCTCAACTTCGTGGGATTTAAGGATGTGGAGTTTGGGCTTTGGTATTGAGGGTGTAGGGGTAGTGGTTTGGATATTGGGCTTCGTGTTTGGGATATCCACACAGAACATGTAGCACACAGGTCCGCTGAGCTCTATCTCAGCTTGGACGGCTGGACAGACATGGGAGCTTCACTTAACCAAGGACGTCAATCGACCGTCATGGGTGTAACGAAGGGGACCCCTCATCTTCTGAAACCCCCAGATAGAGAAATGGTCATGCCCGCATATTGTACTATTACATGCCACCCAAATCGTAGCTCCTGAAAGCTCTAAACCTTCCCTAGACGGTAAACTCTAATCCGTAGTAGCCCTGCACCCTGAACCTTAAAAACCCCAAACTTTGCAATCCTTAAACCCCTACTTGGAGGGTCGGGGGACTTAGTGACTGGTTATTTTTTAGACTTATAAGTACCATAACCCCAATTAGGGCCCCTTTTAGGGTACGTATAAGTCTACTTACTACCTACTTACTAAGTCCCCCGACCCTCCAAGTACTGCCTGAAACCCCTGAACCCCTCAACATGCTCTCCAAAATCTTCAAGCTATGCGCCCTAAATGCCGAATATGGGGGCCTTGATAAGTAAAATAATCAGGGTTTTGGGACTTTTATAATATAACTACACTAAGGAACCCCCAAAGCAGTATAGGTAATTATTAAGGCCCCTATAGTAAACCCCTGCTGTCCTTGAGACAGGTAGAGCGGGCGCTGGCGTCCCAATGGAAAACGCCTGGCCATAAAAGGGCGGATCTCCGAGGGTTATATGGGAGTTTGCGAAAATAGGGGACCCTAATACAGTATCCTAAATAGTAGCAGATCCTTATCATGAGGACCCCAAAATAAGGTACAAGCACCCCTCATTTTCGGAAACTTCCATATTGGTCCTTTTTGCGGGTGCTTTTTCAAGGGGTCTACAGGGGGTTATGTAAGGGCTTGGTATAGACCACTTAGTCTTTGTAATCGGGTTTTAAGGTATGTGTGTGTGTGTGTGGCAGACTTACAATAAGGAGCCCTTATAGAAGGGATTATTGGTGGTTTCGGGGTTCCTACATTGACACTTTAGGGGTTGCTTTGGGGATTTGTTTCCAGGTTTTTGTAAGGCTAAACCCTAAACCCTAAACCCTAAACCCCTTAAGTTTCGTGACGGGTGCTTCCAGGGTTTCAGGGATAAATCGCAGTGAACCTTGCAATGGACGGTGTGTTTGGGGAGTTCAGAGTGCCTGTTGCCCAAGTTCAGGCTTGGATGATGGGGGTGTGCTTGAAGGTTCAGGGGACTTAGTAGGTAGGGGTATTTGAAAGGTAACTAGAATTACATCAAGTTATATCATGTTATGTCTCTACTGATAAGCCAACATAGAACCCACTTACCCAGTCCGTATGATGGCTCTGAGCTTTGAAGTAACCAGGGAGAAAAAGTATATACACTTGTATTTCACAATGGTACCCTTACTTGGAGGATCATGGGACTTAGTAAGTAGGTTACAAGTGGGGTTATAAGTCCCCGAAGTGAGGTTATCCTAAGTATAACCTACTTATAACCCTACTTACTAAGTCCCATAGTAAGCCCCAAAAAGTTGGAAACCTGATTCAGGACAAATAGTGCTGGGATTCCCTATACACTACTCTTAAGGATTGAGGCTATTGGGTTTCCAACTTTTGGGCTTCTACTGTAGTCAAGTATGGTACTCCAGAACCCCGGCCTCTGAAGATGGGTTATAGATTTGGGATCTGTATGAGGGTTTATGGGAGTTTCCGAAACTTAGGGGTGCCCTAGTTTGGGGTCCTGAAACATAGGGATCCTACTATTTAGGGGTACTATCTTAGGGTCCCCCCCCCATTTTCGGAAACTCCCTTGTGGACTTTTTATTTGGAAGCTGCTTTGGCCCGCCTCAGCGAAGAGTGCCATGGCAAGTAGAAAATCTGTGCTATCTGCACCTACGAGCTCGTCAATGAAGCTTTCATCGTGGCAGACTATGAACGAGCTGCACGAGTAGAGAGAGGAAGGCTAGTCAATGTGTCCCCCGACCACTAAGCCTTGCTTGAGCTTAGGAGTACAGATTCGCCTGGGAGATCAAGATTTAAGATGCCATGTAGCATATAGTGAAGTACTTTGGTGTATAAGTCAGAAAATAACAGGCAGGCAGGGCCACGGAAACTGACTTGGATGCTTGGATCTGAAATCACGCCCTTTACCGGTGTCTTTGGAGCCAGTGGTAACAAGCAGCGGCGGCGTTTTGCACTTCTCAAGCGTCATGTACATATATATATATATATATTCAATGAATAACCCGATCCGAAACTCGAACACGGTTTGGGGGCAGGAGGGTTGTTTCGAATTGTTTTCCCCATTACTTCAGGTCTTTACTGCAAGTCGTTATCATCCATCGTGAAGGGAACCTTGTTGAGAACAACCCAGAGACTCCAATATCCCTTAGTTAAGGAATTCACCTTAAATCATATGAGGGATCCTACTATAATGTAAGGCATATTTCTTAATTAAAGGATGTTGGAGTCTCGCGGAACCCCGAACGACCTGAGTATCGAAACCTCTGATGCGAAGTCCCTAAACCTTGGACGCACTCTTAAGCCCTTCGTTGTAAGAAGCCCTCAGATCCATACTGAACTTAGAACCCTAGCAAAATTCATATTTTAGTTGTTTCTTAGGGGTTATAATAACCAAAAGTTAAAAGTTGTTTCTAAGTACCCCTAAGAGATGAAAAAAACCTGGGCCCGGATCCGAATGCTTAAAGCCTCGGGCTCCGTGAAAAGCTTCCGTCTGACGTGGGAGTTGGTGCAGCGATGCACGGAACCAAGCCTCTCCAACCCTACGCCTCTTCAAGCCTAAACCCTACAATTCAAACTCGTACCTAGATCCCCACAAGTACCCTTTATAGTAGTCCCTGATTGCCTCTTAATGAGAAATATTAGAGCCCTTTAAAGGGTACTTGGGGGGTCCTGGTAAACCCTAAACCTCGCAAAGCCTAATTCTTAGATGCCAAGCTCGCCAGCTCTTCAACCGGAAATCCTAAACCCCCGAACCCCTAAGCCTTGAACTACTTAAGGCTTCGGGAACCGGAGCTCGGGACTTGTGATGCGGTTTTAACCTCACTGGCCCAAAACCCAAGGAAACAAAAGTTGAAACTTTCAGAATCGACTACGTTATAAGAACCCCAAAAATTGAAAAGTTGAGTTTACAGCCAATACGTAACGTCATCATGACTCGGTTTTATAGGGACCCAAGAAGGCACATAAGCATAAGCATTTTATTAGGGATATCCCTACCTTATTGGCCTTCATTATAAAGGGGGTTATATGGGATATCCCTATCCTAATTTTTGCTTATGTGCTTTTTTGGGCCCCTATTTTACGGGCCCTGAGGCTGCACTTAGACCCACCAAGCCCCATCGAAACCCGATCAAGCCTTCTGACACACGCCCTTGTAAACCCCAGTCACGCCTGCACGTGTTCCCCAAATCCTCCCAGAAAAAGCGAATATTTCATCAGCACCCGAAAACTTCAATCATTGGTACTGGAGGACTAGGGATAACATAAACAATTGCAATAGAAATGACAGTGCCAGTACTGGTAAGGGTATTACAGATCAGCACTCTTACGAACCAGGTAGAACCTTATGCGGATAGTAGTGATAATCACAGGAGTCGTCGTAACAGTAGTACCTCTTATTCGAAAGGCGATGAGGATCTTAGAGGCAGCGTCCAATTTTTCAACTTTGCTTCGAAAAGGTCTGTCTCTGATGTTCACAGCCTTTCCAATGTCTCTTTTTGTTTGGTGTGGGCAGGGCCGCACAAGGAACTGCAGCGTTTCACTGAGCCCGTCTCTGCACTTGGGCATGTCAGAAGAACAGGTCCCCGCGTGCACTCGAAACACAGTGAACAGTTTGCATTGTGTGAAATGCCCCAGTGCCTGTGCCTGTCTCAACATACCCTTGCAGAGCATCTCGAAATACCATCTCTGCGCAATCATACTAACATGCACATGTACAGAATCCTGTTGTATATATCTGGGCTTCCATATCAAACCATATACAACCGCTTCTGAACCCTCCAAGGATCTAAAACCACAACAAGCTTTAAAAACTATACCCTCAACCCTAAACTCCTAAACCCCGAGGTCCTTATAACACCTTATATACTACAAAAACTTGACCCTAACCCTAAATGCTAACCCTACATTTGAACTGTGGGGATCTGCCAGTCTTGACGACATGTCCACATCAGCTGCACATCGGGCAATCCGAAGACACCAAAATCCCGCAATTGGGGGAGGTTAAGGTTCTTAGGCTCAGCGCAGGGCTTTGAAGGGTTTACGATTCCTTTGAGGGTTCCTTTGAGGCTTTGGGGTTCTCTTTTAAAAGTCCATTCAACGCGAGCTGTGCATTAAAGGCTTTCAGGGGTTTGTGGTTATAATAGGGTTCGCTTCACAGTTTTTAGGGTTCGTTTACGGGCTTCCTTAAGGCCTTAAGGGTTTAAGGATTGGGGCTTTATTTCAGTTTCAGGGCCATAGCTTGGAGTTTTTGGGTTTCAAGGTGTCTACGAAAGCGAGTTTGCATGAGTCTAGATTACCGAAGTAGGCGGGTAGCTTCTCATATTCCTGTCCACCCTAAATGTCTTCGAGTGTAGGGCTTTGGGTTCGACCTCAATGCTAAAACCCTAAACCCTATACCCTAAACCCTAAACCTAAAACCCTGAATCCCTAAAACCCTAAACCTTATACACTAAACCCTAAACCCTAAACCTAAAACCCTAAAACCCTAAACCTTAGAACCCTAAACCTAAAACCCTAAAACCCTAAACCCTAAACCTAAAACCCTAAACCTAAAACCCTAAAACCCTAAACCCTAAACCCTAAGCCTAAAACCCTAAAACCTTAAACCTAAAACCCCTAAAGCCCTAAACCCTAAACCTAAAACCCTAAAACCCTAAACCTTAGAACCCGCTTCAAAAATCGGGACCCTAAATCTCACCTGTAGAGACACATGGGAGTTTCCGAAAATAGGGGACCCTAATATAGTACCCCCAAAATAGTAGGATCCTTATTATAAGGACGCCAAAATAGTAGGACCCTTATTATAAGTACCCCCTAAATAGTAGGACCCTTATTATAAGGACCCCAAAATAAGGTACCCCTCATTTTCGGAAACTCTAAACCCTAAACCCTTTCTAGAACCCTTATAGATCCCTTTAAGGAGCCCTCTAAAGGATCCCTTTAACGGTACCCCCCCCCCTCTAGGGAACCCTCAACCCTACACACATGATTTAGTGTCGGACTTAAGGGGCGGGGCTTTTTTTGCTTTAGGTTTGGAGACTCCGGGTCTTCTTGGATCTTGAGGGTTTAGGGCTTAGGGCTTAGGGTTTAGGGCTTAGGGTTTAGGGCTTGGGGTTTAGGGTAGGATACTGGGTTCAATGTCCAGATTTCTGGGATTTTGGGGCAGCTTTTCCACGCAGGTTGAGGGAGCTTCACATTGCCAGCCCTCGTCTGCGAGAAGGGATTGTGCAGATATCCCCACAAGGTACCGGGTCCGACCGATCATCTCATCTGGATTCCTACGAAAGCCTACAGTAAACCCCATAAAGTTGGAAACCGGATAATTGCCGAATAGTGCTGGGATTTCCTGTGCACTACTCTTAAGGATTGAGGCTATTGGGCCTCCAACTTTTGGGCTTCTACGGTACTTACTCCAGGGTTCAAGAGTCGTGTGGGAAGAGGTAATTCAAAGCAAGAGCTGCTGCACCTGCAACCCTACATTTCCGAGTCCCATGATCCTTGAAGAAATCAAAATCTTCTAAACTTTTTAAACCTTATCTAAACCCTAAACTTCTCAAACCCAAAACGTGTTCATTTTCGTGAACCCTCAAAGCCGCAAACCTCCCGACCCCCTACCCCTCACTTACAAAGCGCGTGGCGTGCGAAGGTTGTCTTGCCTGTTAAAGTCGGGACCGAATTCGGGGCCGATCCTGAACCCTATGCCGTATCCCGATGGGGAGGTGAAGTTTGCACTTTCATAAGAGCTTTCATCTACAGGTTTGCTGTATGTGCTTTTAGAGTGACTTCAGGGTAGCGGGTTTTTGGGCTTCAGGTTTAAGCTTTCCTGGTGAGTTTTTCTGCTATGTACACCGAATTGTAAACCTTAACATAACTCCCCTAGCCCTTGCTGTAGATACCTACGACATACAGTATTGGGGTTGTAAGCACAGCGTCAATCAGTTTAGAAGTATGCCATCATCTCCAAGTAACCGAGTAATCTGACTTTGTATCCTCTGGTACCCTGTCGGTGTATCTGCAAAATGCCTTGGAGCAGAAGTGTGATGCGGCAGTTGTTCCAAACTGGTGGTCCCTTTTGCAACCCAGTTTGAAGCATACTACGCTTGTAGCTATCCAGGACCATTCGAGGGAACAACCTCCCATCGAAGTCCTGCTGCCCACGTGCTTCACTTCTTCTGTTTGTCCAGTACCTTAGCCCGTGGAAGCCCCTAAACCCTAAACTCTAACACCCTAAACCCTAAAGAAAGCAGCTATAGACCCCAAAGGTGAGCAAGTTACATTGAAGTAGCGAGGCTTTCTTAGTGTGATTTGAAGTATTAGGCGCTCCTTTGAGGTAAGTCCTCAGCAGCCGTGAAGCGCGAGAACCCTGGGCCCAAACCCCAAATTCTAATAGGTACGAAGAGTCCGCAGTCCGCTGGTTCTATAGTATCTCGTAGCATCCAGGCCACCATCTGAAACACAATAGAATGGAAGGTTCTGAGTTTAGGCTTATAGTTAGGCTTTAGGGTTTAGGGCTTCGGGATAGGGCTTTTGGCTTTGGACTTTCAGGGCTCTGATGATGGCAAAACCTCTGAACAACGATTTCCATGGAAACATTTCGAAGTATTCAGTCTTCCATATTAAACACGGTTTAGAGTTTAGGGTTAAACCCTAAATCCTCATAGAACACTTAAACATATAGCAACCCTTCTAGATCCTTGTTGGGGGCCTACGAGCGCTGTTGAACGTACACTTCAGCTGAGAGCTGCACCTTCACTGCTTCGTCGATCTGCAGCAGGGGCAGGTGCATGGAAGCTATGTAATGTAGAGGTCGAAATCATCTGTAGCGCAATCCGCAACCGTACCAACACCCAACACCTAAAGCCCAAAGCCCAAAACCCTAAACTCGAAAGCCTAAACCCTAAACCGCAAACCCCAAAACCCAAACCTTAAACCCCTAACCCCCAAACCCCAGACCCTAAACCCCAACCCCTAACCCCCAACCCCCCCCCCTCTGTGGACACCCGCAAACCCCCGCAAGCCTTGCCTTAAATCCCAAACCCTAACTGCTAACCCCTAAACCCTTATAGAACCTTGATAGAACCCTTAAAACCCTACCCCCAAACCCTTATAGAACCCTTAAGGGAACCCTTAAAGGAACCTTAAACCCTACCCCCTAAACCCTTCTAGAACCCTAATAGAACTCTAAAAGGAACCTTAAGCCCTAGCCCCGAAACACGCCCTGAAGCCCAAACCTCTAAACCCCTAAACCCTAAACCCCCCCCCCCCCCCCCCCGCGAAGCCTTGTACTTCAGCTTCGCGTCCGACTCCAGGAGCTCCAAGATCTCCGCATTCGGCAACTCCTGCTGCCCAGAGACTCCAATATCCCTTAATTACCTTAAACTATAGTAGGGTCCTGAATATGATTTAAGGAATATTCCTTAATTAAGGGATATTGGGTTCTCTGGGTGCTGCCCACTTCGTTTGGGGCTTTTTGGTGGGGGGGGGAGGCGCCTTTAAGGGATCCTCTTAAAGGGGTCGTTTAAGGGATCCTTTATAAGGGACCCTCTTAAAGGATCCCGTAAAGGAACCATGTAAAGGATCCTCTGAAAGGATCCCTTAAAGGAACCATTAAAGGATCCTTTACAGGATCCCTTAAAGGATCCCTTGAAAGGATCCCCTTAAAGGATCCCTTAAGGGTTCCTTTATGGGGGTCCTTTTAAAAGGTTCTTTTCGGAGTTCCTTTCAGGATCAATTTAGGGGGGGTTCCTGTAACGGTTCGTGAGTAGGAACTCAGGGCTTCGCAGGCTTGGGGTTTCAGGTTTACCAAAGGGCAAAAGGAAGGACCCTTAATAAGGACCCCTAGGTATATACCCTCAATATAGCTATTTTTATGTTCATTATATAGCCCATTGTAGGGTAGGGGTCCCCATTAAGGGTCCCTCCTTTTCCCCTTTGAGTTTAGGGCTGT
Organism: Symbiodinium sp. CCMP2592; assembly: GCA_905221615.1. NCBI lineage: Eukaryota > Dinophyceae > Suessiales > Symbiodiniaceae > Symbiodinium > Symbiodinium sp. CCMP2592. The sequence continues at coordinate 176,454 of CAJNDT010006138.1, forward strand.
CCTATTAAAGGGCCTCGCGGGCTCCTGGGTTCAAGGGACGGTATATGTGTATTGCTTTCTGAAGTACTACAGTAGAAGCCCAAAAGTTGGAAACCCAAGAGCCTCAATCCTGAAGAGTAATGTATAGGGAATCCCAGCACTATTTGTCCTGAATCAGGTTTCCAACTTTTTGGGGTTTTCTGTATCCAAATGGGCGGTTCTCAACATTAGGGTCCCGTTTTGGGTCCTTAATGCAATACGGCACCTAATATTTAGGGTACCCCAAAAAAGAACCATAATTTTGACAACTACCCATATAGGTCCTTGAAGAACATTCGTAAATAGGATCCTCTTCGGCCCATTAGGGGAGTATAGAATCTGCCTAAACCCAGATTTCCTCGAGGATCCAAAAAGTAGATCCCTTAATGGGGGTTCCTATAAAGTACCCTTAATCGTATAGGGCCCCATATTAGGGGATCTACTTTTTAGACCCTTTCGGGGGTCTGGGAAGCCTACCTAGATGACATAAGGCCCCAGAATGCGCATACAACACCCCCGGAGACCCCTACAATAGCGGCTTTAATAATTAGAATATGGTTTTGGGGCTCACTATACTGTAACTATAATAAGGAGCCCCGAAAATAGTATAGGTAATTTATATGCCAGAAGCCATGGCCTGAATCAACAGACACCTGGACACAAAGCACCGCCGCTCCGTGTGGACTCGCCTCTAGAATCTAGAAGGGTACCAAAAGGGGTTCCTTCTAAGGGCTCTACAGGGGTTTAGAGCTTCGGAAAAGTCAGGGGTACCTTATTTTGGGATCTTTATAATAAGGGTCCTACTATTTAGGGTGCTGAATGTTAGAAGGCTCTAACCACCAAATGTAAAGAGGTTCCCTAAAAACTGAGCCAGAGACCCCAAACCCCCAAACTCCCCACACCTCAACCCAGACCCCCGGGAGGATCTAGAAAGTAGATCCCCTAATTTGGGGCCCTATACTACTAAGGGTACTTTATAGGAACCCCCATTAAGGGATCTACTTTTTGGATCCTCCCGGGGGTCTGGGAAAGCATTTATATTCCCGAACGCCCAAACCCCAAAACCCTGAGCACGAAACTCTCAGCCCTGAACCCAAGAATTGGAGAAATGAGGGTACGGTGGTCCTAAAGCCGCAATTCCGTAAAGAACCCTTGCAGGACCCTATCAAGGAATCATTACGGGAGCCATTCAAGAAATTCTTACACCCTAATTTAGGGGCCTTAATAATAGGAATATGGTGTTGTGGAACATTGTACTATACCCATAATGGGGAACCCGCCAAAATAATAGAGGTAATCATTTAGCGTCATGACACAGCGACTACGAATTCCAGGAACAGGTCCCCCATAACATTAAACCCCAAACCTCTCCAACCCAAAAACCCTTGAAGGAACCCTCAAAAGAACCCCGAACAGAACCCTAAATTCCTTAAAGGAGCCCTCAAAAGGACCCTATAAAATCCCAACAAGAATCCCCAAACCCTCAAAAGCAAGCCGCAAGAGGAACCCTACAAGGAGCCTTCAAACGAACCCTAAAACACGGAACCCTCAATCCCTTACAGGAACCCTGAAAAGAACCCGACAATCACGAAAGGAACCCTCAAAGAACCCTCCAGCCAGCTGAAAGAGTTCGAAAAGACCCTAAACCCTAGGGTTTGGGGTCGAGGGTTTCGGGTTTAGGGTTGAGTTTTAGGGTTTAGGGTAAAGGGTTCTTTAAAAAGGAAGGAAGGGCTCCTTCATTGCCCAAACCTCAAAAGTTCGAAAAACCCTGGTCTCCAGCATCATGCCAGTCAGCTTGCCCGCAAGCTCTGGCCGCAGCCTGGTAGTTTTGGGGGAGGGGTTTAGGGTTTAGGGGTTTAGGGTTTAGGCTTTTAGGGGTTTAGGGTTTAGGGGTTTAGGGGTTTAGTGTTTTAGGGGTTTAGGCTTTAGGGGTTTAGGGTTTAGGATGTCTTTGGGCAGGGCTAACTGGAGCGGCCTGAATCATCAGAATGGGGGTTCTTTCGAGGGCTCCTTTCAAAAGGCTGAAAAGGCGCTATGAGCGTCTATGAGTCTTGGGCTAGAAAGAAGAGCACGGGCATGAGTAGCAGCAGCAAGAGGAGCAGGATAAGAGGAGCGGCAGCGGCGGAGCATCAGCAGCAATGGCAGTAACAACGGCAGCAAGACTTGGGAGTTTCCGAACATAGGGGACCCTAATATAGTTGGATTCTTATTATAAGGACCCCAAAATAAGGCAGAACTAATTTTCGGAAGCTCCCATTTGCGAGTCAAGCATAGTTCAGAGAATCAGGCCTCAGTGATTCAGGGACTCAGGTCCTAGCGAAGGTCTTCAGGGTTTAGGGTTTAGGGTTTAGGATGCAGGGTTTAGGGTTTAGGGTTTAGGGATCAACAAACTGTAAACCCTAAAGTTACTAAACTCATAAACCCGAAATTGACTAACCTCTAAGCTACATCCAAACTAAAGTCTGAACCATAAACCCTACGCAGAGCCTGAGCCCTAAACTCTACACCCCGAAACCAGAAGCCCTACAACCCCTTCACTCTTTGACAATGCTGGGGTTCGTTTTTTGCGTGCTGCAACGATGCATGCGAGGTTTACGGCTGCCACGTCCCGGTGCGATCAGATCTTCTCGGTTGGCCGTCTGGCCACTTACTTGAAGCCTCATGTCTTTGTTACGAGAAGAACTATAAATTTATAAAGTACCTTACTGTTTGTTGAGTATGAGAAGTATAATCACAAGCTGATGACGACTTTATTGAGGAAAAAGCAGCTTCGCTGTTGATGATGACGGGGCCCGGTGATTTAAACTTGTGTTACTTTTCATGGTGCACCCTACGGATCGGTATGCTTTGCTAGCTTGCATCCCAGAGACTCCAATATCCCTTAATTAAGGAATATACCGTAAAGTATAGTAGGATCCCTCATATGATTTAAGGAATATTCCTTGATGAAGGGATATTGGAGTCTCTGGGATGTTTTTGACATTGATGTCGATACTGCATTGCGCATTGGTTCCATTATGTACCTGCTTCTTAACAATCAACTCCTTGTTCCTTCTCTTAGCTTGATATGACGACGACTTTCCTGCTGCCTTACTAAGGCTCTGTCTCAAATCTTTGCTCTCCATGCAGACTTGCTGTGACTTGTCCCGAAATGACCAGGCTATTTCGCTCCTCCTTTGATATTCCGTCAGACTAACCCTTAGTCTCACTGGCCCAAAACCCAAGGAAATCAAAGTTGAAACTTTCAGGATCGACTACCTTATAAGAACCCTAAACCCTAAACCCTAAACACCTAAGGACCCCTGAAAGGAACCCTAAAGATCCCTTATAGGAACCCTTAGAACCGCCAAAGTTGAAAAGTTAAGCTTACAGCCAATACGTAGTTCGGCAGCTCCCAGTACATCTCCGAAGAGCTGATCCCAAAGACTCCAATATCCCTTAATTAAGGAATCCTAGGGTTCCTTTAAAGGGATCTACAGGGTTTAGGGTTTAGGATTTGGGGGAGTCTAATATCCCTTAATTAAGGAATATACCTTAGATCATATAAGGGATCCTATTAAAGTCCTAAATTCCTGAATTGAGGGATATTGGAGTCCCTGGGATATTCCTTAAATCATATTAGGGATCCTATTAAAATTTGAGGTATTTTTCTTAATTGAGGGATACTGGAATCTCTGAGATGATGCTTCTGGAAGGGGTAAGCGTTCAAGAAAGGCGCTAGTTCAAGAGGCAACCGAAACTCGAGGCACGCACAGCTACACCCAAACTCTAAGCATTCTAGTGGCAGGCTGTAGCAGGCTGTAGCGCTGGTTCAAGAGGCAACCGAATCTTGAAGCACTTACAGCTACACCCAAACTCCAGGCTGTACCCGGTCGTGGACGAGTGGTGAAACGCCCTGACTGGTGACAGAGCTTTGTACACAAGCGTAGCTCGAGTTCGGAAGTTCACCTGGTAGATGCAAACTCAAACGTCCATCCGTCTAATATGGGGTAATATAGGGGCCTTAAAAATTGGGCTAGGCCTTGGTGGCCCATTATACTATACTTATAATAAGTAACCCCCAATTGAGTACAGGCCCCTATATTAGCTATCTTTCTAACCATCGCGTATGCATGGACTTTTGATGGCCTGCCTGCCTTCCTCGTCGGCGGGCTGGCTGCTACTACTTTCTTTCAGTCTATCCGCAGACGGGTAGTTGACATGCAAATACAGATACCGCACATACAGACAAGCATGTATACATACCCTTGCGTACACATGCAGGGCAGAATCGTAGATGCAGATTCTGCAGAACGGACAGACATGCTTACACAAAAGCACGTGTGATCGTATGTATGCGCAGATGTAGCGACCGACAGATCGGGAGACAGACAAATGAACATAGGCAGGTAGGTCGGTACTAAAAGGATCATGGGACTTATAGTTATAAGTCCCTTTATTGGGGTTGTAAGTAATTACAAGTATAGTTACCCCAATAATAACCCTAGTTACTAAGTCCCATGATCCTTTAAGTAGGTAGGTAGCCAGGTGGGTTGACAGGAAGACAGAAACAACGAGAGCACAGGGAAGAAAGAGGGAGAGGCTGACAGTCTGTCTGTGCGTTGCGTGCATGTAAGAATCTGAACGTAAAGTCATGCAGGCAGAACCTTGGGAACAGGAGCTACATGATAGCTGGAGGCATCGCCCAAGCAGTCACACGAGTACCTGTGAACGCACACCTGCGCGCTGCCCCTTCCAGCCGTAAACACATGCTGCGCAGATCACAGCAAGAAAAGTATGATGGAGGCCTTCGGCCCAAAACAATGCCGCGGTTTGAGGACGTCTTGGGCGGTTGACACTCTTCAATCGAAGGTCTGCAAGCCTCATCCGCAAGCCTTGAATAACGCAAATTAAAATAGCCCCAAGCCCTTTTAAAACCCTCTAAAACCGTCACTGCGTTCCGACAACCTCCACGGCCGGGTTTCCCCAGTTGCTCAAGCTTCCCGGATCCCAATGTAAGGGATCTTCAGATAGGAGCCGCCGGGCCCTTGCGGAGAAGCTTTTTCTGGTTTATGGTTTGAGGTTCCAGGGTGCAGTGTTAAAGGTTTAGGGCTAACGGCTTTTGCAGATATCCGTTGCGCAGTCTAGGGCTAACTAGTCTGTGCCTGCTTGATTCAACGTTCAGATGTTGAATGTAGCATGCGGGTTCCTTCTAATTCGATGTTCCGTTCTGAACGGCCTTGTTGCTTAGAATGCTGCTCGAATTCGACATTAAGGTCCTCTTTCCCATGCAATCGCGGTCCAATATACGGTTCGGAGCAAATCACGCCATTCAGAGGAGTCATCTTCACAATTGTTCTTTCATGCGCTGTATTGGCAACTATATACGTTCAGGGTCATCTAAATATATCTAATAGGATGAAGGGGTCTCCCGCTCAGGTACGAAACCACCCCTGTTAGAAATCCGACAAAAGCCGTACAGAAGCCCCACCAAATCCTTGTAAGCCGGTAACCCTAAAGGATCCTGACATCGTAAACCCTAAACCCCTAAAGGATCCTAAAATCGAAAACCCCTAAACCCTAAACCCTGCTAAACCCCTAGGATCCTGAAATCGTAAACCCTACCTACACCCCTACAGAATCCTAAAGCCCTAAACGCTAAATAAACCCCTCAAGGATCCTAAAACCCTAAACCCCTAAAGGAGCCTAAAATCGCAAACCCCCAAACCCTACACCCCTAAAGAATCCCAAAAACGCAAACCCCTAAACCATAAACCCCTAAAGAATCCTAAAACCCTGAACCCTACACCCCTAAAGAATCCTAAAATCGCAACCCCTAAACCTAAAGCCTTGAATCCTGGAGGCCGGGTGCCCCGAATCCCACAAAAACTTAGTTACGGCCCCCATACAGTAAGAGTCTATGATAGGGCTACTATGAAGGTCCTACTATATCCATATTTATGAATAATATTCAACTATCTAGGTCCTACTGTCCTACTATATCTATATTATGAATAGTATTCAACTATTGCTGAGTGGGGGCCGTACGTAATATAAAACCTATGATACCCCGAAGGGCGGCGGTTCATTGCCGACCCTAAGCCCCCAATAACCCCAACCCCTAAACCCCTAAACCTTGCGTGCATCTCGCCCGGATCGTCCGCAGTGACTGCTTGCATAAACCCCTAAACCCCAAAATCAAAACCCCTAAACCCTAAACCCCAAAACCCTAAACCCAAAACCCCAAAACCCTTCAACCCTAAGCCCTAAACCCTCTAAGGAACCCTTTATCAAGCCCTCTGAGATCCTTTTCGGGGTACTACTCAGGGACCCAGTCGTTTGGCGCGTAAGAGCCGGGCTGGGCCACGAGCAGCTGCCAACTCGGAGCATCGTTGGGGTCCTGCAGAACAAGTAGAAGTTGAGGGTTTAGGTTTAGGGTTTAAAGTTTTAGGGAGTCGAATCTCAGAGCTTTCAAGCTGTTTCAGGGTTTAGGTAGGGGACCCAAAAAAGCACCCCCCAAAAAAAAACACACACACACATGATTGTGAGTCGAAGTTGAGGGTTTTGTGGCTCCAGGGTTTCAGGATTTTGGGTTTTAGTGTGTTTTTAGGTATTGGTGTGGGTTTCGGGTTTTAGGCTTTAGGGTGCGGTGTAAATGTGTTGGGGTTTCTGGTCTCGGGCTTCTGTTTAGGATCTAGCGGTTGCAGGCTTTGGTTCAGGGTTCAAGTTAAGGGTTTAGGGAAGGCGCTTGCTTTGCGCCCAGACGGCAAAGGCTTTACTCTAGGGTTCTGGGGTATAAAATCACGGGTTTAGAAAGGTTTCGGGATGTAGTGTCTTGGGATGTAGGGTATTTGGGGCTAGTATACACAAGACCACGTAGTGCCTAAGTCCAGGACTCGCCCAAGGAGGCCAATAGGGCAGGCACGCTTAAGGACTCTTAAAGTCATATGCAGGGGAAGCAAGGGTTCAAGTTTAGGGCTACGGTTGGGGAAACCCTAAACCCTAAACCCTAAACCCTAAACCCTAAACCCTAAACCCTAAACCCTAAACTCTAAACCGTTCCGGCTCATGACTAGTGGGTTGAAACTTTTGGCTGGGCAAAACGTCGACCTGCCACAGCATTGGGCGTTAGTGAGAGCAACGACTGACACAACGTCTCCCACATAATATAGGGGCCTTAATAATTAGAATAGGGTTTTGGGGCCCATTATACGATAGTTATAATAAGGAACCCCCCAAAACAGTATAGGTAATTATTTTGGCCCCTATAGCAAAAAAGAAAAGTGGAAGCCCGAGCCCTAACCTTCGAAGAAGCGCAGTCAACAGGGAAGGCGGGGGGGGGGGTTTAATACTCCTTGGAGCCCTTCTACTGGCACAAGACTAAACGGGACCATAATCGAGAGCAGCCTCTTTGATGCAGCCCTGTAGAAAGGTTTTCGGGCTAGCGCAGCGACAAGAAATTGACAAAGGAGAGCGGTCCCAGGTGGCTCCAGCTCCAGAAGACAGGTACCTCGGCTGGACAGTTTTGGCACAGAGAGCCCACGACCCTCCGGAAGTGAGGAATATTCCTCCTCTCCCAGGGGCTCTCTCATCATGAGTTGAGGGAGTCAGAACTTCAAGTTAGGACCCTTTCTCGGCTTAATGTGCCCTGTCAGGGGCAAATGCAGGGTGCATCTTGCACTTGGCGCTTCATTTCCCGTATGAGACCCGTACAAGGAGAGCGGGGGCAGGTTCCAGTAGGGTCTTGGTCAAAGCTGAACCCCCTCAGCCGTAAAACAATCCTGATTTGAGGGCCTAGAGAATTGCATTTTGGGAATGCCCTCATAAGAACCAGATAAGCCTCACGGATCATGGAGAGTAATTAAGAAATCCATCATTAAACCCTGGAGCAGACTCAACCCCATCCCTGCAGCCTTACAGAAGGTTGGGCTAAGGCTAATGCACTAACCTGATAAAGCAAGCGCACATGCAAGGCTGCTGAACGGAGGCCTGAGCAAGTAGACGGGGGGTGTTATGCTGTTCAGACCTCCACACACATCGTTAGAAAACCTCTCCAGCCTCCTATAAAGCCCTCTACAGAACCCTAAAGCACTACTGCTTACTACACAAAACCGACACCTGTGAACTTATTCCGACCCGTCTGTTCATCTTGATTTCTGACGAAAGAACCTCTCTCCCTCCATCAGGACAATATGACCAGCACCTTCAAGGTCTGAATGGGTGGTTCTGCTGAAAGCCCAGTCGCAAGACGGGAACACAGTTCCTTAGAAGCAGTCCCTGACCGAGCTGAAACCGCCGCGTAGAAGCCTATAAACCCGATTCCACCCCAGAAGGCCCTCCGAAGGGCGATGGAACCCGACATAGACCTCATTCTTGTGAAACCTACCTTATGGCCACTTGAGGCAAGTACTTTGAAGGACGACCAGACGGAAGGGCAAAGGTGCAAGCGCCGAAATCGCTACACCGTAAACCACAGGGATAGAAGCAGTGAAGCAGGGATTAGTTCCAATACTTATGAAGAGTACCGAAGAGCCTTCAAGTATGCCTCCCTAAACCCTAAACTCAGAGACCCAAACCTTGAGGCCCTAGACTCCAAACCCACTTACCAAAATCGCTAAATCCTACGTAGACCCCCCCAAACTCGACACCCTAATACCCCTAAACCACTTCTGGGGAGCCCGGCTCTTCGAAATCCACTGTGGAGTCCACCGTGCCGGTGGGGATCAAGTAGCAGATGCCCCGGAAGAGGGTCGCACCCGTCTGGGGCGTCGGTTGGTTCTAGGTGGGGTTTAGGGTCTTGGGTACCACGGATTAAAGTTCGACATCTCTGCCAACATCCCTACCAGCAGCTGCGCCCTCTTCACGATCATCATCATCATTATCTGCATCATCGCCAAGATGCTGAACTTCGGGGTGCAAGCACCCTAAACCCTAAACCCTAAACCCGCGTCTTCGAGGTTCCGGCGTTTTTTGAGTTTTCGTGGCCTTCGGGTTTAGGGCTGTCGGTCTTGGCCCGACAGTGATTTGAGATAAAGGGCTTAGGGGTTTAGGGGTTTAGGGGTTTGTGAAGCGGTCGTCGGACGAAGGGGTTTAGGGGTTTAGGGTTTAGGGGTTTAGGGTAAGGGCTGAACTCGCTCAGAATCCCAGATGCCTCACATTCGAAGCAGTTGTACAGCGAGTTGCAGTCGATGCAGTGCCTGGCTCAGGCAACTCTAGAGACTCCAAAGGTTACTCGAAGCCCTTCCTCAGTCTTCATGCTCGTACTTCAAACAATCTCGGGGATGAGCTACTCAGGTTATCGCGCGATGGCGTGACATGGGTTCAAGGATTTCGGGTCTCGGGTGAACACGGGTGGCTGCATCGCGCTGCAGCACTTGCGAGCGATAAGCAAGTTCTCTTCGTGGTTTGGAGTGCTGCGCGCAACGTTGCGAACGAAGGACCTATCTAAGGCTTAGTAACCTTTCTGACGACATTGGAGGGCAGGAGAATTTTTCAGCAACTCACGCGAAGCTGTCATTTCCCAGATGACGTGACGGAAATCATCTTGCGCACGGGTGATGTTGCTTAAAAGCAAATCAGAATGAACTGTCCGGAGTTTCGCAATGACTGTATTGTCTCATTGGCCCAAAACCCAAGGAAATAAAACATGAATCTTTCAGAATCGACTACAACCAAATAAGTTGTGGTCGCTGCAATTCGAGTAGTATAGGGGCCTAATCATCAGATCAGGGGTTCTGGGCGCGTCACAGTACACTTCTAAGGGTTGGTGTGGGGAGGGGCAGCGGTTGATGATATAAACCCTGCAATTACCCATAATAAGGATCCTCATACCCGAATCCTAAGACTCCGAAAGATGAAAAATTATACCCCACCCCCCGAAGCATCGCCGGCGCACTTTCCGCATTGGATGCATCTCCTTAGTGCTCTAGAAGGATGCGGTAGAACATGGGAGCTCAACGCATGAAGGTTGGGGTCCCCTACAGCCCTGAACTCCAAACCCCTACAGCCTGAACCCAACACTAAAGTTAAGACATTACTGTAATTAAGTAGGTACAGACAAATGCATGCACAACAGACGTCAGCCTCGAGAAGCCAAAAGCCTGAACCCGAAACTGCCCCAAGCCCTAGAAGGATGAGCCCCTAAACCCTAAACCCCCAAACTGCTCTAAGCCCTAAACCCCAAAAAACCCCTAAACTCTAAGCCCTAAACCCCTAAACTGCCCCAAGCCCTAGAAGGGCCGGCCCCTAAACCCTAAACCCTAAACCCCCAAACTGCCCTAAGGCCGAGAAGGGTGAGCAAAATTTAAGGGCTTAGAGTGCTCCAGGCCCACCCCAGATAATGAAGGGGGCCTTAACAATTACCTATTTTGGGGGCTTCCTTATTATAATTATAGTATAAAGGGCCCCCAAACCCTGTTCTAATTATTAAGGCCTTTGGGGGGTAAGGGGCCCCAAAACCCTAGTCTAATCATAAGGGGCCAAAAAAAGCCCTATTCTAATTATGAAGGCCCCGAAGGTAGGCCCCTCAACCCCAGATAGGAAGCCCCATCGTTGCTGACTCCGAGGTTGAGGCTTCACAGTTGGGGTTTTGGGGCAGCTATCCTGCAAAAACAGGCAACCCCTAAACCCTGAACCCTAAACCCTGAAACCTATGCTAAACCCTAACCCTAAACCCTGCACCCTAAACCCTAAACCCTAAAACCTAAAACCTGAACCCTAAACTCTATTACACTCTTTAAAAGCAAACAGGGCGTGGCTCTTCGGCTGTCTGTTTTTGTTCTAAGCCCCTAGACCCTAAAGCCCCAAAAACCCTAAACCCCAAAGCCCTGCAAAGCCTCAACCCCTGACTCAAAACCACCACCCACGCAGACCCCCGGGAGGATCTAGAAAGTAGATCCCCTAAAGAGGGGGCCCTATGCTACCAAGGGTACTTTCTAGGAACCCCCATTAAGGGATCTACCCTAAACCCTAAAACCCTCTAGATCCCTTAAAGGGACCCTTAAAGGAACTCTTAAAAGGAACCCCCCATTGAGGGATCTACTTTTCGGATCCTCCAAAGGGGGTCTGGGCAATGGAGAGCCGAGCTTCAGGTCGTTCGGCGAATCGCGGAAGAAGCCCTTCCGACAGTCCTGCATGCACTCACCTGCCAGGGGTTTTGGGGTTTTGGGGTTTCAGGGTCTTAGGGTTTAGGGTTCACCTGCCAGGGGTTTTGGGGTTTCAGGGTCTTAGGGTTTAGGGTTTAGGCTTCACCTGCCAGGGGTTTTGGGGTTTTGGGGTCTGGGGTCTTAGGGTTTAGGGCTCACCTGTCAGGGGTTTGGGAGTTTTGGGGTTTCAGGGTCTGGCTATCCTGAATCAAGCCTAAAGTAGGGTTTGGGGTTTAGGGCTGCCAAGGCTACGGATTTGGGGGTCTAGGGTCTGGCTACCCTGAATCAAGGGTTTAAGGCTTGTCTATACTGAACTTAGAACCCTAGCAAAAATTTTAAATTTAGCTGCTTCTTAGGGATTATAATAACCAAAAATTAAAAATTATTTCTAAGTGCCCCTAAGTTGTAGGGTTTGGGGTTTAGGGCTGCCAGGGCTACGGACTTAAGACTGGCGACAACAAGAGCAGCAACAACAAAACTGGTACAACGCGACTAGATGCAACTGCTGTGATAGCTCATGAGGATGACCATCGCAAGCACGGCCAGCTGCACCAACAGCATCAGCAGCGGGAGTGTTAGTGCTGGTGGTGGGTGCCGTGGTAGCAGTCGCAGTCGTTGTCGTCGTTGCCGCCCGCGTCGTCGTACCATCAGGTAGTTGGTATGAGGCAGTGCGCACTAGGCCGCGGGTAACTATTCTTTATGGAGGATCTCACAACCTCTTCCGTTATAGTCGCTTTTTACTACTACTGTAGTGAACCTAAACCCTATTCGCCGATCCCAAAGATGGACTCTGTGGCATGGAACTCACACAAAAAACTTTCTGGATACTGATGTAAACAAGAAGCAGAACACACCCAAGTGATGCGATGTAGAACAACGATGGTACCTCTAAAACTTGATATCTAAGAACATGGGTGAGGGCTTTAGGAATAAGCTTAAGGCCTGAAACCCCAGCCCCAAACCGAGGGATTGCAACCCAACGCCTGTCCGATCCAAGTTTCAGGAAGACTGGGATCCCGCCTGTGTTGGTGTTGGCATCCAGTATCCGCAGGGTGTAGCCAGAGTAGCAGCTTGAGCACGATATTCGCGTCCCAGCGATGCACTCCCTGCAACGCAGCTGTGTGAATACTCGCAAGATTCTTACGCCATGGTGCCTGTAAAACCACGGATAAACCTCAAAGAAAGAAAGTTTAGGCCCCAAGAAACACAACAAATGGGACCCTCCCATCTCAAATGCGAAACTTGTTCAATTGTCGTTGTTGAACTCTGGCCACTAGTTGTGCGTCAGTTGAGCGTTTAGGGGCTTCGGGTGTCGTTTAGGGTTTAGGGGTTTAGGGTTGGCGGCTGCGAGTTACGGGAGGCGTGCTATGCTGTTTATGCAGGGGAGCTCAGAAACAGCAAGTGAGCATCAGAGAGTCAGACACTGGCATTTAAAGGTCCGACACCCCCCAACACCAAAACTGAAAGCCGAAACCTGCAAACTTTAATCTCAAAGCCGAAGGGTTGTGACCGCCAGAGAAGCCGCAGTTCTGCAGCGAGAGACACATCGAGGTATGTCTTCCTTTTCCCCACGACCGCCGATTTGATGTTTTTTCGGTTTGCTGCACGACTGTCGAATTCTTCTGGTTGCTGCGCAAGCGCCCCAAACCTCTCGCTGCATGTGCTTTGTTGCAGGACCGAGTGATCTTCGCAACGGACATGAACGCACAAAAGGACAACAACTAACAACTATTGCACCGCATGGATTCGGAACAAGCCGGCGGCTGAACAAACACAAGGGCAACGACGACGACAGTGACAACAAACGGAAAAACCCTTCCACTTTGTAAACAGCCTGAATCCGACAAGCTTTGCGGAGTCGGAACACTCGCCCCAAAAACCTCAAGCCGAAGGAAGTACCGTGAAAACCCAAAGCTCATATGCTACATAGCAGCCCCGAAATCCAGATAATAGCCTTGCCCCAATTCCTAGTACGTCATCAACAGCTTGGATGCTTGCGCAAATCATACTGGCAATCATGTAGTCTCCTGCATTGAACCCTCAGCCCCAAACTGTAAAGCCCCATATCAAAACCCTACAGAAACCCCCACAACCTGACAAGCTCCCCAGTCGGCGAGGGCCTGCAGTAAGCGTCGCACTCGTCACACCGCGTGCGGTCGTTGGCCGGGGCGTATCGCCCGCGATTGCACTCCCTGACACCTTCGGGTTTAGGGTTTACTTCCTGACACCTTGAGCGAGTGAGGACTAGGGTTGAGCGTTTAGGGGTTTAGAGCTTCGTGGTCTAGGTTTTAAACGATAACATTATCAGTCAGAGTTAAGTTAAGGTGGGCCCCTCACCCCATCGAGAGCAGTCGTCAATGAGATCCTCATAGACCCAACAGCTCGAAACATCAGATGCCCCAAACGGGTTCATTCGATTCAATGGGACAACAGCGCGTGGCTGCTTCTTGGAAAGGGTCCCCCCCACTGAATGGAGACCTTGAAAAGGCATGTCCAAACTAATATGATGATATTTCCCAGAACAAGACAAGGCCTTCAGTTTTCAAGTGACGCATCACCCTCTGGAAGATGGGAAGCTTCCCGACATTGCTGCCGAACTTGCCTAGCGTGCCCTTCTCCCAGCACTCGCGATCAGCATGGGTTTGCAGTACTCCGCGATGAAACTGCTGACATTCACGGGTTTGGACTTTGCGAGCGGCTCATTCAGCAGCTGGAGCGCTGCCATCGCGTACTCCTCGTTCAACCTCTGGCCGTTGTCACTGCCGACGAAGTGCACGTTCCCGCACACATAGCCATGGGGCCACCCTAAACCCTAAACCCCTAAACCCAATAGGGCTTCTCACGCAAGAAACCCATGATGGCGGCGTTGCTTGAGAAGGGAGCCTTCGCCATGTTGATCCATCTCACCACTGTCTGCAAATTAGGGTCCCTGTTTGGGTCCTTATTATAATACGGCACCTTATTTAGGGTACCCAAAAAGGGACCATAATTTTGACAACTACCCGTATAGAAACCCTATACAAACCCTGAAGCCCTGCTCCGGTTTGCCCTGGCTCCGGTTTGCAGGAACTCTGAGCCCTGAACAGAAAGTCCTGAGATGATGCGCCCCTCCTCCGCCCCCCCCCCCCCCACAAACACACGCAAGAACGAAACAAACAACCCTAAACCCGACTGGAGCCCTCCCCGCCCCTGTAAGCAAAAAAACTCGCACAGACACCCAAAGGCAGCTGTTTCTGGGATATTGAAATCTTGAGGCGCGAGCAGAGGCCACGGAAGTCGAAGGTATATCCGGGTGAGCAGACCTGCCACGCCAGCAACGGATTTAGGCTTCAGGGGTTGTTTTCTGGGGTTCCTTTCAGTGGTTCCTTCTGAAGGTGTCCTGGCTACGGAGTCCAGAGGGCAAAAGGGGTTTCTTCTTCAGGGTTAACTTTTTGAGGGTTCCTTTTGCAGCGTTCGTTTGGTTGGGGGCTTAGGGTTGAGGACATGCCGTTTGAGGTTAAGTCCTAGACCGTAGAGCCTAACCCCATACTCTAGGGTTTAGGGGGTGCCGTACCCCTCCCCTGTTCAACCTTCTACAGCATTTGTTATCGCATAATTGCGCAAAACATCTGACAAATCCCTGCGAAACCTATGCAATTGCATAAAACACCCTTCAAGACCCACCGGAAAATCCCGGAAGACGCTTTAAAACAACGCGGACTCTGGTCTCTCCAGCCGCCTGGCACTCATGGGCAAGTCCGCCCACACAGACATCGCAGTTCGGAGGGCACCTCAGGCAAGGTTGTCGTTCTTTCGGGAATAGCCTCAGGGCAAATCAAACTCGGCGGCCAGAAACTTTAGCTTTACAATTCGTTCTTCATATTGAAAAGACATAGGCATAGTATATCCAAAAGCTTCCTGTTTTTGCCGTGATCTCTGCTGGCGGTTCTCTAAACTTGGGTCCTGTTGTAGGATCCCTCAACCTTCCAAGGACCCTGACTGGGGCAAGCTCCAAACCCCGAATCTGCAAGTAAAAGCCTCGACCCCCAAACCCAAAACCTCAAACCCAAATCGCACAACACTAGATCCAAACATCAGCCCCAAATCCAAACCCCAACCCCAAACCCTTAATCCAAGCCTCCAAGCCACGACCGTAAATCCAAACTTCTATGCCATACAGCCGCCCTAAATCTAACAGCCAACGCCGTTGTTCCAAACCTCCAACAACACCTCTCAACTCAAGCCTCAAAGTTAAAATACTGAAACCGAACCTCAAAGCCAAAGCCCTGCACCTGAGCTCGAAAGCCTAAGCCGCGGCCAGTCATTGAGGCCGGCACTCAAGGCAGTCGTATCCATACCGGTACCTTGTAGGGTTTAGGGCTTAGGTCCAGAATCGGCTTTGATGTCGCAGGAAACTTCGTTGGATTCAGGTGTCTTTTCGAAGGGTGTAAGGTTTAGAGACGTAGAGCGCTGGCCAAGCGAGTCGTAGAGGTTTGGGGTTTGGAGGCTTGGGTTCCGGACTTAAGATTCTACTTGGAGGATCATGGGACTTAGTCGCTATAGTTATAAGTCCCCTAATTGGGGTTTTAAGTAATTATAAGTATAGTTACCCCAATAATAACCCGAGTTACTAAGTCCCATGATCCTTTAAGCACAGCTCCCTCCTCTACCCCCACATGCCGCAAGCACCAACACGACACAGCCCGCTCTGTATGCATACCCGAAAAAAATCATCGACCTTTTAGACCTTTTTCGACTCGAATCCTTGCACTAACAACATGCCTAGCTGTTGATGAAGACCGTGTGGAACCCATCTCAAAACATACCACAAGGATCCCGACGGCCCTCTTCGCGCCCAAGATGATGTAGAATCGACCGAAGCTCCCCATAACCCCTAAACCGCAAACTCTAAAACCCCAAAGCCCAAACCCTCTGTACCCTAAAACCCTTGTAGAATCCTTAAAGGAACCCTTAAAGGGACCCTTAAAGGAACCCTTTAAACCCTAAAGCCCTCTTTGACCCCCCCCCAAGAGGGACCGAGGCCCCCGGCTGCCCGGCGGGGCAAGGCAGGAAGCAGCCGTCAACCCAAAGGTCGAAGCCGGGATTGCCTTTGGGCTTAGGCTTCCTTTTTGAAGGGTTCCTTTCAGGGTGCGTCATCTAGGGTTTAGGGTTAGGGTTTATGGGTTTAGGGGTTTAGGGATTTCGGGGTTTAGGGTTTTTAGGGGTTCAGGGGTTCAGGGGTTCAGGGGTTTAGGGGTTTAGGGGTTTAGGGGTTTAAGGGTTTAGAGTTTAGAGTTCGGAGCCTGAATAATCAGAAGAGGGTTTTGGGCCCATTATACTATAATTGTAACAAGGAACCCTCAAACAAGTATAAGTATTAATTTAGGCACCTTTTTTAAAGCCTAAACCCTGAAGTTTAGGGTCTTCGGAATTCTTCCCTAAACCCCCAAACCCTGGGGTTCAGGGTTTTAGGGTTTGGGGGTTTCTTTGAGTAAGTTGAGGTGACCTTTTCCGTCTGGCAAGCCTTGCTCAGAACTCGACTACAGGCATTCTTGCCTTTGAGTTTGGGGTTTGGGAGTTTCGTTTCACGGTTTAGGGCTTTGGGTTTGGGGTTTCGGGAATTGGGTTTTCGGGATTCCAGGTTGTAATATAGCAGCCTGATTAAGAAACCTTGGGTCTTGGCGGTTTCTTAATCAGGTTCCTACATCAGTCTTCTAGTGCCTTACATACGCTCCAAGCTTTAATGAGATCTTCGTTGTCAGAACCCCATATCGATGGAAGACTGTCGCATCCAACCAACGAGCCTGCAAAGCCACGCATGCCCCTCTGAAAACGTCTAAACTCCGTCTGAGTGCGCCACACTCCAGACAGTGCCATGACAAGTCGAAGTCGAACAAATGGCATCTGATGGGCGGTTGGGGTTCAGGGCTCGTAGCCATAGCTATTGTGGGTTGTTGGACTGTGCAGCGGTTCTGTTCAATGCCATCGGGGTAATAGACGTTTACTGCGGTCGCAGCAGGGTCGGCTCAAGACATAATGGCGCGACTGTGCATGTTTATAGAAACTTGGATGTTCAGAACGACGATGTTCACTGTTCAACGACAGCAAAAACTTCTCTTGACTACAACCAGATTTGCACATCTTGCCAAGATCGGCCCACACACTGTTGGCGCCCAGAACAGGGAATACCTGAAAAGAAACCACAACCAACACGAATTGCAAACACACATTCTGCAATAACTTTGCCGTACACCTGGCTTCTTATCATGGCTTCAGGAATACTCCTTAACCGGGAAGTATTAGCAGCAAGTGGATAGGTTGCGAACACACATGAACACGGTCTATGCGGATCTTGTTCAAATCCAGCAAGCGGCTCTGCAAAACGTGCTTGAATGTCACCAGCTGGACAATGGAGTCGCGGCCCATCGTGTCTGCCAGCTCTTCTCGGCGCACGGTGAGCTCAAGATGGGGGTGGCGGGACCACCCACTCGGGCAAATAACCGCCCTGGGAGCAGGCATTTCCGTTTGCATTCACTTTGATGCCCCAGGCCGCGCACTCTTCGATCTGGACGAGCTCCGAGAGGCGAAACGTTCTGGTTATGCGGGAAATGACAGCCACGTGGCAGACTCTGTAGTCATGAATAGGCTGTTACAAGACTTAAAACAGCTTGAAAAAACAACGGGAATCGAACTATTTGATACAAGACATGGAATACCCGACAACCATGCGCCACACGCTGTTCTTTTTGATCCAGCAACTACCCAACACCTCGATGGTAGTAAGATGCAACAACGATTTAATGAGCTTCGGCTGCACAAAGGGTGTTTTTCAATTTTCAACCTTTGCAAACCAGACAGGCCTTCAGGCTCCCCAGAGATTTTATAGCTGGCAACACCCAGCCCCGAAGTCCGAAGCCCAACGCGTTGTAAATCTGGAATCGCGACCCAAAACCCAAGAACTTGGAGACCCTTGAGAAACAACCGAGGACGACGCTTGCTGCACTCCGCGTGACCTTTTCCGTTTAGTTCAACAGTTGGGGTTTTTGGGCCGCGTTTCAAGGCCAAGGTTTGGAGGCACTCAATCGGGGATTATCGTGATAGACATCGACAGGATCAAACTTGATTATAGCCATGTTGAATGCATTTTTCCAATTTTATATGTATGAAAACCGAACTTCTAATCAACTTGGCTAACTAGTGCCCATGAGCCTGCCAGCTTGTGCAGGCTTGGTTAAAGTTGTTCGGGTTTCGGTTCTATGGTTTAGGGTTTCCTACCTGTTTGCCAATTGAGGCTTGCATTGGGCTGCGAATCCAGAACGCACCTTGCAGCACGTCATAACCCCGACTGAATCTCTCCGAACCACCAAGCCTCAAATCCCTCAATTGTGATGGAATTCGGATAGAAGGTCTATTGGCCCTCGAACTTTGTATTTCTCTTGCAAGACTCGCATTTCGGGTGATGAAAAGCTCTGAAATGTGAATAAGAGCAGAACTCAAATCTCGTGACAAAGCCTGAGTAGTGTCCAGTCGAAGCCTCTTTGAACAAACCTTGCGCTCTCCCCTATCGCACTACATCGCTGAATGTGCAGAAACTATAAACCCTACCTAAACATGTACTTACACCAAACTTTAACCCCCCAAACCCAAACCCTCCTTTACACACATCTATTTACCGAGGACTGCGCACTGTTCAATCTGCGCAGTGGCGAGGAGGGCACCAGATCTACCTTCCGGCGCTTCTTTTCGTCGGGCTTAGGATTCAAGGGCCCCCGAAAAACCCTTCAATAGAGGAACAAGGGGTATTTGGGGGGTTCCCGTAAATTTAGATTTCGGGGGTTTCACGGTTTGTCTATGGTCTTTGGGGTTTGGGGCGGGTTTAAGGCAAGCATTGAATGTGGTTTTTGATTAGGGTGAGCCTATGCGCACATGGCTTCTTCTAGCGGGCCCCTGTACGCCAAAACTTCACCCTCCAGCGTAGTTCCTAGTTTAAAATGGAAATAACCAGAAAACAGATGAGGGTCTGGTCAAGCCCCAAAAGCCCTGTCGGCCGGAGCACGGGCTTTACATGGAGGCCTGCCTTAATGCACTCGGCTGCCTCAATCACGGCAGGAATTGTCGGTCGCCCCACACAACCCTCCACAATCCCGCGAACAAAAAAAACTCTCGAGAATCGCTTTTGACGAGAGACCCTTTTCGTGCTTGCGAACTGACGATAGGAACATGCACCATCTATGGAGTTTTGGGAAAGACTGGTGGCCGGTAAGCCCTTGTTTAATTAACCAAGGAAGCATGCAGCTCAGCTGTGCCTAGCGGGTGCAAAGAACCTCGGGCCCTGGGTGTTGTATGCAACCCAACTTGAGTGCTCTTACAAACCTTCTTGCTTGAGAACAGGATCTGTCCCGAAGCTTTCGACCTGAAAGCTTCATGGCAACTTTTTCCTAAGCCCTAAACCTCCAGTAGTACCTTAAGGTCCGCCATCGTAAAGCCATCCACGGAATTTCGTAAACCTGAATCTCTGGCCCCTGCGGCCCGAAGTATCCTCCAACCCTGCCCTCACCGAGCGCTCGCTGGTCCACCATGGCATACACCTGGAAACGCAAAGCGGCATGAGCAAACACGACCGGCAGTTACAGGTACAGGCGCACGCAATGTTGGCAGCTCCAACATAGCACTCGGTATGCTGGCCCTTCGAACATATGATCCAACTCCTCGCGGCATGCAGTGCGCAGCCAGCTCAAGAAGCAAGTGGATGGGCGAAAGAGGGACAGCGGGCAGCACCCCGCAAGCATTCCAAACACGATAGAAGTTCTGGGCATTCAGCAGCGTGCATGGTTCAACGTGCAAGAGCCTGGACTGAGAAAATGACAACATGCCGTCAGCCAAATCTTCACCGGTACCAAGACCAAGCTCAAGGTTCTTCGCCGGACGGACACGCACCGTGCCCGCCATAAGACCACTCGTCACCGTGACATCCGCAAATGGTTTCCAATGTCGTTGCTGCTGAATTTCAAAGCTTCAGCAGGCTCTCGTCTCCAAGGCCAAGTGGAAAGGCAACGGCAAGAAGACGGAGAGCAGGTACACCTGCATGCACACCTGCTACATCAGGGGTGCCAGGCAGGCATCCACAAATCGCGAGATTCGCCTCCTCGAGTCGTGGTGCTTCCGGCCACGACAACACAAGTTGCGCAATGTTGCACACCAGGCTTGGCCGAGAGCAGCGATCAGGTGTAGGCTTATGGAGTTTGGGCTTAGAGTAGGCATGAGGGTTTAGGCTTTAGGATTCAGGGTCAGGGGTGAAGGTTTAGGTAGGGTTTAGGTGCGAGGGTTTAGCGGTTAGGGTTCAGGCGCAAGCCCCAATGCCCTGAAGGCCTGAATCAACATAACCCTGTAAGCCATACAAACCCTTTAGCCTCTACACACCAATCATGCTTCTGCAGCAACCCATGGTGGATATTGGTGAGATTTCGACCACAAGGCACTGAATGTCCCAAAGCAGGTCTGTCCATGCTAGAGGTTTCGGGAATAGGGTCTTGACTAGCATAGGCGCTTGAATACTTGGAACAGGGTTTTGAGGTATACAACAATATAATCGTATGAAGTAGCCGTAACCTAAACCCTAAACCCTAAACCCTAAACCCTACGGATCTAGGCTTCTACATCTCCCTCGTCCTGAGTCATGTCGGGCTCAGAGTTTAGAGTTCGGGAGGGAACCCGCAGGCCCTACTTGGAGGCTCATGGGACTTAGTAAGGGTTCCTTAGTAAGGGCTCCTTTAAAGGGATCTGTAGGATTCCTAAAAGGGATCTGAGGGGTTTAGGGTTTAGGGTCTACATAAAGGCTCATGGGACTTAGTAAGTAAGGTTATAAGTAGGTTATACTTAGGATAACCCCACTTAGGGGACTTATAACCCCACTTATAACCTACTTACTAAGTCCCATGATCCTCCAAGTACACTGCCAAATCCTGGCCTCCTAGCTCCTAACCTCGAAACTATCGATGGAGGTATGGGTAGTTCTCTAAATTAGGATCCCGTTTTCAGTCCCCAAAATAGTACGGCACCCTGATAAGAAGGACCCTAAAACGTACTCTAGCAATGATTGTTGGAAGACCACCCCGAACCGCCGCCCCTCGGAAACAAACAACAAAGTGATCAACCGCAGACCCTGAAACCCAAACCGCACAGCTCCCGAAGACAATCCACAACAAACCAGCGTATAGGAACTCCTCGAATTCCCATGGGCTTAGGGTTGACTGAGAGTTCCCAAAACCTGCTTGATATGGGGTTTCAGTACTTGGAATAGGGGTTTGGGGTATCTAATACTATGAATATGGACATGAAACCTTTTCAGAGTTCTGTGTTACTTCGGGTCCTCCAAGCTCTCTTTCTTTTCAGCCGCAAGCCCAATGTAAAAGACCTACCTGCTGCCACTGCTCAAACGACCACCACTACGACAATCACTGCGCCACTGACGACAACAGCCTTCCACCCCCTAATGCAGGGGCCTTAATAATTATTTATGGGGTTCCTTATTATATATACATATATAAAATATGTGTATATTCATAGTGAAGAACATACCCCAACACCGATTCTAATTGTTTAAGGCCCCTATATTAAACCCTAAACCCAGAACCCTAAACCCACCTCTGGGCCACGACGGGCGGCCGTCCTCTTTGGACAGCCAGTGCTTCGGCGTCTTCGGGATTGAGGGTTTCGGCGTTTAGGGGATAAGATGTGGGGTTCAGGGGTTTGGGGCTTCAGGGCTTAGGGTTTAGGGGTTTAGGGGTTTAGGGTTTAGGTGTTTAGGGGTTAAGATTTGGGGTTCAGGGGTTGCGGGGGGGTTTAGGGCTTTAGGGGTTTTGGGGTTTAGGTTTAGGGCTTGTAGGACAGGCGCACTTTTCTGGAGGAAGGCAACAGCCAGGCTTCAAATCTGTCCGGGAAACACCATGTAACTTCAAAGAACACGCGCAAAGAAATTGTAAGCCTCCTATTGGAGAATTGAGCCGATATAAAGTAGGATTTTCCGCTTGAATATCCCAAGAAATTACCCAACACAAAGACTCACCAACACTCTAACTGAGCCCGGTAGGCAACGAACTCCAGAAGTGAATCTTGCTCCCTGAAGTTCAAGAGGAGGGGCTACAAGCACAGACACAACTGAACAGCTGTGCCAAGGACTGTGGAGCAAGCTTCAGCGGTCAGCCCGAAACCCTTAAACTCCAAACGGATTAGGATTCAGTTCCCCGGGCTCAAAACATGTAATGAACGGCTTACTTCTCCGAGAAGCCTGTTTTAAGGGGTAAATCGAGACTTACCGAACATGGCCGGAATCCTGCACCCTAAACCTTAACCGTCTACATGTTGGCCATGGCTGGGAATAAAGTTTCAGGGTACGTATATTACTACTATTTCCTTAAGAACCCCCCAGAAATAAAAAATATATTCCTTATAGGGATAATATAGGGATTATCATTTTTTATTTTTTGGGTGGTTCTTAAGCAAATAGTATATTATAGCATGATTCTAGCAAGGAGCCCTGGGAAGAAGTTGGTATTCATTCCGGCTTCTATGTTAAACCTGAACCCTAGACTCAAAGGTTAGATACTGCAGCCGGCCCTATACCCTAATTCCTTAAACCATGCACTGTGGAGTTCTGTGTGTCTGGGGTTCTCTGAAGACCTCAAGAAACCGGACCCAACCCCCAGACACCCTGCGTAGCCTCGAACTGCAGATCTTGCGGCACGCTGAGCAGCAGCACTTGCAGAACCTGAGCAGTGTTGGCATTCCGAGTGGCTTTGAGTACTTCAGGGATTCCTTGGAGGATTTCTGTAAGAATCGAGTTCTGCCCATGCTCTCTGATTTGCAAGGGTTCGACAGTCTGCAAGTAAACCGAGGAAAAGATTTATGCAGGGTTTTGGCATGCATGAAGACAAACTAAGCAACTTCACTTGGTTGCTGTGCCATACCCTGTCTGTTAATACCGAAACACTAAACCCTGAACCCTCAATTATTGTCTGCGATTCTCCCTCCAGACTTTTCCGAAGCCTCGTTCCTCTCGGTTGCGTGACGATGTCGCAGGGCTGTCTTTTTCAGGAAACCCTCAAGCCTCAACCTTACACCCGCAAGCCCTAAACCCCAAAAGGTCACTTCACCAAACCCTAAACCCTGAACAGTTCTCTTTTTGATGAAAGAGGGACAGGGCCAATTTACCGAAGCTCTTCAATCGGAACCCCGCGGATGAGGTAGCTTCACCGATCTGTCTACTACTTACTGGGGCCTCGATACGGGGTTCGGCTTTAGGGTTTAGGGGTCAATATGGGAGTTTCCGAAGATGGGGTGCGCGTTTCGGGTTTGAAGGGGAGTATGCTGATTTGTGGGAAGTCTAGCAGACAATTCCTCGATTCCACTGGAAGTTGAGCAGACAACCTGTGTCTTGGTGATCTCCGAAATCAAGCAGAACTTCATTAGGACACAACACCAAGACTAAACCGAGGTAAACATCCTCGATGCTCTGATGGCTCAGCGATCTTAGATTCTAGCCGTGAGCCAAACGAAGTTGACTTCTGGAAACCCAAATGCCAGGACCCCGGCGACAGATGCAGGTAGCCGCTGCCAGGCACCCAAGGCCATGATTTCAGCAACCGGGATTGGACGACAGAAGGGGCTTGTAAGATAGTTGGGGCTCAGAATGGGGCCGGGATGTTGCTGACACGACTAAGGGGGGGCACGGTTGGGAGCGCATTATGCCGGAACTTTTGAAGTGCCCCCCCCCTCACCCGCAAGCCGGGACCTCGTAATACTCGTCATGGAGGCGGCACGAAAGCCCTACGCTGGGTCCCT
The DNA here is from genome assembly GCA_905221615.1 of Symbiodinium sp. CCMP2592. NCBI lineage: Eukaryota > Dinophyceae > Suessiales > Symbiodiniaceae > Symbiodinium > Symbiodinium sp. CCMP2592. Next base: position 200,414 of record CAJNDT010006138.1, read on the forward strand.
AGGGTTTCAGGCTTTAGGCATATGATTCACGGTGGAAGGGTTTCAGTCTTCTTCACTTGGTCTGGTCGGTCGCATGACGGTTTGCTGACATCACGAGTGTCGACATGTGCGAGTGCCTGGCAGCGTGGTCTGCGTGGTCTGCAGCGCCAAGGGTTGACACTAAAGTTGCGACTGTTGCGATGATCACTATGTTATTACTATTACTATTCCTATCACTATTACTATTGCTATTACTATTACTATTATTAGTATCATCATTGTAATTGTTAGTATTGTTCTTGTTGTCATGAGCAACTTATCCTCACCATGTTCCTTTCATGAGCTTCTCTCCGGCAAGCCAAGGAGCAAGTGCATAACATAGCGGCCTTTGTGACTCTTACAAGGGAGTGACATTGGGGTAGAACATACGTGATTATACTATGCTAGCACAAAAAGACATGTAAGGAATGGTATTACGAATTTGTCGATCCCTGAACCATTGATGCTGCGAAGTCCTACGAGTTCGACCTCCAGGCTAGAGTCTAGAGCTGAACTCTCGGGTCTAGGGTTCAGGGTTTACGGTTTAACTCCAAATCTCATAAGGAACCTTAGGGTTTAGGGGAAGGGGGGAGGGTAGGTGACGACACTTCCTCAAATAGGCCTTTTTGGATCCTTATTATGGGTATTAAGGCCGCCTACCCCCTCCACCCCCTCCCCCCCTACCCCCCCTAAATGTCCTTATGACAACTGTAACTCTGCTTACAAGTTCGGACTGGATCGCAAAGATTAGATGTCTTGTTCCCTGGACTAGCGACTCCTGACGTTGAGGGCCAGCCCTTTCGATCTTGGACTAAAACCTACAGGCAGCAATGTATGTTGCACGAATCAGACACATGTACCCTCGCCTCAATACGCAGCTACTGCCTAATCCAAACTTAGGGGTTAGTTTTTAAGGGTTTAGAGCATGGATTAGGAGGTTTTGGGGCTTGGGGTCTATCCCCTCAGCCCCAAACCCCAACTGCTAAACACTAAACCCTAAATCCTGAACCCTAAACCCTAAGCCCTAAACCCTAAGCCCTGAACCCTAAACCCTAAACCGCCCGAGCCTCGACCCTGCCGGATAGAAAGATACCGCTTATTCTGGTCGCCTACGTCCTAGGCCCTAGCAAAAGCCTAATTCCTTAAAGCTTGGCAATGTTTAGGGCTTCGGGTTTTGGGGTTTAGGTAAGGAGCCTGAAACCTATAAGCTTCCAGACTTCAACCCCAAAGCTATCCTAAAAACCCCAAGCCTATAACCCTAAACCCTAAGCCCTGAACTCTGAAACCCTAAAGCCCGAAGCTGAATCCTAACACTGAACCCCCCTACCCCCGTACTTCAGGCTGGCGGGGTTGAGGGAGTTTTGGGTTTAGGGCCGGTTGAGGGTTTAGGGGTTTAGGGTTTAGGGTTCAGCGGCTCCGATCGCTTAGGTTCAAGGATTGTCTGTATTTTGGCTCTGCGCGTGGGGTGGTAAGGATTCGAAGACTCTACAAAACCCTTGGGGTTTAAGACCCAGGGTTTACATCTTAAGCACTAAACCCTAAACCCCTAAGCCGTTTAAGATCCAGGACTCAGGTTTCAGGCTTTTCCAAAACTCACAGCTACACGAAATTTCGAAACACTCCTGAAACCCTCAACCCTAAACTGTAAACCCTGGACCCCTAAACCCTCCAGACCCTAAACCCTCAACCCCTAACCCCTGAACCCCAAACCCCTAAACCCTAGACCCCTAAACCCTAAACTCCTAAACCCTAAACTCCTAAACCCTAGACCCCTAAACCCTAAACCCTAGACCCCTAAACTACTGGAGGAAGGAGCCTATAGTTCTGCGCGTAGAGCTGCTCCCCTAGCCTCGTAAGCAGAGAGAGTTTTCGGAGTTTTGCTCTGGGAATCTCCGTCTTTACGTTTAGGGCCTGGGGGTTTAAGGCTTTAGAGTTTCGGGGTTTAGGGGCTTAGGGTTTAGGGGTTTTAGGGGTTTAGGGGTTTAGGGGTTTAGGGGGTGTAGGGGTTTAGGGGTTTAGGGTGGTTCTATTGGGAGAAGGGCCTTGGTAGTTGAGAATCTTTAAGAGGCTTTGTTTTGAAGGCCTTCTTTCTGACTGCAGTGGGGAAAACGGGCCACTACAACCCTCGGCACGATTAGCTCTTTCAGTGCTTTCGCTGCAGACGAAAGTTTCGCTGTCTCCGGTAAAATAGAGCCCTTGATAGTGGAACTGGGTTTTTCTTCCAAGCAAATCAATTCATACAGCTGTTGAATAGTTTCAACTTAAACTATAAGAACCCCCTAAAGGTCAAGAGTTTATCAGTTCGATGGTTAAAGGATTACGAGGGTCCAGAGAACTCGCGCTCCAAAATTGGGCTCGGGGTTTACAGGGCCACATGGGGTTTCTATGAGTTTGGAGCCTAAGGACATCATCCATCGCTTGTAAGGGCCCTTGCTCTGTGTGTGTGGGTGTGTCTGTGTGGGGGTGTGTGGTACCCTAAACCCTGAACCCCAAATACATGGTTTCTGCGTGCATGTGTCTTTGCCGGCCTGCAGCCCCGTGAGCCCAAAGTACCCAGAGGGATTAGGGCAGTCTCAAAAAAATCACCCAAAAGGCTGAAACCCTCAAGCCCCACAACCGAACACCAAATTGGAACATCCTTAATTCAAGCACAGAACTGTCAAAAAATTGGTCGAGCCCGAATGAACACCTCAAAGGCCCCGTAAACCCGAATTCCGGGGCCTCAATTTACTAACACGGGATTTTAGGGGGCTTAAAGGGGCAGGAAGTATAGCAACAAACCCTCGGGGATGACTCCGGCAATTGCGGAACCATGCAGGCTTCCATGTAAAGCCGCAAAGTTCGTGACCCCGAACCCCTAAACGCAAACCCTAAAAGCTACAAACTGAACCCCCCAACCCTAAACCCTAAGCTCTAAACCCCTAAACCCGCAAACCTTAAATCCCAAACCTCCAAAACGCTAGAAACAGCAGCTGGGGCCCTGCACTGCTGCTTCTGCTGCTGGGCAGGCAACTTCTGAAGTGCCTCTTTGTTTTCTCTAAACTTGTTCAGGGTGTAGGGGTTCAGGGTTCATGGTTCAGGTTTTAGGGTGGTTTAAGGTTCTGGGCATGTTTGCTCTCTCTCTCTCTCTCTCTCTCTCGCATTCTCTTAAGTAATGACGTTCTGTGTGCTCCTCTTGGGCTCTTGTTTCTTTTCAGTCGGCGACCCCTGCGATGCTCCAGCCGGCTGTTTCACATCTCTTACCCCCCTAACCCCTAGGTTCCTGAATAGCTCCTTGAAATACGGGTATCCTTTGTTCTAGTATTCAGTTTGAATAAAAGGGGGCCCGGAAAGGCCCGGACATACAACGTGCAAAAGGGTACTGCCCAGGAACCCTGACCCTAATCCCGAAATCAATGTGGACAGCTCACGTGCGGTTTAGAAAACCCTAAACCCTAAACCCTAAACCCTAAACCCTACAGCCAAACCTAGGCGACAATGCTAAACCACAAGCTCGACACTCTAAACTTTAAACCCAGAGGCCCCTTCTGAAGATCCTAAAGACACCCTTACAATGCCCTTACAGCGACCCTTATGACAGCTTATAGCCCCAACCCTGAACCCAGAACTCTAAACCCTAAACCCCAAACTCTAAACCCTAAACCCTAAATCCCAACACCCCAAACTCTAAACCCTACACCCTAAACTCTAAACTCTACACCCTTAACCCGTGCACGAAGACTCCCCGGCCTCCTTGTTCAAAGCTGCTGGGGGTGCTGCCACCGGCGGTGGCGCCTCAGACCATCGAGCCAGGATTCGGGGGGACCCTTGGAGATAATGTAGGGGCCATAATAATCAGAATAGGGTTCCTTTAAAGCATCCTATAAGGGCTAATATAAGGGTACTATATAATGTAGGGGCCTTAATAATTAGAATAGGGTTTTGGGGCCCATATTGCTATAGTTATAATAAGCACCCCCCCCCCCAAAAAAAAAAAAAAAAAGCAACGCTAATCATTTAGGCCCCTAATTATAGTAGACCCTCTCAATAACAGCTCTTTTTTGCGAGAGCCGAAAGTAGGGTTTAGAAGGGTGCCTCTCTTAAGGGGTCTCCCCAATACCACCTAGCAAGACCGTGAAGGTATTTCAGAGGGACTCATAGGCCTCCACGGGCTTTTAACCATAATGACACCCCGTAGGTCAGACAAAAGTGTAGTTCAGAAGGGCCATGGGGTTTGAAGCTTTCGGGTTGAGGGAGTTGAGGGTCTACCAGTTGGGTACTTCAGGGTTCAGGGCTACCAGTTCTGGGATAGGGTGTGGGGCTTCGGCTATGACTCATCACCAAACCTAAGCCCACACACACACAGAGTAGAACTTTCATGACGCGGCCAAGTTGCTCCGTAGGGCACCTGAGGGAAATTCGGCGGCCGAGGCATCCCGCCGAACCTTTCACAACGCGCACTACTAGGGTTTAGGGCTAAGGGTTCAAGGTTGAAACCAGGGGCCCATAGTATGGGCCCTAAACCTTGGGATCCCCCATAAAAGTTCAACTCTTGCGGCTTAGGGTTTAGGGTTTTGACTCTTACCGCTAAGGGGTCAGGGTTTTAACTCTTGCGGTTTGGGGCGTTAGGGTTGTGACCCTTACGGTTTAGGGTTTAGCGTTTAACAAATGCTTCAAAACCTCTATCCAAAAGAGAGAAAGCCCTGTAAACCTAACAGAAGTGCGCCGGTGCTCCTAGAGCCCAAAATTTCCAGACCCTCCCAGCCGCCAAAATCCACGGTTTAGCGTCTGGGGTTTTGGATTGAGGCTTTAGGGTTGAGGGTGAGGGAGGGGCAAAACCCTCATTCAGCAATACATCACGCACAAACCCCAAACTCCCCATAGAAGGCCTCCAAACCACCGCGTTACCTGATATTGCTAAGATTGCTCTTATTACTCGTTTTGCCTTATGACTTGTATTACTATTAGTACGTCTACCATGAACTCTTGGATTCAATTATTGTTACTGTTATTAGTATTGTTACTTTTGCTACTCTTACTGTTACTCTTGAAAATGCTAACTATGATGAATACTACTAGTATTCCTAGTCCTATTCCTATTCCTAGCAGCATTATCATCATAAGAAACCCTAAGCCCTAAACCATAAACCCTAAACCCCTTAACCCTAAGCTGTTTTAAAACTTTATGACCCCAGCCCTCTCTTCGTGACAGCGCCGAGATCGAGACATCGGCGGCATGCCGGGAAGCATTCCAGGCAGCCCCTGGCCAGGGTTTTAGGGGTTTAGGCTTAGGGTTTAGGGGCCATGCGTTGGGAGGGGTCCGGTCCAGGCACCGCTTGGCGGGTCGGGGGGAGTGACACCGTTAAGACAGCTTTCTAACACCTCATAAAGACGCTTGTAAAATCCTTAGAAAGCCCTATGGCCCTTACAAGATCCGTGTAAAGCCCGAATACCCTATTCAACACCTCCAAAACATCTGTAAAACACTTATCAAATCCTGAAAACCCCTTCTACACCATAAACTGCGCAAAATGGAGCACTGATCCCCAGCCAGGTCCCGAGAAGCCCTGAACCCCTTCTCTTGCCCGGCCTGCTGCGGGAACGGCATGGGCGGCCGCATGCCAGGCATGTGCGCCTTGCTGCTTTCTAGCTGAGGGATCCTCAGCTTCGGTTTGCTTTAAGTGATCGGGTCTAATATAGTAGGGTTTTTTGGCCCGTTATACTATAATTATAACAAGGAGCCCCCAAAATAGTGTTTGTAGTTATTAAGGCCCCGGTGTGGTTTCAGGTTGAAGGAAGCTTGGGTTTAAGGGGCAGAGGATTCTCGGCGCTGCATTCGTTTGAGAGCTTGTGGCTTCTGGCTTAGGTGTAAGGGTTAGCGGATCCTTGGTTGTGATGGCGGTGCCCAGAGACTCCCTGAACACCCAACACATGAAGCCTAAGCCCACAAGGCCTGAACCCTCAAACAAAACAATCGACAATTACAAAACCCCAAAGCACAAACCACACGCCGTGCACAGCAATTGAAAGGCCCCCAGAAAACCCTCTGAGATCCTGCGAAGACTGGTGCTTCTCTAAGTTCCTGGGTAGCCCCGTGATAATGAGGGTACCCTTTTTCCTACTATTCTGTTTTGTTTTGGTAAGGAGAACCCAAAATAAAAAGGCACAAGGGTACTACTCAGCGACTCCAAAATCCCTTAGTTAAGGAATATACCTTAAATTATACTAGGACCCCCCTAACATGATTTAAGGAATACTCCCTAGTTAACGGGTATTGGAGTCTCTGGGTACTCAGGAACCTACTCAAAAACTAGCAGAGCTCGGGTCCGGGCAGGTGGGCGTCCTGCTGCTGGTGCAACGTACCTGGCTTCTTCGTCGTCCAGCTGATCGGCTTTAGGAGTTGATTTTGGGGGTTTAATCATCAGAATAGGGTTCCTTCAAAGGGTCCTATAAGGGTTACTATAAGGGTAGTACATAGTATAGGGGCCTTAATCATCAGAATAGGGTTTTGGGGCCCATTAATATACAAATATACAAGGATCCACCAACATTAGTATACGTAATTATTAAGGTCCCTATAGTAGGGCTGCGCTGGGGCTTCGGAGGGCTTCGCAAGGGCTTCATAGCTTGGGGCTTAACGTTTACATCGCCCCAAACACATGCTGAAACCTTTCGTTGGAAGGTGATTAATTATAGCAACACCCTAACCTCCGAAGGGGCCCCCCAAGACCTGAAACCATGACAAGAAGCTGAAACACTCTGAGCCACCTTGAAAGCAGCACTGACATGTCTTTTAGAAGCTCTGAAGAAGAGCAAAAAGCCCAAAAACCCCGAAACTCCCGGACAAAAAAGCCGAGATAAACTCTCCAATCCACCAAAACTCCAAACTTTAAACCCCAAAACACCAAAAACCCTAAACCCTGGGGAGGGCGCCCAGGGAAGCCCGCCGGCAGCCCAGGGAGTCCCCCAGGGCCCGGCCGCGGGGGCAGGAAGCCCATGCCCGGGAACATGGGCCTCGAAGCTTCGGTTGGGTGAATTCATCGGGTTTAGGGGAGCTTCTTTTGGGTGACTTCATCGGGTTTTGGGGTTTTGGGTTTAGGGTTTGGGGGTTTAGGGGTTTAGGGTCTTGGGCCTCGAAGCTTCTTTTGGGTGACTTAATCGGGTTTTGGGGTTTAGGGTCTAGGTTTTGGGGGTTCAGGGGTTTAGGGGTTTATGCTCTTTTTAGTTTCCTCGAAGCTTCTTGTGGGTGGCGTAATCGGGTTCAGGGGTTTCGGGGTTTATGCTTCTTCTTGTTTCCTTGAAGCTTCTTGTGGGTGGCATAATCGGGTTTAGAGGTTTAGGGGTTTGTGCTCTTTTTAGTTTCCTCGAAGCTTCTTGTGGGTGGCGTAATCGGGTTCAGGGGTTTAGGGGTTTGTGCTCTTTTTAGTTTCCTCGAAGCTTCTTGTGGGTGGCGTAATCGGGTTCAGGGGTTTAGGGGTTTGTGCTCTTTTTAGTATCCTCGAAGCTTCTTGTGGGTGGCGTAATCGGGTTCAGGGGTTTAGGGGTTTGTGCTCTTTTTAGTTCTTGTGGGTGGCGTAATCGGGTTCAGGGGTTTAGGGGTTTGTGCTCTTTTTAGTTTCCTCGAAGCTTCTTGTGGGTGGCGTAATCGGGTTCAGGGGTTTAGGGGTTTGTGCTCTTTTTAGTTTCCTCGAAGCTTCTTTTGGTGGCTTTGGGGTTTAGTGTTAGGGGTTTATGGTTTCGGCCTCGAGCTTCTTATGGGGTGACTTATCGGGTTGTGGGGTTTAAGGTCTAGTTTTTGGGGGTTCAGGGGTTTAGGGGTTTGTGCTCTTTTTAGTTTCCTCGAAGCTTCTTGTGGGTGGCGTAATCGGGTTCAGGGGTTTAGGGGTTTATGCTTTTTTTAGTTTCCTCGAAGCTTCTTGTGGGTGGCGTAATCGGGTTCAGGGGTTTAGGGGTTTGTGCTCTTTTTAGTTTCCTCGAAGCTCCTTGTGGGTGGCGTAATCGGGTTCAGGGGTTTAGGGGTTTGTGCTCTTTTTAGTTTCCTCGAAGCTTCTTTTGGGTGGCTTTGGGGGTTTAGGGGTTAGGGGTTTAGGGTTTCGGGCCTCGAAGCTTCTTTTGGGTGACTTAATCGGGTTTTGGGGTTTAGGGTCTAGGTTTTCGGGTTCAGGGGTTTAGGGGTTTGTGCTCTTTTTAGTTTCCTCGAAGCTTCTTGTGGGTGGCGTAATCGGGTTCAGGGGTTTAGGGGTTTGTGCTCTTTTTAGTTTCCTCGAAGCTTCTTGTGGGTGGCGTAATCGGGTTCAGGGGTTTAGGGGTTTGTGCTCTTTTTAGTTTTTGTGGGTGGCGTAATCGGGTTCAGGGGTTTAGGGGTTTGTGCTCTTTTTAGTTTCCTCGAAGCTTCTTGTGGGTGGCGTAATCGGGTTCAGGGGTTTAGGGGTTTGTGCTCTTTTTAGTTTCCTCGAAGCTTCTTGGGTGGCGTAATCGGGTTCAGGGGTTTAGGGGTTTGTGCTCTTTTTAGTTTCCTCGAAGCTTCTTGTGGGTGGCGTAATCGGGTTCAGGGGTTTAGGGGTTTGTGCTCTTTTTAGTTTCCTCGAAGCTTCTTGTGGGTGGCGTAATCGGGTTCAGGGGTTTAGGGGTTTGTGCTCTTTTTAGTTTCCTCGAAGCTTCTTGTGGGTGGCGTAATCGGGTTCAGGGGTTTAGGGGTTTGTGCTCTTTTTAGTTTCCTCGAAGCTTCTTGTGGGTGGCGTAATCGGGTTCAGGGGTTTAGGGGTTTGTGCTCTTTTTAGTTTCCTCGAAGCTTCTTGTGGGTGGCGTAATCGGGTTCAGGGGTTTAGGGGTTTGTGCTCTTTTTAGTTTCCTCGAAGCTTCTTGTGGGTGGCGTAATCGGGTTCAGGGGTTTAGGGGTTTGTGCTCTTTTTAGTTTCCTCGAAGCTCCTTGTGGGTGGCGTAATCGGGTTCAGGGGTTTAGGGGTTTGTGCTCTTTTTAGTTTCCTCGAAGCTCCTTGTGGGTGGCTTTGGGGGTTTAGGGGTTTGGGTGGGTTTAGGGGTTTAGGGTTTTGGGCCTCGAAGCTTCGGTCGGGTGACGTAGGGGGCTTTGGGGTATCGGGTTTAGGGGTTGGGGGTTTAGGGTTTTAGGGTTTTAGGGTTTGGGGGTTTAGGGTGTAGGGGCCTCGAAGCTTCTTTTGGCTGGGGTATCGGGTGGCCCCGCCGCTCTTACAAGAAGGCGGGTGGTCTCGGATTTCGGATGTACGAGGTTTAGAACCATCAAGGTTGGGTTCCTGAAGCTTCAGCCCAATTACCTGAACCTACTCAAAACCTGCTTCGTCGCAGCGCTTTTTGGTCTCCAGGCTCAGAAAAAGAACCTGCAGAAAAGTAGTTCTTGGCAGTTTAAGGTACCTTCAAGACCAGCCGTTAAAGTTCCAGCTTGTCCATGGAGACCAGGTTCCCCTCAACCCTAAACCCAAACCTTAAGGTTTGGGGTTTAAGGGTTTAGGGTTTATGGTTAAACTCTATCAAGTAACAAGCAAAGCTTTTGGCACTTGGGATCAAATCCTCGCATCCCCGAAGCACCACGCCCTAAACCCACAAAGCCCTACATGCTGCATTCCGTGCCCTCGACATCCGGAGTCCTAAGATTCAGCACCCTGAACACCTTCAATCACGAACCCTGTAGCTTAGATCCGAACACTCACCCCTTCACCGTGACCCTCTGAGGTCACGTCATCTTTGGGAATCCAGGAAAGCCAGGTCCCATCGCCGGCCTGGTTCACGTGCGATGGGTTGAGGCGTTGGGGCTTGCAGTAGAGGGTGTAGGGGTTAGGGTCTGCGGTTTGGGGTCGAGGGTTTAGGGTTTTGGGGCTTAGGGTGAATGTTTCGTGGTTTTGAAGGTTGAGGGGCTGAGGCTTGGGGTGCTGGAGTTGAGGTTAGTGCTGTTTCTTCAGGGCCTCGGGTCAGGTGTTCTGGCTTGAGGCTTTTGGGGTTGAAGGCGTCGCGTCGAGGATTCAATGTAGAGGTTTTGGGTTCAGGGTACTGAAAATCCACGTATAGCTACACCTGACCACAAAATTCGGCGTAGGTACGTCAAGGGACCTTGCATTTCCTCATTGATGGACTTTTGCTGGAATGGGGCGTTTACCCAACTAGGTGGTGCTTTTAAAGCCTTTCAAAAATATTAGTAAATAAGATCCTCTTAAGCCCAATAAGGGAAAATATAAAATGTCCCAAAGCCCTACCTAGCCAAGATAGGGGGGTTGCTGAATTAATGCCAAGATAGGGGGTTGCTGAATTACCCAGAGAGCCCAATACCCCTTAACTAAGGAATGCTCCTTAAATCATATTAAGGATCCTACTATAGTTTAAGCTATATTCCTTAATTAAGGGGTATTGGTCTCTCTGGGTAATGGATTTCAGCTTCAAGACTGACCCCTGCAACCTGAACCAGAAAGGCTCTCCCGAAATGAGAGCCCTACTGTTTAGGGTTTTGGAATTAGGGCTCAGAAAGCTAAGGAACGCCGCAGCCTCTGAAGGCATGCCTAAAACCTCAAACATTCGGGATCCAGCCCTAAACAGTAAAAGAATCACAACAAGGGGGCCGAGGGGTGGGTCACAGAAACCGGCGGTGATGACCACCTAAACCATAAGACCTAACCCCCACCAAACCCTACACTAAAACCCACCATCCTCTCAGTCCTCAGCCCTAATCCTAACCCCTGCAGACCCTAATCCAAAATCCCGAACCCTAAGCCCTAACAAGTAACTCCGGAATGCTGAACCCGAAACGCCTAAGGGAGATTTCAGAACACCTCACAAGGCATCTTAGAGCCTCGGCTCAAGGCCGAAGCTTCTTAGGGTTTGGGGCTTAGGGAACAAAACCAGATCCGACCCCTTAACCTAGAACAAGCGCCTTCATGATTGATACAAGTTCCTTTTGAGGGTCCCTAAAGACCTTGCAGGATTCTAGGTGTTTTTTTGGTTTCATTACAAGAGCCTTAATGCTTAGATTAAGGTTCTGGGGCATATGAGCGCCAGACGCTTTTCCCGGTGCCTGGGCTTCAGAAGATTTAGGAAACGTGGCTGCAAGTAAAGGCCCTAAAAGGTTTTACGAAGGTTGCTAGAAAGGGGCTTATATAGGGCTTTCGAAAGCGTTGAACAAGGCTGTTTCAGGGCTTTCTGCCGGGGTAACTTGAAATCAGGGGTGCCTGCCTTCAAGTCTCTCGTTAGCTTCAGAATCCTCTTTGGTGTCCCCTATTGTGTGAGGCTCCGAGACGGGACAAAGCACCGTTCATTAGGATTTAGGGTTTAGGGTTCAAGAATTTTGGTAGATGATTCCTGTAATGACTGTGGACTCAAGGGTCTGATGTAGCCGATCAGTTTAGGCGCCTGCAAGATTTTTGCAATTTTCGTGGAATTAAGGAACTCGGTTTAGCTGAACAATGCCGCCAAGGACTTTTTCAAGGATTTGAATTTTTAGGGGTTGAGCGCTACAAACACCAACCAGTACAGAACTCGAAGAGCAACACCACCGTTTCGGGTAGAAAAAGCTTTAGGATCTATGGTTCAGGGGACTGGGGAAGTATGCAGTGAAGCATGTCTTTTTCGACAACGTTTTGTCGGGCTCATCAATGTTTTCCAGGATGTTTTGTACATTCTTTGTATGTTGTCACAAGAAGCCCTGTAGCATTTGAGGGGAATTCCTTAATTGTGGAGTATCAGGCTCTCCGAGGAAAACCTGAAGGTGTACCGTTTTAGGGCACAGGCGCCTGCTCTGCAAGCACGACTTTGAATCCCGAACCACTGAACAAGCTGTACTTGCACACCCCGCGACCAGGTTATGCTGACAATGAAGTCACAAGAAAACGCAAGAAACCTTGACATCCCAATGAGCACGCAAACTCGGAGCGGCCAAATTTGACCGGTGAGGCTCCGGCTGGGTGCATCCCACCTGAGAGGGCTTCGTGTGTTGAGCGGCTTGGTGGGGGACTTGGTGGTAGGTTTTAGGGCTGACGGAGATGTCGAAGGCTTACACAGCCGCGTCAGATTTCGTGGTGCTTCGTACGACTTGGGTTTTCAAGGATCTTGCACAGCCTCATGGAGGCCCTGAGCTCCAAAATGCAAGAATTAAGGTGCCAAAACTGCTGCAGCAAATTCCTTCGTTTTCCGGTCGAAGCGCTACAAACTAAACTCCGTGGCAAAAGCTGGGCAAAGCACCTGCAAAGCTGGACTGGTCTTTGCCACCCTTTCCTGGCGGTGCGAACTTTTGGTCTCTCATCTCGAACCTCTGGCAATCTCAAAACTCAAAACCTCTAAACCCTGCACAACGACCTCGAAAGCTCGCACTCAAGGGCCCTACCACCAGCCCCCCTAAGTATATACACCCATTATATAGCCCATTATAGGGTAGGGGTCCCCATTAAGGGTCCCTCCTTTTCCCCTTTGATGGATAAGGACCCTGACAATGCGAAATCCATGTCCTTTGCCCTTTCCTTTGCCACCTCAGCGAGGCCAAGAGCGAGCCGAGCTTTGGAGGTTTAGGGTTTAGGGTTTAGGGTTGCAGGGATTTCGCATCTTCGTTAACTAATTCCCGAGCCATTTCCTTTATAACAAGGGCCGTTTTTCCTATCGTTCAGTTTTAATCAGGGGGCCCTAAAATTAAAACAGGGGGTCATCTGGACGGATGAGACCCTGGAGCCGCTTGTACATTGCTGCTCTCTTTCTTTGCTTGCTTGTCTTTTTCAAGGCCTTTGGAGCTTCAGGCTGCCCTAAACTCTAAGCCCTAAGCCACCAATCCCTAAACACTAATCCCTGATCCCTAAACCCTAGACCTGGCTTTTGGGCTGGGGCTTGGGACCCCTCAATCCCCAAATGTTAGGTCCTAAGTGCTTCAGCCATTCAAACACTAAACCCCGAAGAACCTCCAGCCGAATCGTTCTTGATTCAGGCTATGGCATTTGGAGGTTAACCCGACAGCCTTAAACCCTAAACCCCCACATCCTAACTAGCACCTCAACCTTTAGACCCCCACATCCCGAAATCCTGAGGCCTTGCACCAACAAACCCTGAACCTCACAATCCCTAAACCAAATTTCAAACCGAAGTCAAAGAACTCCATGCGGCTGAGGTCTGCGCCCTCTCCTTTGCCCTTGCCGCCACCACCACCACCTTCGCCACCGTCGGCCCCTGGGATCGTTTGGTGACGTTTGTTGGCTTAGGGTTTTGGACTTTTTAAGGGATGGCTTTCGGGCTGCAGCTTAGTCTACACGCGCTTTAGCTCCAAGTCAGAGGGCTTCTGCAGTGTCCGATGAATCAAAATATGCTTCCAGAGGCGTCTTTTCGGGCGGTGTGGTTAAAAAGACCTCGGAAGTATATTCTGGAGACGTGGTCAAGCCGGTATGGAGGAGGCAGGCCCGGTCTACAACCGTTGTAAAGGACTCTGTTCTAAAGGCAGCAGCGAGCACTGTTTCAAACATTTTGAGCTTTTGTTTCTTGCTCATCGAGGTATTCCAAGCCAGCCGAAGCTCTTTACAAGCTCGCGCCGAAAATCCGCCTCTGTGATAGGAGGTGGTTTCAAAGGGATTCTTCCAACTGACCATCGACCCCAAACTTTTGATGTGCAAAAACGAATACAGAGTTGTCATAGCTCGATCTCGTCTTCGGTGCGGCTGCGATCCTACAGGAATTTGGGCGCAGTAGTCTAACGCTCGAAGAGCATAATAGTCAACGAAGCGAACATGTTCATTCTCTAGCCTTCGGTCAACCAGAAAGGTTTTGGGTTAAGGGTTTGTGTGGTTTGCGGCTTTCGGTTTCTGTATCTCTCTCTCTCTCTCTCTCTCTCTCTGTCTCTCTCTCTGTATACACACACACACGCCCACACACGTAGTCTTCATAATGGCTAAAGGCTTCTCCTACGTCGTCAGGGCGTAAGGCTTGCAGGGTCAGAGGGCTCAGTAAGTAGGCTCATCGGCAAGGTAGCTACAGAAATTTCCACTTGTGACCTTGGTCAAGGTGCTCGCAAATCTAAGTGAATCTTCAAGTCGTAAGGTTTACCTAACTCACGGTTTCAGGTAGTCTGGGTTCAGGGCCTTGTGTTTCAACTTTCACTTCCTTATTGGCTGCCGGGGCAAGGTGGTAAGGTATCAGGGTGCTTGCTTACAAGCGGATCTTTTCAAAAGCATTTTCGGATGTGAGGCGTCTATTTCCGGTCTCCAGAGGCAGGGTCTCTCATCAAAAGGGTCTGGGCACTAGTTTAAGGTTTTTTTTTTTTGAGCTCCTTTTTGATGCCTGCAATCCAGTTTGCTACACCAAGGCCCAGTGGACCAGGAGGTTCAGCTGATTTTATCGACCTCGGAAAACCCTCAGTTGTTCCCCTCATCGCCTTCATCCTCCGGTTCCGTCTTGTCGTCTGTCCCGGCGGCTGGTACATCCCTGACTCCCTCCACTAGGTCCCCTTCAGGTACATCTTCACCCATAAGTTCATGTAGACCAAGTAAGTCTGGTCCCATGGTTTCTCCTTAGGGTTTAAGGTTTAGGGTTTAGGGTTTACTAACCTTAAGCCGGAGGCCCAGCAAGCCACGATCCATACAGCCGAAGACAGGAAACAACCAAACGCCAAGCACAGGAGGTCCGGAAGCACAAATACACACAAGACCTATACCGTACTTACCAGCACATGATGTAGACCCCTGATTAATTATCCCTTCCACGTTGAGAATGGGCGTTAGCAGGGATTTGAGGTTAAGTTCCTGCAAGAAAGGGGAGTTGACTAATCAGGGGCTTTCATTACATGCATTGATTGTCCATGTGTTCCTTCGAAAGAGCCCCTTGCAAAATTAAGGGATATTGGAGTGTCTGGTTCTCTGTGGACTCAGGTCACGGCGTTCGCCCCGTCGTCTTCTCTCCGACAGAGCCACGTTGAGGGGCTGCAGGGCAGTTCAGGCTTAACGGTTTCTTGGCCGACTTCTGAACCCCTCCTAAACGTTAAACTTTTAGCCTCCTTGTTATAGTTCATATAGAAACCCAAAAAGTTAAAGTCTAAAGAGCCAACCAGAAGAACGCCAAGGGTTAGGTTTGATTTCGACGAAGAACAATATCAATAGCAAGAAGAAGAATCAGAAGAGTGCAACACCTCCTGATACTTCGAGTAGCCCGTATGCTTGTTACAAACATGAGTGCTAGCTGTAAGAACTGTCATTTTCCGTGCCGCTATAAGAACGTTTTCCGAGCAAGAATGTGCAGTCTGGTTCTGAATCTTGTGCTTTCTCCTTGTTGATTATGCTGACTGTTGCTTCCAACATCTAAGCTATTGCCAGCATACGGTGGTAAACGTCCTCAATAACCTTACCAACACTGGCCCGAAGATTTGGATGATTGTAACTGTCGGATTATCATGATGACTGGCACTGCAAAACCACCACGACGAATACCGCTCCTGATAATATAGAATCACAAACTAGCAATACAAACAAGAGCACTGACAACACCATCACACTAAGTAGTGCTCATAGCCGAAAGAGCGGTACCACTCAGCATGACAACAGCAATAACACCAAGTCAGCACCCTGAGCCCTAACCCCTCAAGCCTCACTGAATGGTGAAGTTGATCCACAATCCTATAACCCCAAACCCTTAAACCAAAACCCTTAACCATAAGCCCTAAAAACCTTTAAACCCCAAAACCCTAAATCCTTAACCATAAGCCCCTGAACCCTAACCCTCAAACCCTAAATCCTTAACCATAAGCCCTAAAAGCCCTTAAACCCTAAATCCTTAACCATAAGCCCCTAAACCCTAAACCCTTAAACCCTAAATCCTTAACCATAAGCCCTAAAAAAACCTTAAACCCTTAAACATAAGCCCTAAAAATCCCTTAAATTAACCCCAAAACCCCCAGCGCCCGGTTGAGCTTTGCCTTTCCTTCGGCTTCTTTGCCGTTCAACTCCTCAATGGCTTTGGTGGCCTGGTTTAGGGGTTTAGGGGCTCCTTTTAAAGGGTTCCTGTCAGGGTGCCTTTAAGAGTTATCTAGGGTTTTAGGGGTTTTAGGGGTTTAGGGGGTTTAGGGGGTTTAGGGTTTTAGGGGTTCTAGGCGTTTTAGGGGGTTTAGGGGGTTTAGGGGTTCAGGGGTTTAGGGGCTCCTTTCAAAGGGTTCCTGTCAGGGTGCCTTTAAGAGTTATCTAGGCGTTTTAGGGGTTTAGGGGTTTAGGGGTTTAGGGGTTAGGGGTTTAGGGGGTTTAGGGGTTTAGGGGGTTTAGGGGTTTAGGGTGTAGGGGTTTAGGGGCTCCTTTTAAAGGGTTCCTGTCAGGGTGCCTTTAAGAGTTATCTAGGGTTTAGGGGTTTAGGGGGTTTAGGGGGCTTAGGGGGTTTAGGGGGTTTAGGGTTTAGGGGTTTTAGGGGTTTTAGGGGTTTTAGGGGTTTTAGGGGGTTTAGGGGTTTAGGGGTTTAGGGGTTTTAGGGGTTTAGGGGCTCCTTTTAAAGGGTTCCTGTCAGGGTGCCTTTAAGAGTTATCTAGGGTTCAGGGGTTTAGGGGTTTAGGGGTTCTAGGGGTTTTAGGGGTTTAGGGGTTTAGGGTTTTAGGGGTTTTAGGGGTTTTAGGGGTTTTAGGGGGTTTAGGGGTTTAGGGGTTTAGGGGTTTTAGGGGTTTAGGCGCTCCTTTTAAAGGGTTCCTGTCAGGGTGCCTTTAAGAGTTATCTAGGGTTTAGGGGTTTAGGGGTTTAGGGGTTTAGGGGGCTTAGGGGGTTTAGGATGTAGGGGTTTAGGGGTTTAGGGGGTTTAGGGGGTTTAGGGGTTTAGGGGTTTAGGGTTTTAGGGGTTTTAGGGGGTTTAGGGGTGTAGGGGTTTAGGGGTTTAGGGGGTTTAGGGGTTTAGGGGTTTTAGGGGTTTAGGGGATTAGGGGGTTTAGGGGTTTAGGGTTTACGGTTTAGGGCCTGTGCAGCAGCCACGGCAAAAAAACAAGGGCTTTAGGACTTTAGGGTTTAGAGGTTTTGTTGATGTCCCGGATTGCTGCAGCCTCCACCTGACCCCTCACTCAACAAGGGTTTAAGCGGGATTCTCAACTTTTGCTTTCTTCATCAGAAGTTTACACCTGAACTCTAAAGTGCCAACCCTACAATCAGAAACGCAGCAGGAAGGTCAGTTAACACACTCTCATAGCGGCCCTATAAATCCTTGAAACCTCAGGCGTCGTGGAGTAGGGTCGGAAGGGTATGTAGAGGCAGTCTGGGATTGGAAGGAAGTTGAAGGTTCAGGGTGGAGTTCTGGGTTATGTGTGTTCTGGCTGTTCTTTCAAGATGTTTTTTTAAGAATTCCGGCACAGCCAGCAACCCCGAGCCATGTCATCGGGGCCTTAATGATTAGAATTGGGTTTGGGGTCCATTATACTATAAATACAACACGGAACCCACCCAAAAAAGTATTGGTAATTATTAAGGCCCCTATACTATAGAACCCTACTATAGATGCCTTATAGATCCGTTTAAGGAGCCCTTATGGATCCCTTGAAAGGAACCCTCAAAATAGCATAGGTCATTCTACAAAAGCCCCCTAAAGCTTCCACCCTAGCCTCCTCCATGGAAGACATCACCACGAAGCCAACGCCTCGATTCTTCCCGGTCTCCTGTTCAGGGGTAGGTTTTAGGGTTTGGGAGATCTAGGGTTTAGGGGGTTTAGGGGGTTTAGGGGGTTTAGGGGGTTTAGGGGGTTTAGGGGTTTAGGGGGTTTAGGGGTTTAGGGGGTTTTGGGGGGTTTAGGGTTTAGGGTAGGAGTAGGGGTACGAGGAGGAGGAGGAGGAAAAGTAGCACTAGCTCGCAGCGATGACTAGGATGATGGCAGTGATGATAATGCTTCGCTTTTCTTGGTGATGGTGGTGGCGATGGTCGCGATGGCAAGATGGTACAGAGTCACCACGTTACAAACACAGCAGATGCGAAATGATATTGAACTCGAAACTTAAACCCTCACCAAGCCTTCACAACCGTGCTACTAAGAACTTGCTGGCAAGTAATAGACCAACAGCTTGGTTCACGAGTTAGATGGCAATAAGCTAATATCTTTGTGCAAAAGTCTTCTTACACACCCCGTACGCTGAACAACTATAAGTTAAACTGCTAAGACAGAAACATAAACTCCTAAACCGTAGCTCTACACTACAGCATAGCCTGGAAAATCCTAATTCCTAAGCCCGGAATCCCAACACCCCAAGGTGTAAACCCCAATGCACCAGAATCCTAAACCCTACACTAGAATTCCTAAACACCTATTCCCAACCCGTACATCCGAAAGAAGCAAGGAGCCTCATCGCATTTCAGGATCACAGCGACGATGGTTCCCAGCCTCAGCAGCGCAAACCAACACGTCAAACAATCGAAGTCTTCGAAGGGTTGGTTTTAGGGTCCAGGGTTCAGAGAGAACTCCAATATCCCTTAATTAAGGTATATACCTTGAATTATAGTAGGATCCCTAATATGATTTAGGAATATTGCTTAATTAAGGGATATTGGAGTCTCTGGGTTTAGGTGATCCGATACGAACTCTCTAGAGCTTCCCGGTGTTCTTTGCAGGGTTTAGTCGGCGGCAAAAGAGCGTTGAAAGGGGAAAGGGCTTATGGTTGAACCAGAGAGCCAAAAACCCCTGAATAAACTCAGAACCCTGAACGCAAATAGCGCTCCTGATGAAGTGGTTGAAGGATTACCTTTGAAATCGAAGCTGCAATCAAGCAGCCTGAAGCCAGCAGCTCTAAAACTCCGCAGCCTCACCCTTGAACTCCACTCCACATTCCTGAACCCCCAAACTCTGAATCTTAGCGCTAAAACCGGCAGCCGAGAACTCAAATGAACGCACTTTGTGTACAGTCCTTTGGAAAATCCCTATCAGCACCCTGTGCCTCCCTATAAACTCTACTGAACTTAGACCCCAAGCAAAATTTTTTGATTTTGTGCTGTTTCTCAGGGATTAAAGGAACCAAAGAGTAAAAAATACTTCTAAGTACCCCTAGGTAAAATCTCCCCTGCAAACCTCTATAATAAACCCTAAACCCTAAACTCCTCGTCACACCAAGGCCAAGGCGGCTCAAAGAGCTCCCTCAGCTTCTCTGCCGTCATCGCTTCGCTGAGGTTCCTGCTGGGTTCATCTTAAGTTGCCATCATAGGGATCTATAAGGGCTCCATAAAAAAAAGGACCTATAACGGTTCCCTTAAGGGCTTCGGGTTTAAGGGTTAAAGTTAGCATAATAGGGATCTATAGTGAATAATAGGGTTTCCTTGATGTGGCGCCTCAGCCCTAGAAACCCTAGCAGACTCCTAAACCTCTAAATCTCTAAACCCTAAGACCCTGAACCCTAAAGCCATAGTAACCCTAAGCCCGAAACCCTAAAGCCCTAGTAACCCTAAACCCGCTTGGACCCTAAACGCCTAAATGCGTGAACCCTAAACTCCGAAACTCGCAGGGGTTTTGCGGTTGGGATTTTAGGGGTTTGGGCGGGTCCAGGATTCGGGTACTGAGGGGTTTATGGATGTGGGGGTAAAGTATAGTTGGAAAGCCATGACTCCAACGCCTTCGGCAATGCTTTGGTGACCAGAGGGGTGAATTTTGCGCAAGACCCTCGCTTGGTACCTGACTGCATTGATTCACCCACTGTGAGGACTGGCAGCTCGTTTTTAGAACTTGTCAATCAGTGCGATATGGGAGTAAGAAACGTCCCCTGTCCGTCAGTGGTGCATGACTGCATATGCGGAGAAAACCACGCCTGGCAAAGCCCGCATGCCGAGCCACTCCAACATCTCACTCACCCACTAGCAGAAATTCCGCCGCTACATATGGGCAGTTGTCAAAATTATGGTCCCTTTTTGGGTACCCTGAATATTAGGTGCCGTATTGTATTAAGGACCTAAAAAGGGACCATATTCTTGACAACCACCCATATGGTACCTCTCGAATTCCTGCACAACTTTTTGTAAAAGGCCAACTGTCCTGTAGCGGGTAATCCGACGGGGATAATGGTTTTTTTTAAGTGCAATGATCATTTCACACTCCGCAGAAGCAGAATGGGACGTGAGCCCACCCAAGTCGGGCATACACTACACAGCTCAGCTCAGACACTCGACCATGTGCTCCACTCATCACGAATCACGACTCCGGCTACGATCAGGCTGTGGACGACGATTGAAGGAGCGCGGCCATGACGGAACAACACGACGCCGATAATGGGTTTAGGGTTTAGGGTTCTCCAAATATCAATCACAATAAGGCGAAGCAGTGAGCAACCCCTTCTATCAACCGGTCGGAAGATATGCAGCTGTGCGAGTATGTGGCCCCAAACTAATGCAAGTTGATTGCTCTACCAGAAAAGTCTTCGTGCTATCTTGCACTTGCATTCCGCAGGGTTTCGGGGCATGGGACACGAGATGATAGCTGGGGTTGCAGGTATGAGCCTTCAAGCAATTCAAACAGCTGAGCTCGACAATGATTCGCCAGACCCGAAATCTTGTGGGCTGGATGATGGGTTGCGGGGTCACGACAAAGTGACCGAGAACACATCCACTGTAAGAGCTCTAAACCCTGAACCCGGCCCAAACCATAAAGCAGTACGGCCCTAGTAGACCCCAGACCCTAAAGCTCTAAGCCCTAAATCCTGAACCCTGACTGCACCCACCAAAACACCCCCAAAACCCTAAAAGCCCTAAAACGATCCGGCCTGATGCAGATCCTCACGCCGGACTTGCCCCGACCTTCGCCCTTCGCGTCTTTCCGCTTCTTTCTCTCCTGACCAGGGAATCAGGCTCCGGGCTCTGCCGAGAGACTCCAATATCCCTTAATTAAGGAATATTCCTTGCATCATATAGGGGATCCTACTATATTTTTTTACGGTATATTCTTTAATGAAGGGATATTGGAGTCTCTGGGTGCTTCACTTGAGCAGCTGACGTAGTAGTAGTAGTAGTAGTAGTAGTAGTAGTAGTAGTAGTAGTAGTAGTAGTAGTAGTAGTAGTAGTAGTAGTAGTCTTCGTGGTCGTCGCTTAGGCAGCGGCAGTAGCAGAGGCAGTTGCAGTTGCAGTTGCAGTGGTCGTCGTCGTAGTAGTAGTAGTAGTTGTTGTTGTTGTTGTTGTGGTGCAAACACCTCATCTGGTACGCAGGACTCTGGGTAAACTCGACCATGGTCGCACAGGAGCTACGAGGCATATCATGTTGACTGTTAACGTCATAAGACTCGTACCAAACAAGATAGACAGGAATCTAGCGGAAGGCCACCCTAACTTCTAAGCCACAATCCCTACACCGTTGATTCATTAAGAAATACACGGAGTACATGGGAACTCTTGCACGGAACACTCGAACCATCCATTCCAGGCCTCTTCCAAGGCTTTTTTGCGCTCGTTCCCTGGCACGAGACTGCACTCCCGGGCGACGTTTGTGCTGTAAAACCCAAACCCATCGACTCGCGCTGGGCTTTGTGGCATCCTTGACCTTAAACCATAAGGTGTAAACCACCTGAATTAAGCGAGGAAGCTTCTTGGAAGGCGAGTAAGTATGCAAAGAGGCATATGATTTCATCTGTATTTCGGGGGTTCGCCGAACCCCAACCCCCGAAGCTCACAACCCTCTAATACAGGGGTCTGAACACACAACTACTACACTCGTTTATCTCCCCGAGGCAGCCCGAACATCATGCCTCAAAACTCCGTTCAAATCTGAGGCCCAAGCATAAAGCCTAAACCGTCTTGCCCGCAGCCAAGGAGCATCGGCGGTCAGAAGCAGAGTGCAGCAGATCTTTTCTCCCGCGGCGATCGAGCTAAAGCAATCGAGCTCCCCAGCCCGTTAAAATCGTGACCCACCCTAGCTTCCAATTTCTACGGGCTGTATGAAATTCTTCATGGGCCATACAATTTTCTTTAACTCTAGTAGCCTTAAACCCCGAATCACGACCCTGGGTTGCTACTTAAGCGGCCCCCCGCGAACTTTTGTCGATTCAGAGGTGCCTATATCACATAAGGGAACATACAAAAAGGTCCTAGCGAGCCACCTACGAACCGTTGTTGCAGTATAGTCGTATTCCGGCTCATACGGCTAGACAGATTAGGGTTTCGGATTTCGGGGAAGGGTTTGGGTTTTCAAGTACGGGCTCACATGTAGGCCCGGGCTTTAGGGTTTGGGGCACCGCTGCTCACTTTGAGGACCATTAAGGTGGGACCACGGTTGCAATCCTTACTACGTTAGGCCTTTGGCAGTTGCGGCGCTACCCAGTGAAATCAAAGTTTAGCCGCTTAGCCTTTCAGACAATGTAATGGCTTAGGGCTTAAGAACTCGAGCCGCTTGAAAAAATGGCAATCAGCATCAAGTAAATCTAAACAGAACCTGTGCGTTACTCCGTCAGCCCCTGAACCGAAGGACCCCGACTATAACAATCCAAAAGTATTCTCAACCAGGCCCCAAACCCAGAAACGACGGCTTCCACTCTGTGCACAGAGCCTCTAAGATCCTAGGTCGCAAACGTTTAGTGTACAATCGAAAGGCTTGAAAGCCCATGCCCAAGTCTATTCCTGCAGGCCGCTAACCCGCACCCAACACTCCAAGTACGCACGACACCAAAGCACCCGACGCGAAGCCCTTTAGGCTACCGGTCCTTCTCCATGCGTACGAAACCCTCTTGAAAAAGACTCTAGATGCTCCATAAAACCACATAACATAACAACCTGAATGATTGATACTACTGTTCGAGTTTCGGTTTAGGCTCATAGGGCATGCCACCTCTAGTGACTTAGGCCACTATATCAACCCCCCGACCCGCAGAAGTTCAGACTTTCATCTTCTCAGCGCCGGCGGACGCTGAAATCGCCACCTGCTCCAGCACAACTTTGGGACGCCCTTTTCTTTTCTTTTACAGGGACTATACGGGTTAAATCAAATGCTGAACCTTTTTTGTCTAAGGGGATAGCAAGGCTTTAGCAGGTTTTCATGGGAGCTTCCTGAAGTTCGGGCCTCCCTGTTCGTGGAGTCTCTCCAGTAAGGTTTTCAAGGCTAGGTTTCTTGAGAAGCCCTTTTTCTTGAGGGTGTTAAGCCTCTCTCTACAAAGCTGTTCCGGCGCTCGAAGAGATGGTCGGAACGCATGACGACATCCCTAAAGCCGTTGGGCTAAGAGATGTCCACCATAATGTCAAAGCCACACCCTACTTGTCGGGTATCATGGGGAACTAAGGGTTAACCTTTCTGGTTATATAGGGAGTATATAGGGACTATACTACCCAAAGAAGGTAAAAGGATACCCACTCTACTACTAGGCACACTGATCCAAGATTTGTTGAGCGGTTCGCCCCATACAACTTGCACAGCTTTCAGCAACTCAGCAAGCTCCACGCGCAGACGTCTAGCCTCCAAGACTACACCCCGAAAGCCGTCGACCGGGAACCCCGGTAAGCCCGGAAACCTACTTACACACCTAAAAGCCTACACCTGAGCCCCTAAACCAGTAAAGCTTTACATTGCTAAGCCCTAAAGCCCTGCGGCTCCCGTTCCAGGGTTTAGGGTTAGGGTGAAAGGTTTTGAGAACTAAAACCTTAACCTCGCTTTTGCTCAGCTCCAGTGTCTAAAGTCGCCGACTACACAACGGTCCGCAACGAGCAAGCGAGCTGCACTTTAAATCTCTGCCTTCAACGCCACGCAAATAACTCCAGGCGTTAATGCAGAATCGTTGCCGAAGCCTTCAACTGTGCATGGGTTAGTCGGCACCCAGTAGCAGTGGGGGACCAAAATTCTTTAAAGCCTCATCAACCCCAAGCCCCAAACCCTCTGACAAAGGCAACCCAGACTGGAGACTCTCATCCTAACTGCCGCAGCGTCAGAAAGCTACAGACCCGATGCACCCAAGGGCTCCTTTAAGGGATCCTTTGGTTCTACATGGGGTTTGCGAATCAAGCTTCGCGTCTAAGGCTTAGGGCCTTAGGGATTTAAGAGTTTAGGGCTCAGGGGCGTTCAAGTTTAGGGTCTAGGGTTTAGGGATTGGGAGTTCAAACCCTAAAGTCTAAAACCCTAGACGTAGATCCTCACCGGCGGCCTGACTGTGGAGCCCCCCACGGATGCCAACCAAGGCTGCCATTGTCAGATAAAGGCCTTGAGGGTTCCTTCTTCGGGTTCGTTTAGGGGTTCCTACGTTCCTTTTCGTGGTTCTGTAAGAAGTTTAGGGGTAGAGGCTTAGTTTCAGGGCAGTTTAGGGTTTAGTGGCCACCTCCTCGGAACACTACGACTACTTCCAGTTAATGCGTGTAGCGGCGACACTAGCCCTCAGAATCATGAAGAAGCACTACTAGTAGAACGCAACATCCCCGAGCACTCCCGCAAAACTAATAGCTATCATCATAGAGGAAGTACCGATGGCGGAATAGAACATCCTCTCACACTCACACAAAAACTGGAAACTGCAATCCCAGAACTCGAAAACTGTCCGGAACCCTTGGAAGCCCTCAAACCCTATGAAACCCTGAAGCGTGTGCACAGAGATGAACCATCTTCACACACCCTGGTGGAGCTCAAGAGCCCTGAACCCCAAACCTGGGTTCTTGTTAGAAAGATTTCATTTAAGTCACCATAAAAGGGATCTATAGCAACTAATATATAGTTTCCTTACTATGGTAACTTAGATTAAACCCCCTTAACAAGAAGCCAGAACCCCCCCCCAAAAAAAAAAAAAAAAAAGAAGGTTTGTTAGACCCCAGAACTGCAGCCCGCCAGACCCTTGGAACATAAAGGCTCTGAGGACGGACTGCGTTGATTCGCAGAGACCACACCATGCTACGACTCTGAGCTACCCCAATAAACCACAAAAGTAAACGGTTAAACTTTCCTATTCCTACTGAACTATAAGAACCCAAGAAGTTTTAAAGGTTGGGTATTGCAGAACCAAATAAAATAAACAGAACCCTAAACCCTAAACCCACGCCCTAATGCCATAAAGTTGAACACCCAATCCAAGCGGCCCCCAAGGCCTAACCCGAATCCCCGCTCCGCCTACAAAGTATGTGGCGTTATATAGCAGAAGTATTCCTATGGAGCAGCGATAAGAATTATTCCGGGCTCTATATTAAACCATTCTTTGGGAACTCCCCCAAGCCTAAACTAAGTCTACACGCCCAGCCCAGCAGGTGAACATCTCCAAATCCCAGGGACAAGTAGCTGGTTTTAGGACTTTAAGGTTCTGTCAGCCCAAAGCGACTCCACCTTTCTACAAACCCCGAAACCCTCAGACTCTTAACACTCCAAGGAAACGACGGCAAACAGCACAAAAACCCTAGCGCCCAAGATCCAACATGCGGCCCATCCCATTTGAGTCAACTCCTAAAAATAACCAGGGAAATATGTGGCTCAATTTACAGGCCTGAGTCTCAGAGTCTGGTTTGAGAGACATGGAAACAAGAGTTTACACAGTCCGTAGAGAGGTGTGCATTGTAGCCTGAGTTCCACGCACCGGGCCGATACGCTTCGACGAAGCATCTAAACTAAACCCTACGTGCTGAAAGGCAAGGCGCCCTCTTCGTCCAGCTTGGCTGTATCCGGATCCGAGTCCACCAGCAAGAACAACGTATCAACCGTCTCCTTGCCCAGAGACTCCTATCTCCCTTAATTAAGGACTATTATAGTAGGATCCCTCATATGATTTAAGCCATATTCCTTAATCAAGGGATATTGGAGTCTCTGGTTGCGGGTCTTGGAGTAGGCTTCGGGCGGGTGCCACGGTTGATCCCCCTGAATCTGAAGGAACAGCCCCAAACCCTAGACCCTAAACCCCATTTAAATTCAACCCCAACTCCTTAACCCCAAAGGGCTTAACCTTGCAAGAACCCTGATTGCTAGGCACCCTTAAGGAAGGCATCTGCTCCGTCGGAACCCCTTCGCCCACTCACCTAAAAACCCAAACCTGGGCGCAAAATTTTAAATCCGAAACCCGAATCCTAAACCCTAACCCCGAACTAAACCCATCGTCTGTCCTTGGATACGCTGTAGCCCCATTCGGCAAGGGCCCCAAGCACCTCCTGTCTTTGCCAAGCTGTGCTTTGGTGGCTGCTCAGGGTTTGGTATCAGGGCCTTGTTCAGTGGGGTCCATCAGGGCTACTATCATTGTTACTATATGGGCCTAAGATGGGAGCCAGAATGTCCAAAAGAGGGCTTCGGTCCATATTGGGAAAGCTCACTAGACATGTAGAGCTGTTACAATTAAGGTACCTTGTTTGCAGGACCACATATTCGGGATCGTAAACTCTAAGCCACAAATATCTAAAGAGAGCAGACAAGCCGGTAAACATCTCCACACCTTGCTTAGAATACCCGGTTCAAACCAAAGAATCTCAACACAGCAACAACAACTAAAGCCTAAACCTTAGAACACTCATCTCCAAACTTTGTAAGATCCTAAACCTTACACCTCGCAGCCACCTTAAAGCCCTAAACCCTACATCCCTCGACCCGGAGCTCTGCATCCTAACTCCTAATCCCTAAAGCGCGCCTCTCTGGAGAGTTGGCCATCGTTGTCAGTGTCGAAGAACTGAAAGGCCTGGGACTGGCTGGGTCTGCGCCTTGGGGCTTCCGTGCTCAAGGTTGGCATTTTTGTCCGGTTTCAGGGTTTTGGCTTTTGGGGTTTGGGGTTTAGGGCTTAAGGTTTATGGATATGGAGGGCTTTTTGTTTTGTGGCTGAGGGTTACGGGTTTCAGGGAGTATTAAAGTGCAGTGCTCGTCTGTATGCGACAATTTGCCAGCTCTGCGAACAGGGTTAAGACTACCAGAAGGCTTAGGTTGTAGGGTCTCGGGCTTTGGAGGGATTAATCCAGCCTTAATATTAATTCATGGGGCGCACCTTTATACCTGCCTATCACTACCGCGTTGAGCTTCTGAGTAAAGCTAAACCTACCCAAAAGCAGTTCTTACATCCACTGCCCAATCCCCCGGCCCATAACCAGCCTGGGCATAGCGATCGCGCCACTGAGCGAGGGACATCCACTGATGGCGGCCTCCAAGACAGGTTTGCTGTAAAGTGCACAGAAACTTCGACAGACCTCAATTAAGGATCGTGGGGGAAGGAAGTTAGAGGAATGTTGATGCGGGCATGTCACCTTGTGGCCACTTGTATCCACCTCTCTGACGATACGTGATGCGTGTCTAAAGTTCGAGTTCGAGATTGCTAGAATTGCAAGACAACATTCTGACTTGTCCAGTATCCTAGGGGAACTAGAGATTAACTTTTGGGACTTCTATAAGGGTTACAGTACCCTAAAAAGGTTAAAGGTTACCTATATACTCTACGACTATGTAGCTCTGGGATGCCAAGTCTTTACAGCTCCACTACTTCATCATGGGCGACGGGATGAATTGCCGATAGATTTTACCCTCGAACTATACAACAACAAAGCCCTAAGTCCTGAACCCCTCCAACTTTTCAGTTCTTGAAGTCCTATTGAAACCTCATCCTCGTGCAAAAATGGCACTAAACTCACTAAACATGCCCAAGACAAGAACACTGACGGCACACTTCGAAGGACGTCAAGCCACGCAACCTATGTGCACAAACAGCCGTATCCCAAGCCCTTGTCAAACAACTTCACGAGCAGGCACCTGAACCGCCCTAATATAAGGGCCGGGCCTTAAAAATAAGAATGGTATGGAGTGCACACGCTTCTGTGGTCTGTCCAATCCCAAAAGGCCGGGCTGAGAGCCACAACCAAGGCCAGTCTTACTTTCTACTATTATCGCTGTCATGAATGCCATTACCATTTATCTTCTTTCTCTAGTATCACTATTTTGAGTGCTGTTGTTGCTACTGCTACGATTCTGATGAGGCCTATGGAGGCAGTTTTTGTGGCGGTTTGGGCAGCTGTACATCTTCTATGGCCCGACTCATTTGATGCTGCAAATGCTGGTGTCTCGTCAGGGTTCCACAAGGGTTTCAAGTTTAGGCTTGTGGGATTTATACAAGGATTTTACCATGACCTAATAACTCCACAGGCATAACAATCTATGGGTTTTTGGATTTCAGGAAAAGCGTCGAACAAATCACAGAAAGTATTATAATTGGAATGCAACATGTTATAGCCTTTAAAGACAACGCCCTAGAAGGCCACATCCTCAAAGCTACAACTCTAAACCCCCAACCTATACCAAACCTGAAAAACCTAAGGCCCTGAACCCCAAACCCTCAACCCCAGCGTTAAATCGTAAACGCCACCTGAACACTAAACTGTACAAACCCAATCTAAAATGCAGTGCTCGCCAAACTCCTCCGTAACCCCAAACCCCAAATTCTGGCCGCCTTGCCTTCTGCGAAGAGCTCGCTAAACTTCTGACGCGTCGGCTGCGCCGCGGCAGCATTGCAGAGGTCCATGAAGGACTGGAAGGTCTCTTCGATGAGCGGAATGTCCCCTTAGTTTGGGTTTAGGGTTCAGGGCTGAGGGTTTCGAGCTTAGGGTTTCGGGTCTGGGGTGTCTTTGATTTTATTGAGGTTGTGTGGGGCTCAAGAATTTCGGGACTTGGGGGTTCTAGGGCTTCATAAACCACATCGGTGGCTTAGGGGCGACGTCTGAAACGAAAACGTCTTGTCAAGGAAAGGTGCTGTTATGCCTTGTCCAAACTAAACTCTAAACCCTCAACCATGACCCCTGAACCCTCAGCCTAAATCCAGAACCGCAGAAGGCCGAAACTCTAACCCCCCAACCCTCAACCCTGTAAAGATCTTGGTACTAGTGAACTAGGCCGCAACTAGGCCCCAAACCCGAAACTCTACCTTCAAGGTCGGCCAAGGCGCCGTGCAGGAAGAGCGCCTTCAGTGGAATGCTTCCATGACGGCAGCGGTCGGTGCGGACCAGCTTCTCCTCGCTTGCTATAGAGTTTTTTCGCTGCTTTTGGGTAGTGGTTGATCTCTGATAACAGAATCAGAAGAACATCACCCAGAGAGCCCAATATCCCTTAATTAAGGCATACTCCTTAAATCATATTAAGGATCCTACTATAGTTGAAGCTATATTCCTTAATTAAGGGGTATTGGGCTCTCTGGGCAAGCATCCGAAAAATCTGTGAAGGGTCAGGCGAAAGACTGGTCGCATGCAGCTCGTGGAGGTCCAAGGAGAGCTTCGGAGGTTCCGACGTTGTATAGGGACCCAAAAAGGCACATAAGCATAAGCATTTTATTAGGGATATCCCTACCTTATTGGCCTTCATTATAAAGGGGTTTATATGGGATATCCCTATCCGAATTCTTGCTTATGTGCTTTTTTGGGCCCCTATTGTAATTTACACCACTTTCAGCAACAGACAACCATAAGAAACACAAGACGAGTGCAGCGCTTTTTGCTCCATAACAAAGCCTCACTGCCGCAAGAATCACTGCAGCTCACTATGCAGTAAGGCTTCTGTTGCCACATGATTTAGCATCTACGGTTTGCAAGTGTAAGACCCTTTAAGCATCTCCCATGTCCAACAACCCCTGCAATGAAGAAGTGGTCCTCCCCCAAGGGCAGCAACAACGGCCTGACGGCTGCTCTTCTGGGCTTTATTTACTGGCGCTTAAGGGGGAGCAGGAGAGTGGACCTATCATAGTCCGGAGATCAGCGCAAATGGCAGTCCCTAGATTCTCTCATCCTCTCTGCCCTGCGAACTTCATGTCTTAGGCTTTTTGCGGTTCGGGACTATCTGGTTTAGGCGCTGAACACCGCACGCTTACAAATCGGCAACTTGTTGGTCTAGAGTCTAGAGCCAACTATCCTTGTGAAGCCAGATCCGGACCGAAAAAGCTATATAACACGTCTCCACCGTGACAGTAAGATCACCGGCAGCAGCTAAACTGCTCCCAGCTCCCTCACTCAAGTTGTCAAGGGCCGAAGATTCAAAGCCCAGACCACAACTCTGCCAATTCGCTGCATGGGTTTATAGGTCTAGGTTTTAGGGGTTTAGGATTGTCGGACCCCAGGACTGACCCTAAAATCCCTAAACCCTAATCCCTAAACCTAAACCCTAAACCCTTTAGGATTCTGGGACCCAAGAACTGACCCTAAAATCCCTAAACCCTAAAGCCTTTAGGATTTTGGGACCCCAAGGACTGACTCTAAAATAAGACACGCAGAAACCTTGTAAGAATTTCGGGCCTCTAGACCTTGGATTTCATTAAATAATTATTTTGGCATTTATTTGTCATTTTGTTGTCATTTGCTGTTTTCGCTGTTTGTCATTTTGGTGTCATTTTTTTGTCATTTCCCTTAATTGCTGTTTTGCGGGTTGTCATTTCTTTGTCATTTATTTGTCATTGTTTTTTGCTTTCTTACCTAGCTGCTTTGTATGGTTCTTTCGGGTTGTTACACCGTCCTGTGTACAGTTGCCCATTGTGTGTTTCTGCCTGCAGCAGGACACTGTTTATGATTCATGTTGATGGGACTGAGGCCGTGCTCTGAATCACGGTCCACTGCAAGAGCTCCTGGAGCGATGGCCTTTCGAAGGTTTGGCGTTTCAAGACACATAATAATGTAAAGTAACAGGGCTGGGGTAGATGCAAGCACCCACCTACGAGGCGACAGGAAAGCTTGCACGCTTGTGGCCGATGCATGGCTGGCTGGGGCTGGGGCTGGGGGTGGGGGGAGGGGCGGAGGGGGGGAGGGGAGGGGGCAGGGTGGGGAGGGGGGAGGGTGGGGGGGAGGGAGGGGATGGTCGGCAGGGAAAAGGCAGGATTCCTTGAGGCATCAGTCATTTTCCAGTCATTTTGGAATCATTTTGGAGGCATTTTGGAATCATTTTCCAGTCATTTTCCAGTCATTTTGGAGTCATTTTCCAGTCATTTTCCAGTCCTTTTCTTGTCCCTGCCCCAGACCCCTGTCATTTTCCAGTCATTCCGGGTCTCCTCGCCCCAGACCCCTGTCATTGACTATCCATTCCGGGTCTCGCCCGCCACACCCATGCCTGCACGCAGGCGTCACCAGAGTCCTCTCCGAGAATGGCACGTGTCCCTGCGTGGAAGTCGCAGGCCGTGGACCTTCGGAATCGCATGGGCTGTGCCATGGATTACAAGCCGTGGACAAGGAAGCAACGACATTTCCTAGGCTTGCGCATGCTTCCTCGACCACTTGAAGTTGTCGAGTTGGCCGCCATCGCCCATGTGGGGTCTTTGTGGACGTGAGCCAGAACCCCGTCAGACAGCCGTGGACGAACAAATCGAAGATCTCCCCGTGCCTGACCACGACTACAGTGTCTTATTGTTTCGCCAAATTCAGAATGACAAAAAATGACAAAACGAATGACAAGAAAACGACAGAGGCAAATGACAAAAAAATGACAAATAAATGACAAAAATAATTCTGGACCCCGACCCAAGCTCTGCTGCAGAAATTCTTACAACAGAAACCGAAGCCCTCCCCGTTAAAGCCTTTCAAAAATATTAGTAAATAAGATCCTCTTAAGCCCAATAAGGGAAAATATAAAATGTCCCAAAGCCCTACCTAGCCTCACTACGGCCTCTACCCTTCGAGCCGAAGCCTTCATAACGTCCGATAAGACCCACCATAGCCCTGTAAGAACTCCATTTCGAACCCTTCCGGACATGCGTTAAGGTAAGGTTCTGAACCCTAATTCAATAAAGCCTAACCCTTAAATCAAAACCTCATGCTTATAATTCTGATAAACCCTTCATAGAACCTTCACAGGAACCCATAATAGAACCCCAAACCAGGCCACCACGGTTTACGTCTCATTGTACTTAGGATGTATACATTCAAAGGCCTCAGGTTCGCATAGGACTCGTCTCCAGCGCATGGAGTGGAGTTGAAGTAAATCTTAACGAAGTGCCCCTCCTGTCTGGGATTTAAGGTTTAGGGTTCAGGGTCTTGGCTTCAGGGTTTAGGGACAAGGGTCTGAATCAGTAGGGACTTATGGTTTAAGGTTAGGGCTGGGCTGGGGGTGTTTCTGATGCACAGTGCGATTATTTCTGCAGGACTGTCGCAGACCTTCGGCAAGCATTCTGAGCAACTGGCTCAAATGTAGGGCTTTGCAAGAAGGGCCTATTGTGACTTTACGGGCTTAACATCACAGGTCTTGATCGGATGAATTTGCGAAAGGTTCTTTCTTCTGCGGCTTTCTCCTTGCAGAGGCAAGCTAAATGGTTTGATGGCATGGAGCACTGTTTCAGTAGTGTCGAAACACATGATATCAGCTAGGCATAAGCACTGCACTAGATGGCAGTCTCAAATCCCGAAAACACCCTGCAGAATCCTTGTCAATTCCTGTAGAACCCATCTCCCCCATACACCCCAAATCCAAAGCCATCTTGTCGGCCTTTGTGGCATGGAGCTCGAGGAGAAGGAAGGCACCGAAGCCGATCGTTGGAAGCTCCAGGCCCATGTGTGCCGCCAGGGCAGCCAGGGTCGTGTCGTGGCAGGACATCCTCAACGATTTAGGGTTTAGGGTTTTAGGGGTTTTGGGTTTAGGGGTTTAGGGCTCTAGGGGTTTAGGGGTTTAGGGTTTAGAGTGAAGGTTCTCAAGATTTAAGTAGGGTTGGCGTCGTGGCAGGACATCCTCGAAGCTCTAAACCTCCTTAAGGGGAACCCGTGCGGATCTTCAAGTAGCTTGTAAGGTCTTGAAGATCCTCAAGACTTAATTAGGTTGGTGTCGTGGAAGGACATCATGAAGGCTTGCAGCGGCTTTCAAGATTTTTTGCCCGTGTTCCTCAAAGGCCATCCTCAACTCGGGTCTTGAAGTAGGGTTTACGGCCCGGTTTAGGGTTTAGGGTTTAAAGTTTAGGGTTTGGGTTTGAGAGTTACGAGGCTTGGTACAAAGGTTTGAGAATTTCGATTAGGGCTTCTTGGGGTTCTATACTAGATGCTAATCTACGGACCCCTAAGGCAACCACCAATCGTTTGGGCGCCCGAATTCGGGGTTTGAGGTTCTTCACAACATTCCGGGATGAGGAATTTGAGGTTTTAGGGTTGCGCTAGAACCCGGAGTAGGCCCCTGTTCCCTTTTTTGGGGTTTAGGTTCCCCTATAACCCCCTTTAAACCAAAAAGAGCGCCCCTTTCATTCCTAGGTTGAACTCGGCTTTACTTGGCGGCCATGGAACATCCCATAACCTTCGTTCCTTGAAAAATATCACGACATTTCAGGAATGGGCTAGCACAATTTCTCAGAGCCTCGACACATACCTGCCGCCGCTGATAAGCTGATAGCCGAAATTCCAAAACATGGCTCCACCGAAACCCTACGCCCTGAACCCAAACGTCCCAAATCACACCCATCCAAAGAGCCAATCTCACAGCCCAGTTGCTGAACGAAGCGCAGCTGCGATTTACTCGACGCTCTCTGCTGCATGTGCCGACAGATCTTGTGCGCCAGGTATCCTGCAGACAGGGCCTTCTACCCTAAACCCTTAACCTTTCGGCCGCGCTCGAAATCCAAACCTGCCCCCGTGAATAAGGGGCACGAAAGCCTTCCGAAAGTAACTTTCATCGATCCGCGGTATCTTCGCACATCTCAAGCCTTGCATGGTTAAGCGCCAAATCTTCACATGCCTTGACTCCTGATGCATATCCCCTAAATCCTAAATTAAACCCTAAGGTACTGCCTAAAGCGCTTGAACCCCCCGACCCACTGAAAGTCCGAAGCCTTGTTCTTTCCTGGCCGAGTTCACAAGCCCCAGAAGTGTACACTTTCAGTTCCATATGGGATAATGTGCTCCCCAAAAGCATGAAGTGCGCTCATTCAGCCACTCATATGGGAGTTTCCGAAAATTATGGGTACCTTATTTTGGGGTCCTTATAATAGGGATCCTACTATTCAGGCTACTATTCGGAAACTCTCATTTTCTGGACTGCGGGGGCTTTGGGTGGAGCTGTCCCGTCCTGCGCCTTTCTTGCCATAGGAGTCCTCCACCGAGCCCGAAGCCTTGCTTAGGGTTTAGGGTTTTAGGGTTTAGGGTTTGGGGTTTAGGATTTAGGGTTTGGGGTTTAGGGTTTAGGCTTTAGGGTTTAGGGGTAGCATCAGCAGTTGGGTTGAAGCTCCGGTGCATTCAGGATTGATTGGATAATTAGAGCTTGCCTGAACCCCAAATACCGAGCCCGGTGAGCAACTTCAACCATAAACCTTCAACAGTAAACCCGAAGCCTACACCCAAAGATCCCTGATTCAGCTCAGAAGCGGCACCGTACCAGCGGCGTTTGACCTCGTCGCCGATGGATTTCAGCAAGGAGCGATCTTCCTCCAGCTTCAGAGTTAAGCACAGGCTACCCTAAAGCATGCACAATTTTTGAGCTTACCCAGAGAATCCAATATCCTTAATTATAAGGAATATTCCTTAAATCCTACTAGGGATCCTACTATAATTTAAGGAATATTCCTTAATTAAGGGATATTGGAGTCTTTGGGTAGAGTCTGTGACTGCGGGTCGGAAACTCGAGCCCAGGTTTGAACCCGAAACCCTTCAGCATGGCATCCAAAACAGCAGGGGAAGGGCTTACAATCCCCTGCCCACATGGGTGGTTGTTAAAATTAGGGTCCCTTTTTTGGTCCCTCTTTTCGTACGGCACCTAATATTTAGGGCACCCAAAAGGGGGCCCTAATTTTGACAACTACCCACATCGACTGCCGAGCAAGACACCTGAAAAAAGCCAGCACGGTTTACCTCGAACACAACTATCCTAGGTAGGGCTTTGGGACATCTCACATTTGCCCTTATTGGGCTTAAGAGGATCTTACCTACTAGTACTTTTCAAAGACTTTAAACAAGCGACCCCATACTCTAAACCTAAAGCCTACACTGGACCGGAATCCTAAACGCCAGGCCTCAATAGGGCCCCAAAAAAGCACATAAGCAAAAGCTAGGATAGGGATATCCCACAGAAATCCCCTTATAATGAAGCCCAATAAGGTCGGGATATCCCTATAAAATGCTTATGCTTATGTGCCTTTATGGGTCCCTGACTCAACTCATCCCTGAGATGCTTCGGGCTCGGCGGATGCCGGCTCTGAGGGTTATATTTTAGAAGGGGCCCCCACCCTGTAATAGTGACCATAAGGATTATATAGGATTATATTAGGGCCCTATTATATTCCTATTATAAAATTATTACAGGGTGGGGCAGCTTCTAAGTTATATTCGATTTCGCCTTGAGGGGGTCGGCGGTTAGAAGCTCTAACCCCTAAGGCTCAAAATGGCACAAACGCCTTATATAATATGGTCTTTGGGCCCAAAAGCCTTAAAATATGAGTCCTTAGAGACTTAGGGAACAATGCCTGAGTTTTGTGGTTGGCAGTGTGTGGGGCTCAGATTCCAGTATGGAGGGTTCTCTACTGCGGCCGAAAGCTGATCCCTCCAAAAAGACACCTTAATCCCACCAGGATATGTCTGACTTAGGTACCCAGAGACTCCAACACCCCTTAATTAAGGAATATACCTTAAATTATAGTAGGATCCCTAATATGATTTAAGGAATATTCCTTAATTAAGGGGTATTGGAGTCTCGGGTACGGCCCCCATACAGTAAGAGTCTATAATAGGGCTAGTATTAAGGTCCTAGTATATGGGAGTTTCCGAAAATTAGGGGTACCTTATTTGGGGCCCTTATAATAAGGATCCTACTATAGAGGGTAGCATATTAGGGTCCCCTATTCTGGGAAACTCCCATATCTATAATTATGATGAATATTATTCAACTATTACTGAGCGGGGCCGTGCCTAAACCCTAAACCCTAAACCCTAAACCCTAAACCCTAAACCCTAAACCCTAAACCCTAAACCCTAAACCCTGACCCTATCCGGCAGCCCAAGCCTTCTCTGATTCGAAGGCCTGACTCCAAAGCCTCTGACATTCACCTTTACTTTAGGGACTTAGGGGTTCAGGGTTTAGGGGCTTTAGGGGCTTTAGGGGTTTAGGGAGTGAGTTTAGCTTACTACCCCAATAAGCCACAGAAATAAAGTGTTAAACTTTCCGATTCCCCCGAAACTATAAGAACCCAAAAAGTTTAAAGGTTGGGTATTGGAGAACTAAGTTCAGTTTTCAACCCATAGAATCATAGAATGAATGGCAACAACGTTGCCCGACCCTTCATCCAAACCATCATTGCAGCAGACCTGGAATACCCTGCGCTGAGGTCATATCTACTAGCTCAAACGAAAGAAGGAACCGTGGGACCACCACAACCTCCCTATGCGAACCCCAAGCCAACCCTAAGCCCTTAACCCTAAACTCTAAGCACAAAACCATACACCCTTAACCCCAACATATAGAAACAATAACAATAACAACAGCAAGAGTTTAAGAATAACACTACGAAGAAGCAGAGCGACTATATTGTTAGCTGCATTACAATGAATAAGAAACAATAATAGTAATACGAACAATTAGCAGAAGTAAAAATGACAAGAGCAAGTATGATAACAACAATAACCACTAGTTAATCACGAATAACGAATAATGAGTAGGGGATAACTACAAATAACGATAATCATCATACTAACAGTAGACCAAGCCCCAAATGCCTCGTCGATTTCAATCCCACCCTCGTTCACGAGGACTGGGCGGTTGTGTGCCTCCTCTATGGCAACCTGACAGGCTGTTTTATCATCACTTAAAGGATTCGGGTAGTAAGTGGTATAGGTACGATAATTGTGGTTTGTTAGCAACTTAAAGGATCAGGGGACTTATATTAGTAAGTGGTATAGGTACCGTGATTGGGGTTATGAGCAGGCATAGCTATACTTGACTTAAGTTGTAACCCCACCTACTAAGTCCCCTGAGCCTCCAAGTAGGGTTTCAGGGACTTGTGGGGTTTATGGGTTAAGGGTTAGGGTGTAGCGGTTTAGGTTGAGGGTTGGTGTGTAGATTTGGGTTGGGTTGTGTTTAGGATTTGACGCCACTACTTAGGCTTGAGCCTCGGGTAACTCAGTTTTGTGCAAACCCCAGATATAACATCCAGAAACACCGGGCTTGCGAAGTGTTCGGGAGTTGAAAGGTTCAGGTGCGAAGGGTGAAGATGCAGGCTAACTTTTGAGTTGTGTAATAATCGAGTGGCTGAGTTCCCACGGAAGCAGCTTCTTGCGGTAGGGTTTAAGGTTCTCTGTAACCAAACAGATTGCTTTCTAAGTGCTGAGACTTGCTACTTTAATTGTTTACCTTTCGCAACTTCGGCACCTGTGTGTCCAAGTCTTTCGCAGCAATGAGCCTGTCCATCATGCTCTGCTTTGGAGCCAGGCGCTCATCCTTGCTACACTCGTACAGCTTGTCGAGGAGCTTGTGATACCTCAGGCGCACAGCCAAAGAGTGTACTACCCGCCCGATACCCTTCAATTGAGGAAGTATTGCTTCGATCTTTCCAAGCAGTCCAAGTCATAGGCCTAACAGAACGAATTGTTTCTTCCGGTTGTATATCCTGTCAAGTTCAAAACATTCTACAGTGAAGCTTGGGCCCTCAACCTCAACCTAAACCCAAGCCTAGACTCTAGACTCCTAAACCCTCAAGAAATACTAACCCCAACACCGGACACCCCTTAAGGAAAGCTCCAAGGAACGCAAAAACTGTTCGCCCTGAGCCAAGATGCTCTGGCTGCTTGGCAGCGTCCTGCAGAAAACGGGACCGTCTGATGTTCTTGGCCCGCCAGGCATCGTACCCATTGGTCAGTTTCCACCTCAGAAAAATGAGGGCCTTTATCATCAGAACACCATTTGGGGTATACTACTTCAACTTCAAATAAACCTAAACCGAACTGTAGTATACATTTACAAGGGCTATAGGTTTAAGGCATGCGATTTCTAACTATTCGTTCCTCTGTATTAGCCAGAGAAGTGGCTTCCCCCAGAATTTCATGAACCCTAAATCGTAGCTAGACCCCGCAACTTTAGGCATTTGTTGGCTTTTTCACAGCATTTCATACACAGGTCTTTTTTAAAAGGGTGTAAAACGGGGCGCTGTAGGGCTCCAAACAGGCTTTACCGCTTCTGTTGGGTTCTTTAAGGGTTCTATCGGGTGCCATGGGGCTTCGAACGGGTCTAAGTAAGTCGGGCAAAGCAACTCATGGAACAGCTTGTCATCCGAGCGGACAGCATCTTCGATGTAGATAGGGATGCCTGGGTTTCCCATTGAAACCAAGTAGTCCAGAATCTCGTATAGAAGTTCTGTGAAGCTCTAAAACCTACAAAACCCTGCAGAACCCTTCTAGAACCCAAGCCCTGTAAACGTCCGTTAAAAATGCAGTAAAAGGACTAAACACGACAGAACCGTGTAAATGTCGATCTAAACGCCATAACAAAGACCTGGATGCCAACAGTTCGGCGCGCCGCATCCGAGAAGACGCGCTCGGAGCGGAACGCAAAAAACCTAGTGGTGCCGACTCAGGGCATTGGGGCTTACTTAGAGGATCATGGGGCTTAGTAAGTAGGTCATAATTGGGGTTGTAAATCCCCTAAGTGGGGTTATCCTAATTGTAACCTACTTATAACCTTACTTACTAAGTCCCATGTGCCTTCAAGCAGGGTTTAGGATTTTGGGCTTAAAGCTTTTCGGGACTGTGGTTTAGGGCATCCAGGCTTCTTGGTGCCATACTAGTTCCTCTAAGGGTTCCTTGAAGGGGCCCGGGGTCCCTTTAAGGGTTGCTGAAGGGTTTCTGTTGAGGCTTCCTTCTGGCTTTTAGGGCTTGATATTTTTCGGTTGGGTGGTTTACGACTTTCGGGGTTCGGGGGCTTTAGGACTGTAGGGCTTTATGATGTCATTGTTCAGCATTTTAAGCCTACTAAACGAAGTCAGAAAACCAAGGAATCCTGAGCCCTAAACCAAGAAACACTGCCGCCGCCGGGACGAAGCCGAGGAGAAAGGCCCAGGCGCTCTGCAATGTCCGCTGCACGTTGGAGGTGTAGACAGCTATGCCTTGGGTTTTTGCCCGCATACAGTAACATTAAGGGTACTATTCAGGGCCTCATATATCTATAAAATACATATTATTCCACTGTTACTTAGTGGGGGCAGTCTCCGAGCTATGCCTTGGTCTCGATGGGTTTAGGGCGTAGCGTTCCTTTAAGGGCCGCTTCAAGGGTTTGGCGTTTAGGGCTTTATAGCTAGGGTTCAGGGTTCTAGGGTTCAGGGTTTGGGGCCTTATACTAAAAACTAATGGCGGTTTGAAACGATGGGTTGATTTGGCTCAATAGCCGGGCTTTGAAGTAACCATAGAGAACAATATAGACTTCTACCTCGTAACGGTTCCTTTTAAGCAACGGGTCCCCCAAAAAAAGCATTCAAGCAACGCCCAGGCAGGGACTGATGAAGTGTAAAACTGGGTTTCGGGCTCTTCATTTTGCTCTACGGTTTGGCGGCGAATTCGGATGTTCTGGCGGTCTTCGGACTTTAGTGCTTTAGGATCTAAGTTTAGGTTGTGGCTAGGCTACAAGTTAAAACTAAAGTTCCAGGATCTAAGTTCCCAGTTTAGACGCTTTAAACTCGGACTCTTCAGCTACAGCCCTAAACGCGAAACACCAGTTACACACGCTTCATATCCTAGCACCCTAAACTCCAAACCCCAAGCCCAAAGCGCACGCAAAGCCGAAACCCTAAACCCTATAAACTCCAAACCCTAAGCCCACAGCCCTAGAATCCTAGCACCCTAAATCTTAAAAACCCTCAAAACCCCCTAAACCCTATAATCCTAGCACCCTAAATTCGAATACCAAAAATCCCTCGAAGTACGCGGCCAAGTCTCTTCTCCCGTCCATCTTCCCAACACCCTGGAAGAGCGAGGAAGCGCTTCCCTCCTTGGTGACAGGTTTAGGGTTCAGGGTGTAGGGTTTAGGCAAAAAACAAACAAAGGTTTAGGGTTTAGGGTTTAGGAAAGGTTTCGGGTTAAGAATCCCTAAACCTTCAACCCTAAGAGGTCGTATATGACAGAAATCAAACTAAGATTTCAGGGAGGGGTTTTCTGTACCATGCTGAGTTTGTTCGGGCCCTTTTGTCGCCTCTGGCACACATATCAAAGCAGCACTAAGCTTCCGGCAGGACCTCGGCCAAAGTATCGACGCCGTAGCACGTCGCCGATCTCCTGGAATGGGTAAGGAAAGGGATTTACGGCGTATATCATTCTACACAAGTAGGGCAACCTTCTCTGTCCAGGTTTTCCGTCTCTACATTTTTGACTTTCATCCGGAAGCTCAAAATATACCCGCCAACTGTCCAAAGTTCAGGATTTAGCCCATTAGGGCTTCTTGGGTTTCAGGGTTATTGCTTGAATTCATCGTAGAATGCTTATCATTTGCAGGGTTTAGAGGGGCAAGGTCTGGGCATAACACTGGGCAGGGTTGAAGTGAAGGGCTTGGATGTCCATATTGACATCCTCCTCGGAACCTCCTCGGAACCTCCTCGAACCTCCTCGGAACCTCCTCGGAACCTCCCCGGAACCTCCCCGGAACCTCCTCGGAACCTCCCCGCAACCTCCCCGGAACCTCCTCGGGACCTCCTCGGAACCTCGTCGGAACCTCCTCGGAGCTTCGAACCATGCACGGCCTTTTGCATTCCTTTTCTTAAGAGTTAGACAACAGTGAGGTTCCGATGAAGTTCCGAGGAGGTTCCGAGGAGGTTCCGAGGAGGTTCCGAGGAGGTTCCGGGGAGGTTCCGGGGAGGTTCCGAGGAGGTTCCGAGGAGGCCCCGATGAAGTTCCGAGGAGGTTCCGAGGAGGTTCCGAGGAGGTTCCGAGGAGGTTCCGGGGAGGTTCCGGGGAGGTTCCGAGGAGGTTCCGAGGAGGCCCCGATGAAGTTCCGAGGAGGTTCCGAGGAGGTTCCGAGGAGGTTCCGAGGAGGTTCGGGGAGGTTCCGAGGAGGTTCCGTTCAGAGGAGGTGGAGGTTCCGGGGAGGTTCCGGGGAGGTTCCGAGGAGGTTCCGAGGATGTTCCGGGAAGGTTCTGAAGAGGTTCGAGGATGTTCTGAGGAGGTTCCGCGAGGTTTGGGGCAGGCTCTGAGGAGGTTCCGAGTGCTCAGTGATTTGAATATTCTAGCTTCCACGGACACAGATATCCCCACCGTAGATACGTCCACGAGCCATCGGCTGCAGACCATGATCTCAACCAATAACTTCGCATAATTTTCCCCTCATTTTACAACAGTCTCACTTCGACCTTGCCTTAATAATGAAGCAATCTTGCTCCCACCCTTCCCTGATTTTTACCTCACCACTGACCTGATCCTCTGTCGTGGGGAGTTAAGCATTCCACGATCGAATCAAGTTATTGCCTAGAGGCAGTCCCCACCATGCCCTCCCTCCTGCAGCTGCTTGCTTCCAACCGGAGTCAAGTGGCCTTTGTAGCTTTCCTCGGGCATTGCTGAAAAACAGCACGATCGACTTAAAATCAGGCCTCCCGTACCTAGGGCTCAGGGGTCCTTATTTAACTTTTACTGTCAAGGCTTGCGACATGTATGGTCAACGCGGAATTCTTGGAAGCCTCAC
The DNA here is from genome assembly GCA_905221615.1 of Symbiodinium sp. CCMP2592. NCBI lineage: Eukaryota > Dinophyceae > Suessiales > Symbiodiniaceae > Symbiodinium > Symbiodinium sp. CCMP2592. The sequence goes on from CAJNDT010006138.1 coordinate 241,814, forward strand.
AAAAGTCAAAAGCCGCTGGGGGGCAGGTTTCCACGTTTAGCTCCGGCCGGAATCTCGGAAACTCCGGCTTTGTCGTGCTCGAGGCCAGAGGGTCGAATCGTGGGGCGCAATTTTCGCACAGGCTGCGCTGCCCCGTTAAAGGCGAAAAACTTTGCAAAGTAGCTTTTGGGGTTGGGGTTTAGGGTTTAGGGTGAACTCCAAAAAACTTCCTAAATCTAGTGCATTGCCTTGGTTTGTGCAGTCAAAGTTCACCATGCTACGACCTTCGAGCCTCGTCCAAAGAAAGAAACCCCAGAAACTAAACCCTGAAACCCCCAAACCCTAAACCCGTTGGGGTTCGGGTGTAGAGCCACGATTCCCAGAAAGAGGTCCGAATGGGCCAGGCCAGGTCTGCCTCCCAGTCAACGATAGAGCTGTCGGGGGGTTAAGGCGTTAAACGGGTTAAGGGGGTTAACATTTAAGAGGGTTTACAAACTACCCCAAAAAGTCACAAAAATCAAGGGTTAGATTTTCCGATTCCTACGAAACTACAAGAACCCAAAAAGTTTAACGGTTGGGTATTGGAGAACTATGTTTGTGGCGCTTTCGGACCTTAGACTGCTGGTTAATGCGGGAACTTGTACATCTAGGTTCCTGAGTAACGCTTTTATGATGCGGGTACCTTTTTCCTATTCGGTTTTGACAAGGGGACCCAGAAATAACATTTGCGAAAGCGCACTACTCAGGAACCTAGTTGTGAATCATTCCAAGGGCTTCGTGCTGCTTTCCGGGGTCTTGTTGCTGTTTAGATTGGACTTTGCAGTTCTGCTACTTTCTGAACCCTTCCAACCCTGTAGCGTGAAATCTAAACCATGAACTCCTGAAATTCAAACTCAAAACCCGTACCCTGATACCACTTATTGAAGAGAAACTTCCATATGTCCTGAATATGTGTCATGCGAAGAACCCTCCTTGCTATGGCTACTCTTCAGAAACCCTGGCATCTAGATCTTTGCGTTGGCTCTTGGCAAAGAGCTCCTCTGCAAGCCTTCCCCGTGGGCTTGGTTGGGAAGCGTGCTCCATGTCGGTGTACCAAGACCACCTGGCAGCTTTTGTTATAGCTTAAACCCTAAGCCTTTACGCAATGCTCAAGCCAAAGTCCAAGTCAGTCGACCCTAAATCGTCAGTATGTTCCAGGGCACTTTCGGACCCGGGCTGGCTTGGGGCTCCGTTGGCTGTTTGTATCGACAGCTCCCCGAACCAAAAATAGAAGGTTCGGGAGCAACTGCGTTATGGGGTTTAGGGTTTAGAGCTACTAGTAGAAGTGCCACAACGATACTTACCCGTAACCACAGAGTTTTAGGTGCAGCTGCAATTCGTCTTGACAGGATTGAAGATTCATGCAATTCGCTGAGGCTTGCCGTGCAAGAGGGAGGCCACGCGATGCCACGCATATGGGCGGTGTTCAATATAATTGCTGCGGCAGTAGTTGCGTGACGTCTTTTGTGGAATAAAGAGAAAAGCCACCACTACAGAATTCCATGTTTTAACTTCTCGATTGCAAATCTCTGAAGTGTTGCTAGCGCGGGCCACGTGTGTGGAGTGTGGAAGGCTGGCCCAAGACTAGTCATTTCGGAAAGGCTTCCGACCCGTGAAGTAAAGGAGTAGGATTAGGGCAGGAGCAGTAGCAGTTGCTGTGGCAATAACTGCAGTAGGAGTGGGAGTGGGACTAGGATTAGGAGTAGGGGCAGGAGTAGAAGTAGAAGTTTAGAGTACGAGTAGGAAGGGTGTACGGACTTATCACATACTCTAAGCTAGTAAGTAAATATATCACGAACCACTTGCTATCTAGATCCCAGCGCCAGGCTAGCGCTGTCCGAGCAGCAACAAGGGAATTGAGGAGCCCTAGTTGTGTAACGCCTCTTATGGTAAATAAAAATACAGACCACAACAATCGAATAGGTTGTTTTTGTATAAACTTCGCGACAAGGTATCTTGACCACGACACATATAGATTAGTTCCAACTCCTGGATGGTTGAAACAACCAGCAGCAGCGTGACGAAGAGAAGCAAGAGTAAGGAAGAACACAACGGCGAAGATATGAAGCGAACCCGAGAATCGTAGACAAGCACATCTCGAACTGCATGCTCAAGTTAACCAAAAAGACAAAGAACCGACAGGCAAGACTTCGACGCCACCAAAGAGCTGCTACTTTCGCAGGCCTCAGTCCCTAGACTACCCCAAGCCAACCGAACACCGACGCTTCGGAGTTGCCCTAAACTCTTTCAACACGTTGTAACTCTGCAAAATAAAACCCTTGCAAAACTCCAGAAAACCGTCTGGAATCCTAATACGCGCTGTATATAACTCTGCAATACAAAACCCTTACAAAACCCAAAATCCGCTATGAACTCCTTATGAGGCCCGCTCGACACCCGCCACCCTAATCCTTAAAGGGACCCTTCAAGGAACCCTTCGAAGAACCCCTAAGTGAACCCTTAAAGGAACCCTTTAAAGGAACCCTCAAAGAACCCCTAAAGGAACCCATAAAGGAACCCTTTAAAGGAACCCTTCAAAGGAACCCTAAAAGGAACTCGTAAAGGAACCCCCAAAGAACCCTGAAAGCCCAGAGCACCCACCTGCTGCAGGGACTGCGCATCCTCTGCACTCAGGGGCCACGGGCTGCGACCATCTTCAGCTTCGCCTCGCTCTGCTAGGAGCTCCGGTGGATAGAATCGGGTCCCTTTAAAGGGGTCTATAAGGGTTACTATAAGGGATCTATAAGGGTTCTATCTGCTTGGGCTCTTTTGATCCCCAGACCACTAAACCCTAAAACCCTAAACCCCAAAATCCTAAAACACGAATCCCTATAGACACCTTAAAGGAACCCTTAAAGGGGCCATCTGCAGGGAGATCACGGTAGGGCATATATGGGAGTTTCCGAACATAGGGGACCCTCACGACATAGTACCCGAAATCATAGGATGCTTATTATCAGGCCCCCAGAACCAGGTACCCCTAGTTATACTGGGTTGTAGTTTAGGGGCTCTTGAAAGTATTTGTGAATAGGTACCTCTATGGAAACGATAATAGGGGAAATTGAAATTTCCCAAGCTGCCACGTAGTATATAATATAACACTATATAGCGATATCAATGCTTACGGGCTATGCATCGCCATTCCCGAGGTTGGGTTCAGGATCTAGGGTTTCGGGGCTGTTCATGGAGGTACTCTGAAAGTTACGGCCCTTGCTTCTTACTTTGACTACACTACGTTGAATTACACCTTCCAGAGCGACCTAAAACAGGCTCAAGGTCTTGCTCAGCGGAGACATAAATCAAGAAGCCACTGTAGTTCAATGTAAGGCAAGCTGCTTCAGGAAGATGCCAGAGACTTGCCCAAATCATGCAATGCTACAGTGCTACATCTGGGGCAACACAAATCTGGAAAGTTGACCCTAGACCCTAAGCCCTAAACCCTGAACCCTAGGCGTCACCGTTGATCTTGGTTGTTGGCACATGGTTCTGCATGGCCCACAACTCATCCATCAACGCAATTTGAGAGCCATGTCCCAAGGTGACTCCTTGGAGCAGCCAGCCCTCGGGCGTCGGCTTGTTCCGGCCGGCTTTCTGATTTCTGTAGCGCTTCATTGCAAGCCTCTCGCAGTCATCCTTGGCATGCTCAACCCTTCGCACCAGCGTGTTCATGACTACTCCCAGCACAGCCTGAACTCCTGAGTGCACCTCAAAGTAGAGACGCACTTTGTGATCATTCTTCGCAATCTCCCGAGCCTCCATTTTGCGCTTGCCATAGACATTGTCCCACGGGTACTTTGCGTCTATGGCCTTAGTCCCCAGATCACTCAAGTCTCCTCGTTGAAGCAGAGCGAGAAAATCTTTGGCTTGTTTCAAGAGGTCTCCACTCTCGATCGCGCTTTCATTACTCGAATGACCTTGGGTTCGCAAGGCTGGTCCAGGAGAGTTTTAAAGCTTAGGGCCTAAACCCCAAGCCGTGAAGCCCGACCACCAAGCCCCAAGCCTACAAGCTACATAGTAATTTAGGGTTTAGGATATAGGGCTTAGGGTTTAGGGCTTAGGGTTTAGGGCTTAGGGTTTAGGGTTTAGGGGGGGTTCATTTCAGGATTCCTGAATGCGGGTCGTCCCTCACTACTGGTCTCCTTTACAAGCCAGCCAGCATCAACATTAACAAGAGTGCTCAAAGCAGACCTGACAATGAGCATAAAGACCGATAACGGGACAGCAAAACAACAGGCACCAAGGAACCAACAACAAGAAGCTAAACTGACGGGCGGTCTGGTGTTCGGCCTTGCTTGGAAGATCAGGGCACATAGCTCCACAGGGCCATAAGTAATATCTATCATGTTCCCCAGTAGACCCTTGATCCTTTCAGCGCAAAACCTGACCCTGACTTGTAGGAAAACCCCAAACCTCAAACACTGAAACCTAAGCCCGGGCACTGGCTCGAGGAACGCTGCTGGAAGAACTCCTTCCGCAAAGCCCAGCGCGAGCGGCAGTGTGAGTGAACGCCTGAGACGGTTTAGGGTTTAGATAGAGGGACTATACTTGGAGGGTCGGGGGACTTAGTAACTGGCTATTTTCGGGACTTATAAGTACCATAACCCCAATTAGGGTCCCTTTTGAGGTACTTACAAGTCTACTTACTACCTACTTACTAAGTCCCCCGACCCTCCAAGTAGGGAATCTTTTGACCCCTTGAAAGTCCGGATCCACTTCTTGGAGCGAGCCCAGGTTGATAAAGTTGGAGGAGCCCGACAATGGTATTCGAGCAGTGCTTCCAACTGACCGAAAGCACCTTGCAGCCCTCCCACAAACACTCCAACATTCTTCCATCACGCAAGTAGCTGCAGGGTGCAAAAACAATGCCAAACTTCATCACGCAAGTAGCAGAAAGGCTTCTGGATGTATATCTCATCTAACTAAGAGTCAGGGGAGGCGGCCCGTGGATTTTCCACAAATCCTTAAGCTAAGTCCCGACTGTATAACTCCTGAAGCCAAGCAGAGAGCTCCTCTCCCCAATCCCAAACTCCCTCAAACCCTGAAACTAAACCCCGAACCCCCGACTTCTAAAACCTCTCAAATAAACCCCCCAAACCAGAAGACCCAAAATCCCGAACCATCACAACTTCTAAACCTCCTGAAGTTCCGAGCCATCGCCCTGAATTTGTCAGACCCGTCCACCGGACCTTTTTTTGGGAGCCCTACTACGGTTTGGGCTTTAGGGTTTAGCTTGGCCCATGCCTAAGCTTATGAAACCCTGGTAAACGATCCTTATAGCATCCCCTAAACCCACCTCTTACGTCCTGCCTACGACCCTTGTAACGCCCTTTCCTACGCGAAGACCCCTAGCAACCCCTGCTTCGGGCTATGGGCAAACTGCTGAGAATTTTATTCTACATCACCCTAAACCCTAAGCCCCATTCGTAGGCTTTAGGGTTTAGGACTTAGGACCTAGGGCTTCGGGTTTATTTGCAGAAACCTGGGGGCTTTGGGCTAAAGGCTTTAGGTTTGAGGGCTTCAAACCTAGGATCTAGGGCAAACCCCAAACCCTAAAACCCTAAACCCTTAACCCTTCGGGTTTAGGCTCTAGGTTCTTTTTGTTTTTTAATTAAGCTGTAGGTTCAGGGTTGAGGGTTCCCTCCTCACTAAACCAAACTAGGGCTTTCGAGCAGCCGCGGTTGCGTTTCGATGTAGAGCCAGTGCAGCGAGTCCTGCCAACCTGCAGGCATTGGGTACGGCCCCCATACAGTAACAGTCAATAATAGGGCTACTATTAATGTCCTTGTATCTCTATATTATGAATATTATCCAACTGTTACTCAGTGGGGGCAGTACCCAATGCAGGCAACAGCTTGGTCGCTCAAGGATGTGCACGATGCTTGTACCGGAATACGAAAGGCCCCACTGCACCTGAAAGCAGCAAACAACTGCAAACCGTAGACAAACGGCAGCAAGCATAGTACGGATGATAGAATCAGCAACCGAAATGAAAATAAGCATAGTACGGATGATGGAATCAGCAAAAAAGAAGAACATGGCTGAACTTCGACTCGGGAAGCACACCGAAGCGGGGGAAGAGCAGACTTACGCGAGTGCGAGCTCTCTGGGTCCGTGTTTTTAGCCTTTAATAACAAGGGTGCCTTTTTCCTAGTATTCTGTTCTAATAAGGAGAACCCAAAATAAAGAGGGAAAAAGGAAACTACTCAGGAACCTCATCTCATAGACCCTGAACCCCCATAGATCCCTTGCAGAACCCTTTAGGTCCAGGACACCTCTGGGGTTTCAGTGCAGCGCAGCGCCGCGCTCGCACCCGCGGCTGCTTTGGCCGCATTGGAGCCCCGGTGGTGGTTCGGCTCAGAAACGCCTCTCTGACGAGGAATTTGGGGGTTCAGTGTTTGATCTTTGTTCGAGGATTTAATTTGGATTGTGTGGGCGTTTAAGGATTTACGAGTCCCAAGTCTTTTAGCGGCTTAGCGCATGGGTTTCGAGATTTAGGCAGTGCAGTGGTTGTAGTGATTTGGGTTCCATGGAACTGCACCAACCGACTCGTACGTCCAAGTGCCTCTTCAGTGCTAATCAGTTCATGTAGACAGTACTTAAAGGATCATGGGACTTAGCAACTATGGTTACTATTGGGGTAGCGATACTTATAATTGCTTATAACCCCAATTAAGGGGCTTATAACCAGAGTTACTGAGTCCCATGATCCTCCAAGTACGGTACACCGCGCTTGATGCTCCGGATGCTGGCAGTGAGAAGAAAGCCTTCTTGCCGTCAGTGTCTGGAGGTTTGTAGCATCTGGATGACATGGAGCTTATCAGCTAGATTTGCGATGAGACAGGTTTTATGAGCCCAAAATCAAGTCTGGAAAGTCGAAGGAAGCGCAGCATGCGCTGGAAACCCCAACAAAACCTTAACTTTATGTTCGGGCTTTGCAACTTTGAATTCGCGTGCTGGGTCCTTCTAGTTTCTGCGGCTAGCAGAACGCTAACAAAACCAGCCCCCAGAGCAAAAGCCGTACCTCCCCTCCAGAACAGCTTGAAGCTCAGACGAGAAAACCCTTATCGCCTCAAAGCCGATCCAAGAAACCCACCCCATACCTGCAACGCCCTAGAGCTGAATTTCCGACCACCTTGAAAATCAGACCACGGTCGTGACGACAGACCTTTGTGGGAGATCCCCATAAGAAGGAACATAGACCAACATACCTGCACAAATACACCGCTATCGTAAGTAGAGCAGTACCGTCGAGCCCTTATTTTGCATTTACCAGTATTCTCACTACCAAGGTTGCATCAGTTGTACCGAACCCTGAATTTTTCAAGCACTGGTAAGAGACCTCACCTGGGACACCGAGACATCATGACGAATTCCGGCATGCAAGGGTCTTGGGAGAAAATCACGGAGGAGTATCTCAAGCGACGAGGCATAGAAGGCATGGGTTTCGCTCATACAACCTGAACCCGTGCGGTTCAGGAGTGCAGTGTTGCAGGGTTTAGAAGCTTTAGGGTCCGAGTTTATGGCGTTAAGGTATTTTGATCATGCCCATGATTGTCAGTATTAGTATTTGAAGCAGTATTATCATCGATTTCAGTGTTGTTCCTGTAAAAGCAACCATTTTAAATAGTAATGCTACTATCATCATCGTTACGATTACTGGTAGTATTCGTATCGGTTTCAGCATTTCGAGAGCAATGATTGGGGCTTAGGGTCTAGTGAATTTCCAAGTAAAACGGCAAGAGCCCAACAACACATGAAGCACTATGCAGCACTGCCTTTACCGTGTACTCAGAACTTAGCCGACTACTTACTACTTGCCAAGCAGACAGGTAGGCTATTTCGAAACCACGCCAGAGGCAGGCCTGGCCTAGTCTATCTAAGAAATACCGGAGCCTCTACGATAAGAAAGGAGCCTGGGGCATAGTATTACTTGCCATCTTGGGACGCTAACGGGATCTCAGCACTCACGACCTGATCTTTCCGCCCTAATCTATACTCCTGATTAGCAGCGAAACCTTCTCAATACAGGTCCTGAATAGGGTTCCTTAACATTCCTTAACAAAGGGCCTTCTTCTTGCACCTTGGACCCGTCAGTTCGAACTTGAAGCCTGCAGTGTACGCCCGCATAGAACCCCGCAGAAGAACCCAGAGGAAGCAACACGGGTCTAGGGTTTTGGGTTTAGGGTTTAGGGTTGTGACACCATGCTGAGGGATTAGGGGTTCGGGCTCATTTACTAATTACAGACAGAATCTCACCAACAATCCCACACAACACGACACCAACACCCGAACATGGGTACGAGGGTTCAGGGTTTGGGGTTCATTAAGTAGTTGATGTCATTGACTACTTACAGAAGGAACCCATCAAAACTCCCACACCAACACCCGAACATGGCCCTAAACCCTAAACCCTAACGTTCAACCCGAGCCGGGCGATCGGGTCTGGGCTCTTTGGACGTAGAGGAGATATTCCGGATGGTCCTGATTCAGCGGTGTAGGGGTTGGGGGTTTGGGGTTCGAGGGTTTAGGGTCAAGGGATTTGGGGGTAATATCGGAGTTTCCGAAAATGGGGGACCCAAAAGGACCCCAAATAAGGTATATACCCCTAGTTTTCAATATGGTTTTGCAGGAATAGTAAAAGTTCTAGGCCGGGACATAACCAGGGAGGAAATAGTATAGACTTCTATTTCATAATGGTTCCTTTAAGGAACAGGTACCAAAAACAAGTATTCAAGTATGGTACTCCTGAACCCAGAGTTTGCTTATCTAGGATACCCAGTACCCTAAGAATAAAAAGGCCTCTCTTTTTGGTATTGGGTAACTTCATAAGGAACCTAGGACTACAAAAAGGGAATAAGGGTACTACTGGGCATCCTAGTTATCGTAAGCGGAGGCTGCTGATTGAGTCTGGGTTCAGAGTTTTTCGTGGTTTAGGGAAGTTCGGGTTCTTGGTTACTTGGAGGGTCGGGGGACTTAGTAAGTAGGTAGTAAGTAGACTTATAGGTACCCTAAAAGGGACCCTAATTGGGGTTATGGTACTTATAAGTCTATAAAATAACCAGTCCCCCGACCCTCCAAGTAAGAGGTGACAGCGACTGAAGCCCTAGACCTCGAACCCATAAGCCCCGCACCGTGCTTTCGTGCACACTAAACCAAAACCTTCAGCTCACTAAGCTGGCGCTGGCGATTCTGATGGCAGTGTTTCATAGGGATCCTTAGGGGTGTGGGGGGAGGGGGGATAGGGGGCCTTAAGGCCCATGATAAGGACTAATAAGGCCTATTTAAGGAAATATAGTCCCCTACATCCCTCCCCCCTACACCCCTAAGGATCCCTATGAGTGTTGGTTTCGGGGAAACCCCAAACACTAAGCCCCAACCTTCTGCAACTCAAATCTGGATTGCGGTGGGTCCGTTGAGAATGGATCGCTCGAGGCGCAAACGAGACCATCCCGTGCGGGAAACCGTACTGCAGCAATAATACAAAAAGAGGAATCATAGTAACAGAAATACGACAACAAGAACAATAGCGATCATAACAATGAAATACTCAATTGGCTTCCTTGCCATAGCGGAGAAGCAAGCATCCATAGAAAGGACACAGGAACTAGTTGTGGAAAAAGCATCGGTTGAACAACGGCTTCTGAGACATACGTACCGGACACTGCACATTCTAGTCCAGACTAAGACGTCTCGGTCTTGCGCTTGCCATATTTGGTCTCGCGCCTTTGTCGGGCCTCACCCCTCTGAAACTCTGAATGCATGCTGCGATTGCCGGGGGAATTGTGGAGGTGTCGAGCCCAAAACCTCGACCCCAACCCGTCGGGTCGCCCCCCTTATTTTGGGGTCATTAGAATGAGAGTCCTACTATGTAAGGGTACTATATTCGGTCGCCTGTTTTCGGAACACCCCACATCTCAAGAGTTCTGCTGGCATCGGATATCACCTGGCCCGGTTGGCCACCCTGAACAGAAGGTCCTGAATCTTGAGCATGGGCCAAATATGGAGAATCGAGTCTGGGTCTGTTTGCAACACGAAGTGTCGCGAAACGCCACTTATTGAGGATCCCATTTCCAAACACCACTGGAAGAAGCTCATAAATACCAGACCCAATCCTCTAACCAGACCCAAACCTCAAACCCAAGAATGAAACCCCACACATCGAAAATCTAACCTACCGTAAACCCCAAACCCTAAACACGAAAAAACTCAAAGCTTCACCCCACTGATGTAGGAGGCTGATGAAGAAAACATCCCTACAGACTAGGGCTGTCGCCAACGGGTATACCGGGGTGTTATGCATTCATTCTCAAACTCTTACCCAGGGTTGGTGAGGGTTTACTTAAAGGATCATGGGACTTAGTAACTAAGGTTATTATTGGGGTAACTATACTTATAATTACTTATAACCCCAATTGAGGGACTTATAACTATAGTTACTAAGTCCCATGATCCTCCAAGTAGGGCGTAAGGCTTATGGTTCCAAGCCCTGAGTGCGGACCTCCTCCTCATCCTTCTTCTCTTGGTCCCCCTCTTTCTCCTCGGTGGCTTCTTTCTCCTGACACACTAAGCCGCAGTCTTCGCCCCCCAACCCTGCATCTGAGCCACTAGCGCTTCAACTCTGATTAGAGCCGAAGCCTTGACCCAAAGATCCAGTTGAAATGTCAAAACCTACATCCTATATAGACATATAGATCCTAAGCCGCGCAACTCCCCATCCCATCCTGAATGCGCGTCCAAGCTGTTGCGGGGCAGTCCCAAACCCGAAACCCCAAAACCCAAGCGCCCTGGTTCTGGATCTATGCGACCCCACACCCCAAACGGCCCGAAAAACTAAACCCTAAGCCGTAAACCCTACGCCGTAAACCCTAAATCCTAAGCCCTAAATGAATTCCTTAAACCCTAAAACCTAAGGCTGCGACCTAATAGCAGAAGCGGCTTCAGGGCTCGGCCCAGCACCCGTGAGCCCGAAACCCTAAACCCTTCCTGGACCCTAAGGAACCTACCTTTTTAGGGTTCCCTAATATGATTTCTTTATATAAGTCCTTAAAAAGGTAGGTTACGTGGGGTTAAGGTTCAATTACGAAGCCTTTTTGGCACCGTAATAAAGGCCCCGTTTGCCAATAGTATCCAAAGATTCATACAAGATCCTACAAGGACCAACGTAAATCCCAGAGTACTGCAGAGACACATTGAACCTAAGAGAGCGACAATACGGCTGCCACGCCTTATCTCAAAGCGATGAGCCCTCAAACCCATCCGTCAACACCGACTCAGCAACAAGGCGTCGACCGCCCCAAAACCTAGGGAAACCTTCCAAAGTCCTTGTCTTCTCCATCTTCTTTGGCGTCATCGCCTGCCACTTGGAGGGTCGGGGGACTTAGTAAGTAGGGGCTCCTTTAAAGGGGATTCTAACGGTTCCTTTAAAGGGCTCTATAGGGGTACTATAGGATTTAGGGTTGAGGGTTTTAGGGACTTAGTAAGTAGGTAGTCAGTAGACTTATAAGTACCCTAAAAGGGACCCTAATTGGGGTTATGGTACTTATAAGTCTACAAAAAATTCAGTTACTAAGTGTCCCGACCCTCCAAGCGGGCGAAGAGGCACAGGGCTGCAGGGGTTGATCGCAAGGCTAAGCCCTTAGGGCTTCTAGTCTAAGCCATTTACAGGTGGGTAGTTATTAGGTGGGTAGCTCCCATACCACTCCTATAAGGCAAAGGGGGTCTTATGGGAGTACTATGGAAGAAGAACTACCCACCTATAAGGGGCTTCTATCTAGGGTGTATCACCTTGCTCAGTAACTATAGTTATAAGTCCCTTAATTGTGGTTATAAGTAAGTATAAGTACAGTTACCCCAATAATAACCCTAGTTACTAAGTCCCATGATCCTTTAAGTAGGGCCTTAACCCTAACCCCTATAGATCCCTTTAAGGAACCCTATAGATCCCCTTTAAAGTCACTTAGGGTGTATCACCTTGCTGTTTCATGGGTTGGCTGTCGGGTTCAAGGAGCCGCAAGGAGCCGTTTGGGTGGTTGTCAAAATTAAGGTCCCTTTTTTGGGTAGTATTATTAGGGAGACCCCTTAAAGGGTACCCCTTCTGAACCCTACTTCTGGCTCTCCTAAAGGGGTCCTATTGAGAGGGTCTATATCCCCAAGGGTCCCCCTAATCCTAACTCCCATTTTTGGGCACCCCAAATATTAGGTGCCTTACTATATTAAGGACCCGAAAAGGGACCCTAATTTTGACAACCACCGATTTAGGATTTAGGGGTTAGGGTTTAAGGTTTAGGGTGCAGAGACATGCACAAAAAGTCGCGACAGCACCAGTCGTTGTGGCACACTTTGCGAGGACGGTGCGATGTCACGGAAATCCCTCGTTGCCCAATCCCAAAAACTAGTTCATGGTTGGGATAGGATTAAAAGTTTACATCTTATTCCTTATTGGGTTTAAGTACCCATAAAAATGCGAAATGTTACCCAACTATGACAAAGAAAAATTGGCATCCTTCAGGAAGGGGGCTGAAGCCCTAAACACCTAAACTCGAGAAGACGGCAATCCGGAATAAAGGAACCCTGAAACTAGGATGCCCAGTAACCTAGGAAAAAAAAGGGCTCCCTTTTTGGTATTGGGTAACTTCATGAGGAACCTAGGACTACAAAAAGGAAATAAGGGTACTACTGGGCATCCTGGGAAAGAAACTCTACTGGCCCGTGGCCTTTCTCAGCCTCCTTCTCCGGGGCGTCCTCCTTCGGAGCTTCGTCTTTCGCCTTCGAAGCAAGTGCTTTTGGGTTTAGGGTTTTGGGTTCAAGGGTTTAGGGGTTTACGGGTTTTAAGGCTTTTAAGCAGAGTGAATAAACGGTCTACTCTAAAACGGGGCTTATTGGGTCTTGTCTGTTTTTATCACATTGGGATCTTAATGATTGCGGGTACATGAAAGGATGATATAGAAGGGCTGTCGTTTAGGTGTCAAGAACCTTGTATGATAGGGTTTGTTGCTCTGAAGGCCTAGGGCTTTGCTGGGATCGACAATAGCCCGGGAATAAAGAGGGCTACCGTTTTAAGTTTAGTTTTGGGTAGCTTGTTAATCTAAGGACCTATGACCAAAAACAGACACAAGGATCTTCTGGGAGACCTAGTTTGGGTTTAGGACTTGGGTCGACCGATTAAAAACAAAGAGCCCAAAGTCGTACACCCTAAACATGCATAAATCCTGACCCCTATCAGGGTCTGGGGTTCAGAGTTGGTTTCAAGGCCCGTCCCAGAAGGCCTCCTCTCCAAGCTCTGGGCGCATGTCCTTCCTGGCGATCACTTCAGAGCAGTCGTTTAAGTCTTTTTGCTAAGCGCTAAACCTTGAAAATACATTGAATGAGATGAGGATCTGTGTCAAGGGTTATGGCTGGCTACAACAGAGCCTAGAAGTACCTTGACCGATATGAAGAGCAATCAGAGGCTTGCTTTCCTTACTGGTAGCCCTCCTTGGTAGGGTTTACTCCTAGACCCTCGACCCTGAATCTGCAAGTACCATCCGGAGTGGGGGGGGGGGGGCAATTTCAGGGTGCAAAGGCTCGAGGTCAAGTTCACGACGAGCATCTCTGCCCTAGATTAGACGATGCATTCTTCTGATTTGGATCCTCGGGTTCGGGTGTTGGCAGCTTATCATATTATTGTTTTGGTTTGTTGGAGTCAGGGAGCTTGGGATCAATATGGAAGCATCATACACTCTCGCATTCTGTCAACTCGCCTTCTGATTTCTGGATTTTGAAGTAACAAATCCTGAATGGTTTCTATATGGAAAGCAGATTTCCAACGAAGTAAAGCAGCATGGTGCCCAGAGCCCAGTTCGCGGTTAACATTGCATCATCCTCTTCTCTTTAGGTCCTTTAACTAGGAGGGTTCCCTTTTTGGTATTGAGTAGCTTTACAGGGAACCTAGGACTACACAAAGGGAATAAGGGTACTACTGGGCATCCTAGTTAACCTAAGCCACCGGAGCTTTGATTTACTGCTCCTCTTTTCAAGATATTGCGAAGCCCCGGCTCAATGCTCATTTAGCGTTCTATAAGGGCGTTTCCAGGGCTTTATGAAGGTTCTACAAGGGCGCCGTGCTCCACTAAACTACAATCCTAAACAAAAACTTCAGGTATCAAGGATTTGCAAAAAGCCGCGGTCCTGTGCAGTGCGTCGACTGCTGCTTTAGCGGCTTCCGGGGCTTTGAAGTTGACGAGAGCGAACCTGCAGCCGAGTCTATCCAGAGTTCTTTGTCTCGACCCTAACCCCTAAATCCTAAACCCTAAATGCCTAAAGCCCTTACTAAAGGGGCATGTTGGGTCATGTGACTAGTTGGGTTAAGGCATGAGTTTACGCAGAGGCTCTAGGGTTCAGGGCTAGTTGGGAACTCCAGAAAGTTGGAATTTGGTTTCAGGGTAGGATACCCTATAATTTACCATAGAAGGGTTAGGATAATCATATTCCAACTTTCTGGCTTTTACCTTAGTTGGGTTAAGGGTTAAGCGGGTTGGGGTTTCGACTCAGAATTTTTTCAGGGCTTAGGGCTTATGGGGCTTAGGGTGGCGAGGAGGTGTTCAGAGGTCTTGGATAAAGGTATTGAGCATACTTCTTTGGTGTTCGTTTTGCCGAGTTCTGGCTTTCAACTGCAAAATTTGGAGTGTATTCACAGGACACTGGGCTTCTGGAAGGAGTTGCGGAGCGTTGTCTTCCTCTTTTAGGGTTTGGGGCGCTGTCTTGTCCTCTATACTGGTGGGTACTTTTCTGCGGGGTTATCAAACCGAGGGTTTTTGAGGGTTGATGTTTATCATCTGTCTATCCAACACCCTTGAGGCTCTGAGGCTCCGCAGCAGGATGAACAGAGGGGGCGTGTTCCATTGACCCTAGCCTTACCACCCCAATAAGCCACAGAAATAGAAGGTTAAACTTTCCGATTCCTACTAAACTAGAAGAACCCAAAAAGTTTAAAGGTTGGATATTGGAGAACTAAGTAGCCTTAGATCCTATGATTCGCACTCGCACTGATCGCATCGCTACTTGTCAGCTTCGGCCTCTTCCCATCGTCCGTGTTCAAAAGCACGGAGGAGGACACCTGTCGCACTTCGCTGACTTTGCTACTCCGGGTTGCTGAGTTGCTTATGATGCAGTTCGGGCTCAGGGTTTTAGTCTGGAGTGAGCTTAGGGTCTTGTTTTTTGGGGAATTATGCGGTCTTGTCTAGGGTTTAGGGTCTCTTCGGTGGCTTCAGGTTTGAATTTTTCGATGTTGTCCACAGCTTTAGCCCACTTGATCTCTTTCGGGAGTACTGGCTTCTTTGCTTGTAACATGCACCTCGCAGACTGGAGGACCATGCAGTTGGTCCAAGATGCGGCAGCTTCACTCGGGTGGCTGTCAATATTATGGCCCCTTTTTGGGTCTTTCTTTTTATACGGCGCCTATTATTTAGGGTACCCAAAAAGGGACCTTAATTTTGACAACCACCCACTTCGAAAACAAGGCGCAGGAGAGAGTCGACCGAGTGCTCGTGACAGTGACTGCATCCACCCGAGCAGCTGCAGCTCTAAAAACGACGGGCTCCCTACCGATCCAGCGGCGACTGAACGCGTGATTTTGCCTACAGTTCTAAATCCTCAACCGTACACTCCTAGCCCTCCACCCTAAACCCTAAACTCCTAAACCCTCAACCGTCCGCCCCAAACCCCAAACTCACTGGAGCCAGGCTCAACCTTCTGGAAACAGTCCCAAGAGCATCTTCAGACGGCATTTCGAACCCTAGAGCCAGTTTAGGGTTTCGTGTTCAGGGGTTCAGGGTTCACAGTTTCGGGGTTGAGGGGTTCAGGGAACCGTGCATGGAACGCCCCGAAGCGCCCTTTAACGCCCAGTTAGGGGGTCACGGGCTTGGGGACTCAGGAATTAGGGCTTAGGTAGCTCAGGTTGAGGTTCGGCGACTTTTGCTCTTACTTTTGCTTTTGGTTTTTACTTTTGTTGCAAGGCACGGCTGTCTTTACAGTCTTCACCCCGTGGCCGAGATACCTGTTGAACTCCCACCCTGAACTGAAACCTACACCCTTGCTCTCTAGGTTAGACAAGTTGTAGCATCCCTGCACCCTGAAGACCTTCGCGCAACTTCCGGGGCCTTGCAACCCCGAGTTGGCTTCTTGTGACGGAACTAAATTCAAGTTCCCGTCGTAGGGATATATAGAATGTACTGCAGACACCCTTCATTCTGGTAATTTTCCTTTGAACCATGGCGCCTCAAAACAATGCCTCGATTTAAACAAACTACGAAACAACTGTAGATGTATTCATATGACAGCTTGACTTAAGCTCCATAACAACAGCCCAACAGGACGCAAACCCTGAACCCCTAAACCCCTCCAAACCCCAGCGACCTCGCCAAACTCGGCAAACATTGCCGCAACTTTGGCATCGTCCCAGGACTGGGATCGGCTCAGGAGGGTTTTGCTTGAGTTTTTAGGGTTTGGGGTTCACGAATTAGGGTCTTTTTGTTTTCAATGGGCCCTTTTGCGTCTGCATGGTTTAGGGTCTGGGGTTTTGGGATGTTTTGGGGCTTCCTTGGATCATGACTGTGGGTTTTGCAGGGTCTGGTAGGTTCAGGGCCCCTGCTATAGAACTTGAAGCGCTCGATGGGGATTGAGAAGGTTACAATCCCTAAACCCCACGGGGCAACAGCAATTTCTACTATTTGCTTAAGAACCCCCAAAAAATAGAAAATCATAATCCCTATATTACCCCTATAAGGAATATATATATTTTTTTTAATTTTTTTGGGTGTTCTTAAGCACATAGTAGATTTAATGCTCGTTTAAGGGAGAAACCCGGGCCTCGGCCGGGTTCAAGGCTCTACTTGGAGGGTCGGGGGACTTAGTAACTGGTTATTTTATAGACTTATAAGTACCATAACCCCAATTAGGATCCCTTTTAGGGTACTTATAAGTCTACTTACTACCTACTTACTAAGTCCCCTGACCCTCCAAGTAAGCAACCCGGAGACTCCGATATCTGTCTGAATTAAGGAATACCTAGGGGAAGGGCTCCTTTAAGGGATCTATAAGGGATCAAGGGATCTGTAGGGTTTAGGGGTTAGGGAACTCTAACATCCCTCAATTAAGGAATATACCTTAAATTATAGTACTACCCCTAAAATGGTTTAAGGACTATTCCTTAATCATGGGATATTGGAGTTTCTGGGAAGGACCTTTCGTTTTAGGGATTAGGGTTTGTGGTTTAGGGTTTATATGCGGTCTAGGGTTTAGGGCTTGGGGCATATAGGGCTTCGGGTTTGGGGCTTTGAGTTTAGGCTTCAAGCTGGGGCGGCGGCCGGAGGCATGTTCTTGATGTAGAGGTTGGTGTAGTTCTCCACGATGGTTTCTTCACCCCTCTCCTCGACAAAGCGGCTTCCTAGCTCTGAATCCCAACCCGAAAGCCCGCTTCTGCATGGGTTCGCGCAAAATTTTCTCCACAAGCTAAAATCGTAACCCAAATTACCCAGTCGCTTCAGCTTGGGGCGTAGTTTCAGGGATTGCAGCGCACATCCTGACTCTACTGCTCCGAGAAGCAAAGTACCAGAAACCCAAAAGCCTTACCACAAACACCTTGAACCCAAGGTCTCAAAAACCTAGGCGCTTACGTGTTATCCCATGTGAGTCGAGTGAGGTTGATGGGAAGCCAAAGGCGCGATCCAAACTCTAGTTTGCCGAGTATTCTCTTTGCAGGTGTGACCCTTCATCTGCAAACCCGCACACCCTTGCGATCTCCCGGTAGCTGGCAAACCCCCCTCAAGCCCAAAAATTCTTTCCAGTCCAAACACCGCGCTACAATCCAAGCCTGAACACCTATGACCGCAGGAAAACCGTGTAATACTCCCCTGAAAACACCTGGTTTCAAGCCATTACGATCTCTGGAACCACAACCGAAAGTCTCGATTAGCTCGTAGAGAACCTGAGGCAAAAGATCACCGAAGGTGCCTCTCGCTTGATGAAGGGGCCCACAAAGACCGTGCTGTTAGCGATCTTCATGCCTTTGGCTAAGAACTTTCAAAGTGTCGGGTTGAAACCTGTGGTGAAACAAGGGTTTCCTCCGTCTCATAAGGGAAGAGTCTTCACTCGAATTGTGCTTTGAAATACATCGTACTATACAAGATTCATAAGGGGGTATTTTGGATTTGGCGGTTTATGGGTGAGATCACCATATAGGAGGTTCGAAAACAGGGGACCTTGAATATAGTACCCTAAGTAGCAGGATCCTTACTATAAGGACCCCAAAATAAGGTACCCCTACTTTCCGTAAACTCCTATATCGAGAGCCAGGGTTTCTTTGAAAAATCTGCGGCGAGCTGCCATTGACTTTCTCTATCGCAATCTTCGCGGCTTCCTCGGCCTGGCAGGCTTTGCCACTGAGTTTGGGGGGATGGGGTCGAGAGCTCCAGGGCATCGTGCCAAAAAAGGTGATATCTTTACAGCTCTTCAGGCTTAAGAAGGAGACAATAGACAAAGTGTGGAGGGTGACCACCAGCGAACACTGAAAACAAAGTTTTCTGCTGTGAGAAATAGACCCAGCTGCTGCCTCGTAGTGGACGAAGCCGTATCCTCGCGACTTGCCACCGTTGTCTGTCGACACCTGGCACTAAATACAACTCTTGGAGGGTTGGACTCACGTTCCCTAAATCACTTGCTGTCCTTGAATGAACGCCTACCAAACCTTACTGCTGCGTTCCCCCACCCGCACTAATTTGGTTCCCCAGTGGCTCTCTCATTCTTCAGTTTCCGTCAGGAAGCCGCCCCATTTTAGCAGAGTAAGTTGGCAGTGCTGGAGGACCTTGCAATGAAGGCCGAGACACACCCTGAACCCTGAACCTGCAGAGGTAAAGGTTCGCTCCTCAGCGATCACGACTTGCTATTCTTGGACCCCCTTTCCCGGAACCCTAACTATGCACCAAATAAGCCGAGCACCCCAAGCCCTCCACCTTAAACCCAGCCACCTTATATCCTTGACCACAAACCCTTAACCATATACCCACTGAATGCCCGAAGCCCCGAACACCATGAAGCCAAAATAGCCCTTTGAAGCTCGTAGGAACCACACCAGAAGAGGACGCCCCCCTAAACCCTAAGCCCTAAACCGACAAACATTGAAAGCTCTCGAAGCCCTTCCTGCTCCCCACGCCCTAAACCCTCAAAGCCCTAGAGCCTTGCAAGAGAGGATGTTGCCGAAGACGCTAAAGGTGTCGTGCAGGGCCTTGAGTTGCGAGCGACTGAGAGAGTGTCAGGGTTTAGGGGTGGTAGGTGTAGGGTTAGTTTGAGGGTTTGGGATTTTTCGATTTTAAGCTATACCGGGGCCATAAAGACTAGACTATCTTTGTGAAGTATGCTGTAATGAAACGAGTTATGGAAACGAGGTATGGACTGCAAAGGGGATGCTGTTGCAAATGGTTCCGACCTCAGCTTTAATAGCTATAGCCTCATGTGTACTTCCCTTCTGAAACAAGCCTGGCAGACAAACCTAGGTGAGCTTTTCAGAATTCTGCATAGCCCGCCCCCCCCCCCAACATGCACCTTGGCCTAGCAGTTGAAGATCGTATCCTTACAAAACACGGGCCGGATTCGAACTCTGAGCTATAGCCCCCCCCCCTCCAACAAAAGCAAAGTCCAAACCAACCTAGCCGTTGAAGCTCGTACCCCTACAAAAAACGGCCGGATTCGACTTCTTAGCTTTATCTGCCTTTTGGGTCTCTGCGTAGATTTGCCTACGAATGCACGGAGCCTTCAAGTCATGCTCTGGGTTTAGGATTGAAGGTTAGGGCTTAGGGTTTGGGCTTTTTGGGTTTAGGCGTTAGGGTTTGGGCTTTAGGGGTTTGGGGTTTTGGGTTTGGGCTTGAAGGGTCAAAACTTAAGCATTGAGAATGTCAAATTTGGGCCTCAAGGTTCCAAGATTTATAGGGTCCTTAAGGGAGGGTGGTTCAAGGGGGGAGGGTACAAGGGATCCTTAGGGAACCTGAAGGGAGCCTTAGGGAGCACTGGGGAGAACAAGGGATTAGTAGGTTACCTACCCCCCTTGGAGCCCCCTCCCATAAGGATACTGTAAAAGATCTCTGGTGCTTAACCAAAAGGATGCGCAGGCAGCCCCAAGAACCTACTGTAGAGGCCTTAAAAATTAGAATAAGGCTTTGGGGCCAACTATACTATACTTAGAATAAGGAACCCCCAAAATAGTATAGATAATTATTTAGGCCCCTATGATACCTTTCAAGGAGGGTCCTTTCTTGTGGTTTCCTTAGAAAGGTGGCCACAGGCAGGGTTTAGGGAGCCAAGGCTATGACGTCAGGATGCACAAAGGCGCACCATTCATGCATATCCCCCAAACCCAGCATAGAACCCACACCTCAAAAGACACAAAGGACAGATCAAGGAATCCAATAAAACGAGTCCCCAACATCAACCTCAAGACGAACCCCGGAAAGCAACCCTAAACCCGAACAGGAGCCCCAAAAAGGAACCCTAAAAAGGAACCCCCAAAAGGAACCCCAAAGAAGGGAACCCAAAAAGGGATCCCTAAGATCGGCGCCTTGTTGTCGATAGTCGGATCCAAGCCTTTCACCTGCAATCGGCAGTTCGGCTTTGCCGCACATGACCACCACAGAAGCTTTGGTTTAAGGACTGTTTACTAGGATGCCCAGTAACCAAGGAACAAAAAGGGCTTCCTTTTTGGTATTGGGTAACTTTGTAAGGAACCTAGGGTCTACAAAAAGGAATAAGGGTACTCCCTAAACCCTAAATCCTACTACTCGCCATCCTAGAGGACTGTTTAAGGTTCAGGGACGCTTAGACTGAAGGGTTCCACTGTGGGGTTCAGGCATGTTTGGGGTTAAGGCTAGGGGTTAGAGTCTAGGGTTGGGTTTAGGATTTAGGGTTCAGAGCTTAGGGTTTAGGGTGAAAGAAACAACCATGAAACCTACACCGAACACATTAAAACCGAAACCTAAGAACGAGAACGGAATGACATGTTCCGAGTTCAGGATTCGGGGACCCACGGTGCCCCTGGCAATTTCTACATTAGGCTTTCGATGAAGATTCTATAGAGACTAGACAGCTCTGTCGATCTTATCTTCTGCCCCTTCCTACTCCCCAGATCTCCCCAGGCACACAAAGGATCACTAACCCTAAACCCTAAACCCCCTACCCCCCCTTATCACACACTCCAACATCGAAGAGCTCAGCAACTATCCGAAGCACCCGCAAAAGCAGATCGGCAGTTCGAAACTCCCCACTGAGAACTTCTGAAGCCGTGCCTACTTGTCGGGTATCATGAGGAACTAAAGGTTAGCCATCTTGGTTATATAGGGATCATATAGGGACTATACTAGGTTAAAGGTTCCCTCCTCTACTCCTAGGCCTGTGATGGACCAGTTGATACCGCCGTTTATGCCAGGTAAACAGTAGATAAACACCGACACAGAACCCTGGGATTCAAACCCTGTAGTTCAGATAAGGTCCTTTCGATGTCCTTTCGGGCTGAAAAGTTTGGAGTGGCTCACTAGCATGCCCAGTAACCTAGGAAAAAAAGAGGGCTCCCTGTTTGGTATTGGGTAACTTCATAAGGAACCTAGGACTACAAAGAGGGAAGAAGGGTACTTCTTGGCATCCTGGTTTAGGGTGGTTGTAGCCCGTTCGCCGATCTGGTATTCAGGGTTCATGCTTTTTCTCTACCAGTCTTCGAACGTCTGTCCGAAAGAAACTAGTCTGTTGGAGATCCCCCTTGAAGATAAAGCACAAAGAGCCATTGTTGAGGGTGTTGAGTGCTGCGGCTTGAGTGTGGCTGAGCTTACATTTGAAAAGGAAATATTGGGACGGGGACATCCTGGCCAAAAAAAACAAGCCGGCAGCGCGAAAATGTTGCTGGCGGTATTCCTCCAGGGCACCGTTTGTGCAGGCAAACATCTAGGCTAAGCTTGTATCTTGAACGGGCTGCCCTGCAAACGCAGAATTACTTGAAGGGCCCCACTCGGACTCTTCCTTGCTTATACACGACAAAGTCTTGTCTGCACCATTCTGTACATCTCCTCTACAAAAATGCGTTTTGGCGTTCACCGCTTGGCACTTTTTGGGTCTCTGGTTTCGGGGGAATTAATGTCCTCACAACTGTTGAAGAACTCGGGAACACTCTGGGGTCCTGCGTTCTTGTCACGGAGCTTGCTTAAAAAGGCCACAATTACTCGTGCTCTTGTACAAGTCCTGCTTCCCGCATTCCCTAGGAGGTTTTTCGTTGCGGATCCATATTTGCGAAAGTGGGTCTAGCTTTGTTGTTGCCGAAACCCTTAACTCGAAGAGCCCCAAAGCCCTCATGCCCCAAAGCCCTAAAACCTTAAAGCCCTTAAACTCCGAAGCCCTTAAGCCCTAAAGCCCCAAAGCACCTAAAATGGCCTCAGACCTAACCCTCCACGTCTCCTCCTTCGCTCGGGGTCGCGCTGGCTCCACATCACCCGGCACGGCTTGCCCTACCAGGCTCTCTGGGCTTGCGAACCCCAGCCCGCTCAAGGCTGCTCTAGGTGGCGGCTCTGTTAGGTGGGGTCCAGTATCTTAGCGGAACAAAAGGTTAGCTTTGGGGATTATACAGGGGTTTTGATGTCCTAAAAGATATTGATGTCCTAAAAGATATTGATTACCTACTCTGCTACTAAGTTTAACAAGTTACAGTACGGGTTACTATATTACAGTGCTACGAGGAACCCTTCATCAAAGGAGCTACGGTTGAGGGTGCAGGGTTTAGGGTTTGCACCGACTGGTCGGTATCACTTCAAACCCTACAACATCCTTCTGCAACACGAAAAGCGCCAGTAAGAAAGCCCATAACCATCCAGCAATTCCTGAATGCTGAACCCTATGCCCTAAATCAATACCCAAACGCTAAACCCTGAACACATCAACACCTCGATCCACAGCCCTGGCAGATCTCCCCCCGATAGCATACTAAGGGTTTAGGGTTTCGGGTTTATTACTGAACATCACGTCAACATCCAAACTGCTAATACGGGGCCAGAATAAGTAGAATGGGGTTTGGGATATACTCTAGTACAACTACCGGGGAACTATATATGGGAACAATACTAGCAATGATCCGCGATGTCCATATCAAAGCAACATTGTGGACGCCCAACGAAGGACTCTAAAACAACCTTTTGAAAATTGGGAGTTTCCGAAAATATGGAACCCTAATAAAAACCCTTAAATAGGAGGATCCTTCATGTAAGGACCCCCCCAAAATAAGGCACCCCTAATTTTCGGAAACCCCCATTTTGGCATCTACAGACCCAGCTCCTCGCTCCAACCGGCCTTGATGCTCATGTAGTTCCTTGGAGACCATAGGAGGCCGAAAGGGGTTTTAGCCTATGGGGGTTTAGTAGGGATTCGGGTTCCCATAATAGGGTTCATACTAAGGAATCCCTACCCCCAAGAGTCTTAAACCCCCCCTCCGTTTTGGCCTCCCATAAGGAGACTAGGAGGATCCAGATGAGAAGACCAGACGGCTTTTATGACTTGTTCAGGGGTTTCTGATGCTTTCCCATTTTTGTTCGGGTGTTCATGTAGTGCAAGATAGAGGCACATAGACCTACAGCGGCTTTGTCATGGGTTTTGAGGTGGGAAAAACGCTTTGTAAGGTTTTTGAAGTTTTTTTAGGCATTGAGTATTGGGGCTTTGCAACGAATAAGGTCTCTGGGTAGTGAGGTTTCTGGTGCTTGTATGGAGCCTATGGGCTGAAATCTATACTGAACTTAGAACCCTAGCAAAAATTATAATTTTAGCAGTTTCTTAGGGATTACAATAGCCAAAAACATTAAATTATTTCTATGTATCCCTAAGTGGAGCCTCTGGGCTGTATGGGCTTTGCTAATTTGGAAGACCTCGGGCTTGATGGCATACGGATGTAAGGGCGGTAGGAAGCTCTGAGTGGGATGTTGAAAGATCAGCGGACACGGTTGAGGAGGGTGGACGGGTTCAGCTTCTAGTTCCTCTTTTCTATACACAAAAACACGCGCGAAGCCCCCGAGAGACCTTGCAAAGACAAGCTGGAGCCCATACAAAACACCCGAAGGATATCTAAAGCTTCAACTTCTAAAGTCTAAACCTCTAGACTCTGAACCTTCAACCCTTCAAACCCTAAACCTCTAAACTCTAAACCTTCAACCCATCAAACCCTCCTAAACTTCTAAGCCCCTAGACCCTAGACCCTTAAACCTCCAAACCCAAAACCCCTGCTGCCAAAGGTCAGCGTCTCGAGCGCACGCTCGGCATCCTGGACGCTGTAGTAGTTCACGTACCCGTAGCCAAGAGACCTCCAAAAGTCTCAGGTTTTAGGGGGGTTGGGGTTCAAGGTTGAGGGTTTAGAGTTTAAGGGTTCAAGGGTTTCAGGGTTTAATGGTTTAAGGCTCACGGGTGCGGGTTCAGGGGTCTTGGGATTTGGAGTGGGGTTTGTGGTTTAGGGTCTATGGATGTCTAAGGGTTTCTTGTTTAGGAGAGCTAAGATTAAGTTTAGCTTTGGGTAGCCAGAAACTATGCAGGAGTGTGGACATGATCGACGTAGAATTGTGCTCTGCGTACGGCTAGAAGGGAGCATGACTTAGCTGGAAGTAGCGGCATAGCTTGCAATGGCCTTATACATCTCAGTAAATATCAGGGGCCGTAAGGTTTGGGCGGTTCAGGGTGCTGATGTGCTGCCTGAAATTACAATCCTTATGAAGATGCTTCAAGAACTTGGTATATGGTGGGACTACTAGAACCCGGCAGCATCTCCATAGGGGCAGCTCAAGACGAGGAGAAGTATCTCAAGGACAGCAGATTGCCCCATGGGCGGCTTAGTGGGCCTTTGGCTTTCGGCGAGTTGCAGATGTGCAGGCTACCCTTTCTCTGGCCCGCCCAAAGCCTTCAACAGTCAGACGATTCTAAACCACGGCAACCAATAGTAGACTATCTAGCCATTCCGACCCCTGCAACAAATTGAAGAGCCAAAAACAGCAAAACACAGTATACCATATAGTAACATAGTAGTTTGGGCCTCTTTCAATACAACAAGAAGATAGTCAAATGTAGGGCCCCAAAAAGCACACTAGCAAAACTTAGGTATCATGAAGCCCAATAAGATAGGGATATCCCCATAAACTGCTTATGCCTTATGTGCTTTTTGGGTCCCAAATAACCCTACACCCTAGACCTTGAACCCTAAACCCTAAATAGCATAATTCAAGCCCCTTTCATGTTGGGGGTTTCCGAAAATAGTGGTACCCGCCCTAATATGGTACCCTAAATAGTAGGATCCTCATTATGAGGACCCAAATAAGGTACCCCAATTATCGGAAACTCCCATCGAAAGGGCCCTCCAACCCTTGCAGAGGCAGCGACTTGCGGGTTGCATTGTCGCGGCAGACACGGCAGGACCTGAGCCGCTGTCCGGTTCGGACTTCAGCGCTGGGTTTGGGGGTTGTAGGGTTCAAGGTTTAGGGTTTGGGGGGTTGAAGTTTTTTTTTTGAACTCCTTTTTACGCCTGCTCGATCCTCTCAAGCCGACATAAGGCGCGAAAGTTTAGGGTTCGGGGTTGAGGGCTCAGGGTTAGTGTTTTGGGGTTCAAGGTTTAGGGCTTAAGGTCCAGGGTTTAGGGTCTAGCGATCAAGGTTTAGGGGTTAGGGTTGAAGGTTTAGGGTTTAGGGTCTAGGGCTTTGGGGTTGAAGGTTGGGGTTTAGGGTTTTGGGGTTCGCGGTTTAGGGGTGGGGGGTGGAGGTTTCGCGTTTGGGGGTTCAAGGTTATTTAGGGTTGAGGGAGTTTAAAGAGTAGATTTACGATTTCGGGTAAGGGCTGCCAGTTTCAAGTATTCATCCTCAAACTCAAGTAACATCTGCATGTGCGCGTGAGTGTAAGCGCCCTTGCTGCCTTTGCTCTCTTGTATTTTCGTGCATAAGCATCACCAAAGTCATGCTTATTGTACTCACCACATGGTCTTCGTCAAACTCGTCGTACTTATCTTCTTCGTTTTGATGGTCGTCATCATCATCATCATCATCATCGACATCACCACCATCATCACCATCATGCTCATCTTCATCATCTTCGCCTTCATCGTCCTTATACCAACATCATGTGAACGAAGTCTCTTTTCAGTTGCTGACTCAGCCTTCAGGACCCCTCGAAATTTGGGTTCAAGGTGGCTGTCTTGCGCACAAAGTCGGGCAATGCGGCAAGCCTTTAGCGACACTGAGCACCGCACGCGACGTTGCCAGCTGAACTGAATGCTTCGTACAGTGTGGCCTGTCGAGAACGGCCAAGGATTTAGGCGGTTCAGCGGGGTTTAGGGATGTAGGGACCCAGAGACTCCAATATCCCTTAATTAAGGAATATACCTTAAATTCTAGTAGGATCCCTAGGAGGATTTATGGAATATTCCTTAATTAAGGGATATTGGAGTCTCTTGGGATGGGGGGCCTGTTGATCGGGTGTTAGTGATTCTGACTTCAAGACTGATGTCCTTTCAGGGCTTATGACTGCGGCTTTAGCGCATAGCTTCGGGCTCGTCGTTTAGGTTTTTCGGGTTGAGGGTT
This sequence comes from Symbiodinium sp. CCMP2592, assembly GCA_905221615.1. Lineage (NCBI taxonomy): Eukaryota > Dinophyceae > Suessiales > Symbiodiniaceae > Symbiodinium > Symbiodinium sp. CCMP2592. Next base: position 268,435 of record CAJNDT010006138.1, read on the forward strand.
ATAACACAACTTAAACCCCAAAACCCTGAAGCCCTAAGCCCTAAAACCCTAAAACCCTAAAACCCAAATTAAACCCTAAAACCCAGAAGCCCTAAGCCCTAAACTCTAAAACCCTAAACCCTAATTAAGCCCTAAAACCCAGAAGCCCTAAGCCCTAAACCCTAAAACCCTAAACCCTAATTAAACCCTAAAACCCAGAAGCCCTAAGCCCTAAACTCTAAAACCGTAAACCCTAATTAAACCCTAAAACCCAGAAGCCCTAAGCCCTAAAACCCTAAAACCCTAAAGCCCTAATTAAACCCTAAAACCCAGAAGCCCTAAGCCCTAAACTCTAAAACCCTAAACCCTAGTTATACCCTAAAACCCTGAAGCCCCAAACCGGACTCTGCAGACGGCAGGCCAGAGACCTCAAGGGTTCGCAGTTCAAGCTTCCAAGAGACTCCACTATCCCTTAATTAAGGAACATTCCTTAAATCTCATTAGGGATCCTAGTATAATTTAAGGAATATTCCTTAAACCATACTAGGGATCCTACTATAATTTAAGGTATATTCCTTCATTTTAGGGATATTGGAGTCTCTGGGTTGTCTGAGGTTTAGAGCTTCCGTGGGTTTAGGGTATAGGACTCTAGGGCTTCGGGGAGTAGTGCTTAGGGTGTATGGTGTAGAGTGTAAAAGCTCTCTTTACCAGTCTTATTACAACGCGCCAGGGCCTTGTTCGCGCGCGTGCCTTTGTGTGCATGTTGCAACTTCATTGGCCCTGCCAGTGAATTCGCGGTGTTGGGCCACTGAAGAATCTCAGAAAAAGCGCTTTATTTTTTCCCCTTCAGGCAAAGAGCCCGTCAGCGTCGTGCAGCACGTCATGCATGCTCTGGTGATCGAATGCTCTAGGAACACGAACGTTATCATGGTTTGGCCATGGATGCTCTGGTGATCGGATGTGCAGGAAATGCTGCATACAGCAGTACTTCTGCACCCTGTAGAAGCAAAAATGCCTGAATCCACTGCGTCTGCCAGCAAGTTTGCAAGGCTGAACCCATCGCAAGTTGCGCGCGAACAGGGCTCTGGAGGGTATAACAAGGATCTGAATCTCGAAGCCCTTAAAATCGAGGCTGCATTAGTCAGGGGCCTACATAATCACACCCACTTACCATTCAGAAGTTGACTGTCACGGGACTGGTCTTGTGTAGAGAGTTGTTGGGATTTTCGAGACTCTAGAGCCCTGAAGCTCAACACCCCTCAATCACTAACGCTACTGTAGCTACATGTTGGTTCTTCTAGACGCCTGGCTGGGTGTTCAAAAGCGCCCCCAAAAGTCTTTGTAGTTAAGGTTGTATATTAGACCAACACGGGAAACTATAGCACAAATCGGTACCTAGTATACAAATGAGCCCATATAACAACCCTCATAGACCCCTTTTGCACAAATGCCCCAAATTCTCAAACCCTAAACCCCAAACCCAACTGCAGGCCGCATCGGACGACGCTTTTCATGCCGCGCTCAAGCCAACAGCTGGTCCTCCGACCCTGCCGTCGCCATCTTCACGGCCACTTTGCCTCCCAGGGCTGAAGTATCTTGAAGGTTGCCTTGGGTTTAGGGTTTAGGGTATAGGGATTGAGGGTTTAGGGTGTGGGGTTTGCAGGTTTAATTTCGGAGAGTTTAGGGTTTGAGGGTTTAGGGTTTGCAGGGATTAATTTCGCAGAGTTTAGGGTTTAAGGTTTGGGGTTTGCAGGGTTTAATTTCGCAGAGTTTAGGGTTTAAGGTTTAGGGTTTTAGGGCTTAGGGTTTGCAGGGTTTAAGTAGGGCTGAACTATGGGGTCCCGGCTCGGTTACCATTCAAACTACTCTGTTTAGACAGAGCTGCGAAGCGTACGATCTTGCGATGATCCTGTGCCCGAAACTCTAAACTTCTGCACCAGCACCCGTCCTCGGGCTGTGGCACAGGTATTCTGATTCTAGGCCTAGAGAGACCCTAGACTCGAAATCTTTTTGAAACCTAAGTACCAGAATCGTAGAGCTGAAACCCTAAACTCAAAGCCGGGTTGAACGGTTGAACGCTACTAGATCCTAAAATCCCAAGAAGAAACTCTGAACTCGAATTTGGGTTGAAGGCAAACGCGCCGGGTCTGGTTAAGCGGTTTAGGGATTTGGGGTTTCTGGTTTTGAGCCACGGGCAGAGGAGCCGGACGTTCTGACTTAAGGTTTCTCTTTGCTTGGCAAGTTGCCGGTGGTGTGTCCGGAAAGCGATTGGTTGAAAGCTTTCACCTCAGGCGCAGGGCCTAAACCTTAAATCCGCTAGCCCCAGGACCCCTAACCCATAGAACCGTCCGAACGAAAACCTCAACCCTTCATCCTAAAGCCATCCGAAGGCCGCCGAAGGTCGATATCTTCCAAGCCAAACACCTGGTCGATGTGCACTTTCCTCGGCTGGTTGTTTTATTTACCGTTTCGGGTTTGGGTTTAGGGTTCGGGGTTTGGGGATCCGTTTCGGGTTTAGGGTTATTGTCCAGGCTGTAGGTTTTGGCTCAATGTATACTAGAGGGTAGTTAGTGTCGGTTAGTGTTCAGGTTTTCGGTTTAGTCAAGTCTTCCTAATTGCACCGAACATAAGTGCTGTGAGCCTACGGCAAGTGTAAGATTGAGTAAGCCCAATGCAGTGGAAGTCCATGCATTGCTGAAGTTGCATGGCCGTCTGCACATGCTGCCGAGTTTCAACTGGCCTTGATCCACCATCGACGCAACCTCAGGGTGTGGGAATTATAGGGCCCTCAGAAATAACTTCATTATAAGAGGATTCATATGGGATATCCTTAAGTTTTGCTTATGTGCTTTCGCGGGGTCCCATTTTAAATGTCTGCGGCGTTTTGGGTCTCCACTGTGGTGAACTGCCCCTTTTTGGCCGCCTCTGGATGGACTACGTAGGAATGTTTCAACATGGCTGTATTCCGGTATTTCTGTGTAACGCCACAATATCAGCTGCCTACAATTCCAAGACCGTCTGACGGACTACGGCATGAGTTACCGTTCTGACTCCTGCATGATTGAGATGATAAGTTTGACGTGCATCTTCATGGGCCCTCTGTATCCAAAACAACTCAAACGATGCTGCTTGTGCCCTAACCCTACCACCCTCAAACCGTTGATGCCAGGTGGCAGCATCAATCTTCGTGTGTTCGGAACAGCTCCCGACGCAGGTGGGCGCATACTGATGCACGTCTGGGCGACGCAGCCTCGTCGAAAGCGAAGCTTTTCCTCCCTGCAGGAGCCTCAACTGAGCATCATCAAATCCTCGCCCTAACATGAATTGAATCATAAACCCACCGTAGCTTCAATTCAGGCTAGTCTGCTTCTTGCGGGTTCGAGCACTTGGCATCAACAACATGCCCCTCTGAGCGTGGGACGTAACGAAGCTCCCGTGCTCCTTGATGATCCCATATGCATGGTCTCCCGTACCATCCATGCCGACACAATCGTAGACCACATCAACGGACTTCGGCAAGAGGACATCATAGTAGTTCTGCTTGTGGTAGTCCTCAGAAAGCTGGGCTGGAAACCCAAAGCATCCAGCCCGACACCCCTGCAGACAGCATATGATCTAACATTATTATCTTAAGTTGTATCACATTTGCTATATATTAGATCCACGCCACAAGGCACTTGTAGCACATTCATTTAAGTGCCAAGGATGCTGACTGGACAAGGGCTCAACTGATGAATCTATAAATGAAATCCTAAATCTTTGTCATCTTCGTTTTTACGCTGAGAGAGTTCAAGGTGTCGGAGGTAGAGCTGGAGAGAACACTATGCGCTTCCAAACTACGCGGCCCTCATTGGTCCACCATAAAGATCCTGAGCCCCAAACAGGGGAGAGGGTGCCAGGCTCTCCCTTTATCCTGGAGCATGGACACCGAATTCAAATCGCTACGTAACCCCAAGCTTTTAGCAGCATATGGCGGCCTTACGAATTTGAAAGGGGTTCTCCGGGTGAAAGATAATATAGTTATAATACGGAACTATGGACCCTTAAGGAACCCCTAGGACATTCTGTCGTCCGAGAATCGATGACCTGATCTGCGCCCAGCTGTCGGACAAAGCTGGAATGAGTGTCCGAGCAAGTGGTGATGACCCAGGCAGCACCCATGGCCTCACGAATCGCTCGACAGTCGACATGTCCTTGCCTTTTCCGTGAGGGGGCGGGGGGCGGGCGGGAGGGGAGTTCCTCACTGAAGCCCCATGAAGTCCCGACTAATTTTCTTGGAAGTCGATCTTTAAAATGAATCTATGCATACCCACTCCTAAGCACTACGTCCCCAAGGACCGGCAATAATCGCTGCGGGCTTGTATGTCTTGAACCGTTCCAGACATTACGGGACCCTGTTTCTGATATAGCTTCGAAATTCCAAGGCTGTTCTATGAGGATCCCTGAATAAGGCATGCCTGCCTTTCTGAACTGCCTGTTTATAGCTGTGTCGGGCGTTTGCAATCCTGGCCTTTGCTAGCTGAATGCCCAAATGGCCAGTGCCACCGCCTCAGATCGATAAGGGAGGACATGGGAGTTTCAGAAGACAAGGGAACCAACGTACAGACCAAAGCGTAGGACTTTGTTCTAACGACCCTTAAAAGCGAATCCAAAATGATGGAAAGTGCGTACAAACCGAACGAGTGATACTAAATTTAGCAACAAGGGCAACAGCATCATTATCATCAGCTTCTTCTCCATTCTCACGATAGTGAGCCGTTTCAGGTTGTTCCGGAACTCTCAGCGTTACTGAAAGGATCAAGCGACTCATTAAGAAAAGGCTTGAAGTACAGTATTGGATGATATAGGCAAGTCAAGCACAGCCATCCTTCAAGCAGTCTCGTAGAGCCACCTTATGCCCCAATGTCAAAATTGCCAGCAAGTTTCTTCCACCGAGAACCAGCACGGTGGTGTTCGTGCTCCTCGCTCAATTTTTCTTCTGCTAGGTTCCCCAGTAGCCCTTTTGTAATTAGCCCTAAACCCCAGACCCTTTTTCCTACTATTCGGATTTAACCAAGAGCTGAAGCTAAGTCTGGCTTCTTCTTAAGCGGCAGCTCGGACATACGACTTGGGCCGATTCGGGTGAGAAGTTTGTGGGTGAGGATTTGGGCTGCAGGGCGGAGCTTAGGATTTTGGTCTGTGGGGTCTTGCACCCTTCATGCCACAACCTAACCGAGAACTTGCCAAAGCAGGGTGCCGTCCTGCGCAGGCCGCTATTTGCAGTGTGCGGTTACAACAGTTGGGGTCGAGAGCTTGCAGAAGGCTGCTTCAAAAACAGGTGTGCAAACAAGGGCATGGCTACTCACAACTTGTGGAAACAAGCTTGCGCAAGCTTGCAAGCCGGCGGCCGAAAAGCATGAACTGTTTCTGCCGCCTTCTCTCTCATGTGCTTGTCCTGCAGCTTCAGATGCCATGCGCAAGAACGTTGCGACAGACTCAACCTACACATGCACGGCATAATTCATTGCTCATGTACACACTTGCCGAATGGTGAATAATAATGATGATATTGACGTTGATTTCATTGCACGATTTCGTACCATAGGATGCCGATGTGCACGATGCGTAAACATGCTGACAGGAGAAACATCTAAAAACTTTTCGGCTTCTGCCGATTCCGAACACTTGACTTCGTGTGTGGCACTGATCACACTATCGCCCATGAACCCTGGTTGTCAGGATCGCGTTCGGGCTGGGTGTCAGCTGCGATCATCCTCTGAAGCACAGCAACTTGCTGGTGAGCTTCCGGGCGGTGTAGCATGTTCAGCACTCTCGCGGCCCTGTCCACCTGTCGGTCCCTCTGTTCCTCTTGCACATTGGCTCTATGGCGTTCCTCTTGCAACGTGTGACTGTGCCGCTGGGAATCACGATAAAGAAGGAGCACGCCACAAAAAAACACCACAACCACAACGCAAAGAATCCAATTTGTATGAGCCTGGTGGTGAAGTCCCTCCACTTGCATGGTCGTTTGGCTGGCCAGCTCCTGTTCCCCGCGACGAGCTTGAACATCGAGCTGGTGCTCTTCGTGAAGCGATTGTAGCTTCTGAGTGTGTTCGGCATGGATGCCTCTGTAGATGCAGTACGCAGCACCCACAAGCAATGGGCTGGCGCAGATGAGCTCTGCCCCAAGCTGTTGCTGAGACGCTGCCGTCTTAGCCTCAAACTCTGCCTTCCTTGTTTCTTCATGTGCCTGCTCCACTCCTGGCTCGGCAAGACTGAACGATGTCCACGCACCACCGACAAACGCCGTAATCGCACACACCAGGATTACGCCAATGTCGAGAACCATAGCGTGAGATCTGAGGGTGGTTGAGCCCCGGCAAACTCGCAGAACAAAAGGCTGCAGGACGCGATGATATGATTTCATCTGCAACTAGCGGGCCGTGGGCATTGTGAGTGCTGCCGGACGGTGTCGGTGACAATGCTTCCGATGCAGCTCAAGCCCCAAGGCAGTCCTAAACGCCTTAGCCCTACAGTTCTCAACCTGTCAAAGTCTCCATCCTACCAAACTCCAAACTCCAAACGTCCCATCCCTCAAACCGTACACACCCTTGAAATCCCCATACAACCTCTTAACCCTGCCCTTAAGCCCTAAACCATAAAGCTCGGCTTTAAAGCCCCAAGCCGTACCCCTCCCGAAGCTCCGAAACTTCGCCGCGCCCGCCGCCCACCGAAGCGACTCGAGTCCCGTCAGAGCCACCATAGGCATGGCCCCGGCCTCCAGCATACCTGGGGCTTGGGTGTAGCCGCAACACTGAATATGAATAAATATTGGGGCCTTAATAACAACAAGTTCAATAAGTGTTGGGCAGTGTTGGGGGTAATATTTTACTATAGCAAGAACAAGGAATTCCGACCTCCACTTAGGCGCTGAGATAAGAGACCAAGATGAAACAGGCAATGCATTCATGCCCAATAACCGAAACTACAGAGAGGGACTTCAAACAAGTCTTTTCGTGGGGAGCCATCTTCAAAATGCCAACGCACTCAACAGAAACCCTTTAAAAAAGCTTACCACATTGATATAGGGTCTTTTTTACTTATAAGTACTATTCCGACGTGATGTTGCTATGAGGGCCCCTACGTTACTATGGGCGCCCTGCACGGTCCAGGGCGTAACATCTCAACATCTAAACCCTAAAACTCTAAAAACCCTCAACCCTAATCCCCTTTTCCCTAAACGCTAGACCCCCAACCCTGGAGGGCTTAAGGTTCGAGGTCACAGCTTCCTGGCCGGGCGGCTTAGCGACTTCGGCTTCAAACCCAAGACCGACTCCTCGGCTTTTCAATAGGGTTTGTGAGTTTTGGCTTAAGGTGTGAGGTTTTGGGGTTTAGGGGTTTTGGGTTTAGGGCTTCAAGGTTTGGGGTGGGTTTTGGGGTTTGGGGGTTTAGGGCTTTGCGGGTTTTGGGGTTTAGGGCTTTAGGGGTTTGGGGATTAGGGTTTAGAGGTTAGGGTTTGAGGTTTTGGGGTTTAGGGGTTTTGGGTTTAGGGTTTAAGGTTTGGGGTGGGTTTTGGGGTTTGGGGGTTTAGGGCTTTGCGGGTTTTGGGGTTTAGGGCTTTAGGGGTTTGTGGGTTTTGGGTTTAGGGTTTAAGGTTTGGGGTTTAGGGTTCAGGGTTGAAGGTTTGGGGTTTAGGGGCTTAAGGTTTTGGGGTTTAGGGTTCAGTCATTAGATTTGGAAACTAGGCAGTTGTAGGGTTCATATAGTTTTCGGGGGTTTAGTTATCCTATAGGGAACCCAAAAGGTGTAGGGTTCATTAATATAGCTTTAGGGGGATTAGTTCTCTTGCATCAGGAACCAACAAACAAAAAACTAAAAACAAGCTGTACCAGTGAAGAACCCAGACTCAGAGACGACTGCATACTGAGCGTAGGTGCCGGCAGTGGTGAGGGATTCCATCAAAGATGTGGCCTGGGTGACCCCACACTCCGAGCCTTAATTTCAAGACAAAACAAGCCTTACCTCATTTTTGTCCGCATATTTTTTCCTTCAGAGGGTTAAAGACGCACCTTTAACCCCAAAACTCCCTCATTCCCTCGACCCGAAACACCTACACCCTGAACCCCGGTAGTCTGCTGCCCCTAAACCCTATGCCCGCACCGCCAGAGCCCAACACCCCTACGTCTCCGTAAACACGCAACTGAAAACTTAAAAATCCACAGGCTAGGATGCCCAGTAACCTAGGAATAAAATGGGCTCCCTTTTTGGTATTGGGCACCTTTATAAGGAACCTGGACTACAAAAAGGGAATAAGGGTACTACTTGGCATCCTAGAACACGCGAAAGAAAACTCAAAGATCCACAGGGTTTAGGGTTTAGGGTTTAGGGCATCCTAGCAGGTTGCCTCGCCCCAGACTTCGTCGCCCGGCTTGAGACGCTCGCAGCCAGCGCCCAAGGTCTGAACGACGCCCGCCACGTCGTAGCCCAGCCTGGAGGAGATCTGGTCCCAAAACCCTAAACCCTGAACCGGTTTGAGGCATAAGGTCCCTCGAACCATACTATAGCGACCTAGGAGCCCGACTAAGGTACCTACAACTTCAAATAAACTCCGCACAGCACCTGGAATTTCATGCCACACGGCAAAAAGCTCGAAATGCCCGAAGCCCCGACATACCTGTAGCCCGAAGCAGCACATTACTAGAAAGGCATAGTGAGTGCAGTACGAAGAGCAAGACTATGCCATAATTATGCTACTCCCTCAGAATGAGCAAACGAATACAATCTGCCGCAACAGTGTTCAAAGCACTGTAAAGCACTGCAATCATGTTGGAGCTACAGCGAAGCAGCCCCTGTAAACCAAATTCCAATATTCCCAAACCCCGCCATAAACCCTAAACCCCAAAGGAGCCAAAGAACTTGTGGGGATAGCTCCAGCTCCAGCCAGCCAAGCCGACGATCTTGTGATCAACCTTGAGATTCAGGTGTAAGGTTCAGGCATTCGGGCTTAGGGCTGGAGTTTGGGATTTTGAAGCTAGTAGTTCAGGGGTCAGCGCTTATAGTCTCGGGTCTAGGGCTGAGTGTAGCCTGTTTTCGAGGGTTACAATCCAGTCTTATGAGGTCGTTTCGTGTGCCCATTGTATACTCTCTCGGCCTCTATAAACTCTCGCTGTCTTGCTTGCGTTGGACAGTCCGATCGTGTCTAAGATGTCAGGTCTCGTAGGGGTTTTAGTTCAAACCCTACACCCTAAACCCTATATATATATACACACACACACATTTTTTGTTGAGCCTTTCTTTCAGGGTTCACGCCCTCCGGCTTTTTGCGGGGCCTTGAGGATCAGGCGCTTCAAGGTTTTTCCCAGTCAAGGAAGTTTGGGCATTGGTGACTTTGGGAGAGTTTCTTCTAGGGCTCCAAAAAAGCACATACGCAAAGATTAGGATAGGGATATCCCATATAAACCCCCTTATAATGAAGCCCAATAAGGTAGGGATATCCCCATAACATGCTTATGCTTATGTGCTTTATGGGTCCCTAATCTTCGAGCCCGAAACCCCACACTGTTGAAGCGGCGGTGTTCTAGGGGCGGGGTACGGTTTAGGGTTTAGGGTTCCAGGTTTCGGACGTGACGACACCGTAAAAATCACCATATCGCCTGAACAAGCTATATTTCTCGAATCCCGCTGTATGGCTGGTGAAATGACTTCTTGATCAGCTCTACATTGCCTTGGTACGGCGTTCTCGCGAAATCTAACTCTATTGGCCGAAGCTCTAATTACTAGGAAAGCCCAGCTAGAACCAGAACAGGTGCGAACCCATAGACTCCAACACCCCCATAGGCCCCTGAGTTTAAGCGATTTACCTTACATCTTGCAAGGGTTCTTCATATGACTCGAAGTATCTACTTGATGCATCCTCTGCAAAGATTCTTCGAATGATATTCATGGTTTCCTCCTCAATACAAAGGGGTTCTGTGCCGAGATGCAGGGTTGATGTTTGAAGCGAAGACTTTCACCAGCACTTCCCCGCGGCCCGGCGTTGGGATGTCCTCCGAATCTTGCTAGGTAGACTGTAAACCTCAAGCCCAAACCCCCATAGCAGGAAACCTGAACATCGATAAGCCTAAATTAAATCCTATACGCCGTCTCTAAACCTTACACCAGGCTCAGAGTGTAGGGCCTTGGGCTTTGGGGCTTAGGGAGTTCAAAACAATAAAGTTCGTTTCAAGGATCCGGTTAACAACTTCAGAACTCGAGACTTGAGGCCACAACCCGACTGCAGGCAAGTCGCCACGTCGATCACTTCCTTAGCTCATGCCCAGCTGCTTGCATCAAATCTACAGACGCAGCCTTTTCCGAGACTGGTGGAAGACTTCTAGGAGCTACGCAGCGAAAGGTTTCAAAGGTTGGGGAATAGGATTTTGGGGCGTTTTGGGCCTCTTAGTCAAACAAGATGCCCAAGTCCATCCTAAACCCTAAGCTCTAAACCCTAAACCCCTAAACCCTGAACCCCTAAGCCCTAAAACCCTAAACCCCTACACCCCCGAAGGAATATACACCCTAAGATGCCCAAGTTCATCCAAGCTTCGACCTTGTCCAAGTGGAACTGGAGATCCCAGCTGCGGTTGCTGACTACTGCAGCCCGCATCTTTTCGGCGGATCCCATCCTCCCGGCATTCGGGGGTTTCCGAAAACGCGGGACCCGAATATAGAACCCTAAATAGTAGGATCCTTATTAGAAGGATCCCAAAAACAAGGTACCCCTTATCTTCGGAAATTCCCACCTTGGTCGAGTCTAGAGCTGCAACTTATTGATTTAGGGATTACAAGGGGAGGGGCGCAGCGTTGAGGGGTTTTAGGCTGTTGGGCTTGTTTCAGAACTAGATGCTTTCAACAACGGCATTGCCAATGCGAAGATGCTGTCCTCGGCCATAGCAGGAATGTCAGGCAGAGCCACTGAGACAGCGCCATCAGAAAACCTGCTTCTAGAACTGGGCCGCTGGTGTTCCGCAAACTCGAGCCGCTGAGCAGGTTGAGCGGTTAGTTCTGTCATCGCCTAAGGAAGCTTCATAAAGGAACTCAACAAAAGACTGCCAAATAATGATAATCATAATGGTAAGGAGCCTTGCTATATACTCTGCCACAAGACGAACCAAAGTCTCAAAGAAGCCCCCTGCCATGCTGGGAATACTCACAGCAGTATATGGTCATAGCTGGCAAGACTCCCCACGTTGCTCAACAGCTCTGTCTGTTCCGCTGCTGAGCACATTTCCCTAAACCCGAGAACCCTAAAACCTTCCAAGCCCGAATTGTGAGCTTTCTGCCTTCTCAACCATATGGCTTTAGATGTTAAGTTTCCGTGCGAAAAAACAATAAGTTAACCTTTCACTAACGTAGGCTCCTGGGTACCCAGACGGGGTAATAGGACGCATACTCAGCTACACAGTTTACCCAGAGAGCCCACCCCACCCAAATTGTCGAGGGCTGCTTATCATGGTTGAAGTAACATTCTCCAGTGATGGGGGCGTGCCGGTACAGATGTCCCGCCCCCTTTGTCGTCGGTCTCCGATGGAGAGTTTTAGAGTCTGGAAATCCGGGGCATGCCTCGCCAACATCTGGGTGAAGATCGCCCACCTGAGCTTCATACGAACTGGACTAAGGTTTTAATATGACTTGCAGCGATTTCAACACATAGCTTTAACAGGCCTTGATCACAAGGTTGCCTTCACACGCCAACCAGGCAGTAGACTTTCTATAAATGGTGAAAACGTACGCACCTCGGAGCTCGCTCCGCCCAAGGTCTGGGACCCTCCCCCCTTTGTATGGCTTGAAAGGATTACGGCTATCCTTTAACTGGGCACCCTAAAGCAAAATCATGTAAACCTGAATTCCCAAACCCCTGAACCCTCCCACGAGCCCGAAATCCACCAAACAATGTCTCCCTTCACCAGGGCTCCAAGAGATGCTTTCGCGAGCTCTGGGAATTCGGGTGTGTCTTAGGCTCGGATTGGGAGTCTTTGGGGCGTTTAGGGTTTAGGCTCTTTGGGGTGTTTAGGTAGCTTGTCTAAGTTGTGCTAGAGGCTACAGACAGGACTGCCATCTTGATGAAAAGGCATGCCACAGAGTTTACCTCCAAGGAGCCTAAAGCACGAACCCTCTCAACCCTGAACCCCAAACATCTCCAAGGCCCTCAACCCTTAAACCCCTAAAACCCTAAACCCTCAAACCCCCAAACCCCAAAAAGCCTAAACACCCTAAGCTTCGAACTTCTCCCTCGTCCGAGGGCAGAGCGTAGAGTGACGCAAACTGCAAGCCGTTTGAACTGGCCGGTGGTGGCGGTGCCGTCATCTCCTTCTGGGCGAACTGGGTTTAGCGTTTTTTGGGGTTGAGATGTTGAGGGTTTAGGGTGATGGTTTCTGGCATGAATCGGCATGAACTTTAGAACGAGGTTTTAAGGCGTCGTGCCGGGGGTTTTGGCCCAAGCATATAGGCAGAGGGTCTGAGAGGAATGGGTGTGGGCATAGGGTTTCGGGTATGGGTCAGAAGGCCTGGAGGCGCAGGGTTCAGGAGGGTTTGGGGTCCAGAGTTCAGCGTCGTCGCTTTTTGAAACTTCCCAAAACTGCAAAAAATCAAAACAGGGCGAACAACTTCTGGGTGTAGTGTTTTGAGACATGGAACCTGAGCACCTTCTTGTTTTAACCTTCCAAGGTTTCAGGGACCAGGGTTTCAGTCCGAAAGATAAGAGCCTAAACCCAAACACAGAATATTCTGGGTAGAGCTCAGCTCTGCTGTTTTCTGCTGAAAAACTTTCAACACGTAATAGAGGAGCTAGCGAGGGAAACCAGGAAAAGGTAGTTGACCCACCACTGCTTCAAAACGGGGTGCTCGTTTTCCTTACTTGGCCGTACTCTTGAAGCCTAATCCGGCAAGCTTGCACTTCAAAACCCTTCTGAAACCTGACACGCGATCCAACCAGCCAGACAGTGTTTGCGACGATTCTATTGTTGAACATGCTTGGATTCTACATTCTTGCAGTCCTCCGCCCTGCATTCTAAATCCAACCCTTCACTGGCCCCCAAACTTTAAGTTCTTTAAAGCCCATCCCCTGCGCCCTAAACCCAAAACCCAGCTCCTCTGTGCTGGCGATCGGATCTTGGTCAAAAGACTTTGGTAGGGGCACGCCAGGAGGTCCTTCGCCAGAAGACTGGAGGTCGCTTTAGGGGTCAGGGTTTAGGGTTTAGGGCTCATCGTCATGATCGTCATCGTAGCCATCATCACCGCCACCACCACGACCATCATCGTCATCATCACTGTCATTTCCGTTCGAGTTGAGAACCTTCGAGCAAACAGACAACGTGAACTGCTTCCATGCTAAAGCGCTGATTGCAAACACCCTTCCAGCAAGTCTCCCCATACGCCAAAACGGATGTTACCACTTCTTGGCCGACTTCTGAACCCCTCCTAAGAGTTAAACTTTATGGTCCCAATGGAAACCCAGACCCCAAAAAGTTAAAGTCCCAAGAGCCAACCAGAAGAACGCCAAGACTTTATGGGCTAAGATCTGATATAACAAACTCCTGTTGAAAGGGTTTATGGTTTAGGCTCAAGTGTAAAATCCTTTAATTAATGGGCGTAGGGCATTCTGCCAGAGGGAAGCTGCGAAAGGAACAGATCACTTGGGCAAAGAGGGAGCCTAACTGTAAGAAGCTCCAGCTTCGTGCTGCATGCCGTGTAGATGTCTCTTACCCAGAGAGTCCAATACCCCTTATTTAAGGAATATACTTCAAATTAAAATAAGAGCCCTAATCTGATTTAAGGTATATTCCTTAATTAAGGGGTTTTGGAGTCTCTGGGAAACCCGTAACTTAGGCCCTAAACCCTAAATCCTAAGCTCCACGTTCATGCCGTGAAGGCGTCCCTAACCCCCGGCCTCCCAAACTTAGCCCGAACTCGACCGAAACCTGAACCGGCAAATCCGAGCCCATTCGAAAACGGTACACTCCTCATGAAACGGTTTAAACGACGGAATGAATCGGTATAACGCCCTGCAAAAGACGATCTGGGACTCCGGCTGTACTCTGGCTTCTTGGTCGTGCCCCGAGAAAACTAAGACATATAAGCTATATACAACTGAGCATGAACGGATAGCTGCGGAGCTTCGCGCTTCAGGGAGCCGAGCGTAGGAGTTCAGAGTTTTGGGGTATGTATTTAGTTGTTTGAGGGGGGTTGAGGGTATTTAGGGTTTGCACTTTAAGGTTTTAGGGTTTCGGGTTTCAGAGGTTAGGGTTTTGGGGTTTGGGGTGTGAAGTGCCATGCATCCCCCGACTTCCCATCCCCTCCCTTGCTTACTCAAGTATCCTGTTGCACCTAAGCGTCAAGACCAGTCCTGGGGTAGGAATGTGGCGGTTTCCGAAAATAGGGGACCCTAATATAGTACCCTAAATAGTAGGATCCCTCTTATAAGGACCCGCAAATAAGGTTCCCCTAATTTTCGGAAACTCCCATGTGGGTTCTGTAGTACACAAGAAGACACAAGTCTAAATCTCAGTTCCATAGTAGCTCCCATACACTGGATATTCAAAGACAGTATACTTACTCCAGAACACAGCAGCTAACTGCTACATGTCGGGGCTTGGGGCTTGGGGGGTGTTGAAGGACAAGGGTGTAGGGTTTAGGGATAAGGGGTGCTGGGTGGGCTGCTCTTGTCGACCACGAGGCTGCCGGATGACATCCAAGGAGGGCTGGACAAGATCTTTGGGCTGAATGTTTGGGTTGAGCAGGCACGATTTCGAGATGTCTGGGGTTCAGGGTCTAGGACTAGGATTTAGGGCTTCAGGGTAGTTTAGGGCTGAGGGAATTTTAGGGGGCAGCTGGAAAACAACGATTCCAAAGACATACCATCCTCAACGTAGGGCTGCGCCCCTTTCTCGTCGCAACTTCACGGACGGCGCATTCTCCGTTCTCACGTGTTGTGAAAACGGTCTAGTGCATTGAGAACCTACATGCTAGCCGGAGTCCACCGCAAACTAAGGCAACCCAATCCCTGCAGAGCTTACAATTACTTGGGGTTTAGTGGTTTTGTCAAAAGTTCCCAAGAACCTTGTGCCGAAACCTCGTTTCCTGTTGCATCTGGTGACCTAGAACCTGAGAGCCTACGGCCCAGACCCCCTAACTAAGCCAAACGGCGGCTGCTGTCGTCACCCGCCCGCGTTGCGCTCACCGTGGCGCCGCTCGAAGTGCGCCGAAAGCTTTTCCTGGCGGTTTACCCTGCCCAGACGAGTTTCCACGCTTGGGTTTCGACTAGACTTCTCGAGTAAACTCGGAAGGCCTGTATCGCTCAGAATTTCGGCTCTATTTCGACCTTCAACCCAGAGCACTGCACCCTAAACCCCATGCCCTGAAGATACAGGCTCCCCGTCGCGTGCAAGCGACTGTCGTACTTCCGCTTTTGCCAGTGCTGCTGCTGCCGCTACATCCCGAAACAGCGAACACCCTAAAACTAAAGCTGCAGGCCTTGAACTTGAACCGTCGTTTAAGCTGCGAAACCCAAACCAAAACCTGAACATCTAAAATGCTCATCCACCTGACGCAAGCAAGCCCTACAGACCCCACCATCCTGAAGATTTGAATCCCGAACTCTAAAACTATAAACCCCGGAACCTCCAACCCTTCTTCGTGAACCTTCAGCTAGAACCTGAGACCCTGATCCTTGATCCGTACGCTTTCTCCCAAACCTAGCATGTTCAAGTAAGCGCGCAAGCTCACAATGCGGAACCGACAAATGTAGGGCGGTTTGGAGAGCAGAGGGGGTTCCCAGGGCAGTTACATCTAGGAAATTCTGGTCGTACTTACATCTAGGAAATTCTGGTCGTGCTGCCTGAAACTCCCATTGCTCCTAACGACATGAAAGAGGTACGGGTAGTCGGCGCGGCTGTCGCTCAACCAGAAAGCAAACCTTATCAGAAGAATCTCAGCTAGTTCATGGTTGGGATAGGGTTAAACATTAAAATTCTTATTCCCTATTGGGTTTTAAGTACCCATAAAAATGTAAAGTGCTACCCAACTATGACAAAGTCAGTAGAACCCAGGAAGCCCAATCCCCAAAATGTCTGCAGCTTGCCTGCAACCGTAAGCGAACCCTACGCCCAAAGCCACTAAACCCTACACCGGCAAAGCTTAATTCCCCAGATCCCTGCAGCTCGCCTGGGAGCCGAAGCGCCTGCCACAACCTGGGGCGGTGCAGTAGAACCAATCCTGGCTTAACTTTAACGGCTTATGTAAAGGAGTCGTTCGTTAGGCGTTGGCTTTGAAAATTAACGGCTAATGCAAACGAGCCTTGTTTAGGGCTTCAGGGTCTAGGTTTTAGGATCTGGGATTTTGAGGCTTGAGGTTTCCGCTACGGCTAAGTAAGCTTTATACAAGTGCTAAACAAGGAGATTAAGCAGCGGGGAGGAAATCAATAAGGATCCTAGTCCCTTTCGCAAACCAGAGCCTTCGGGCAACACAGGGGCCTTAATCGTGGGATAAGGCTTTGGGCGTGTAGTTCACAAAACTTATACCTACTCGGAGCTCTAGGGAACAGTAACTATTAATTACTATGGTTTCTATACTAGAATCAATTATGTGAGAAGTAGGGTTTCTGAAGCTTGGAGGTTCGGGGTGCTTGTGCATTTCACAGCATTTGATTTTGGAGTTGAGTTTGGCTCCACATGCGGGCGGCGTGCCTGCTGGTTTTCGGATTTAGGGCTGACTTCCTGCTGTTACTTCGGCAGGGTCGTTGCAGTCTTCGGGCTTCGAACAGCTGGAGAAGTTTATAGCGCTGACGGCTCAAAACGGGGTATTGCTCTACACGAAGCCATCGCCCTTTAACCCAACATTTATGTCTTACAAGACCCATCAGTAAACCCGAAACCCCTAAACTCACAAACTAAGCCGAAAAACCTAAGATTCCAGATCCCTGACAAACCAACCTGAAACCCCTGAACTCAAAAACGAAGCCGAAAAGCCTAGGTTCTAGACCCCTGACCCACGCCCTAAACCCTAAAGCCATTAGCAACCCTAAACTGTACACCTTAGACCCACAAAGCAAACCGAGTTCAAAAAATCGTTCCTCAACTTCGCTCCTTCGCAGCGCCGTCGGCAGATCCAGGTTCGGCTTCCGGCCTGGGATTAGGATGCGCAGGGTTCCTGGAAGTTCTAGGGGTTCCTTCGACTTTAGGCTTCAGGGTCTGTGTGGTTTGGGATTTGGGGTTTAAGCTTTCCAGGTCTTTTTGATTGAGAGAGGGGGGGGGGTATACTTTGAAAAGGCCCGGGAATCCCAAGGAACAAGCGAAAACGAATTACCCAGGCCCCTTTATCAAAACGGGTTGTAGTAAGACATGAGGTTGCAGGGTTGGGAATGTCGAAGCTCGGTGATTCCAAAGCTCAGGGTCCAGTGTGTGAGGCCAAGGCCCAAGGTCTGGGACTGGCTTGGACTAAAGGTTTGGTATGGAAGTTGTGACTCGGTTTGGAACTCAGGGCTGTGGTTCCTCATTTCGTGGTTGCTGAAAACTTAAGGTGGCGAGGGCTTCCAGATCTCGGGTTGGTTTGAAGCCTAAAAGAGTCTCAGTTTCGTCCAGGAGCTGGAATTCATTGTCTTAAGGTTAGCTTTCAGGGCTTGAGGGCTTCTTAGGATTCAGGGTTGTGAAGCATATGGCTTAGAGAGTTCGGGTCGGAAAGGAAGGCTGGTCCTCGGCATGAGACATCACGATTTAAGGATGTTTGCGCAGTCTTTCGGTTCCTTCCATCACTGAAGTTCTCCCACCCCACCTATTTCGAAAAGCCTACACACTCTTACACCACACTTTTCAACTTGAGATCTTAAGTCCTAAACTCCGAAGCCTCCAAGCCTTCCCTCCCCAAGCGTGGAGGCCGCGGCGACTCCGGTAGCCGGCTAACAAGCTGCTGCGACAGCTCGATCAGCTGCTGCCTGCGGAGGGTTTTAGGGTGCGTAGAGGCTGTTGGGAGGGTGGGCAGGTATTTCCGTGTTGCATTCAGGACAGCTCGATAAGCTGCTGCACGCCGAGGATGCTGGGGGGCAGGACACGGCCGTTCGTTCGGAGAGTTGCATTCAGAGCTTCCTGTGTAGTCTGAGTTGGGCAGCGGGCTTGAGGCAACAACGACTTCCCGAGAGAGGGATCGAGCTTAAGAAAGACTTCCTGATCCAATTCACACTGATCGTGTAAACAAGTTGCAGGCTCTGAGTGCAAGCATCCACGGCATGGGATTTGGGATCAGCTGATGCACTGGAGTCTACTGTTGGGCCTTACTAAACGGTTTTCTGGTACCCTTGTAGTATAAGTAAATATAGTAAGGAGCCCTAAGGAACAATATTGGTAATATGTCGGACTCCAAAATACGGCCAAGGGCCTCTGCAATGCTGTGGTCACTCCCCGTTCGAAATAAATCCGCCTTACCTTAAAAGGGATCTTATAAAGATCCACATAGTTAGGGCTAGGGCCGTAAAGAAAGGGAGTTTTATCAATCAGGGGTCTAGATGACCAGTCAGTGCTTACAGAAGCTCTGAGCTTCGCGAATTAACGCGTTCGACCCACCACACTGAAACCAAAATTCTTAAGCCCAAGAGCCCTCTGTACGGGTCTTAAGCCCCACCAGCCCCAGAGCCACAAGCACCTCTCCGAGATGTTCGCAAGCTCCTTCGGCAAGGTTTCAAGCAAATATCTCTTACAGTGCAGTGGGCACAGGCTTTAGGGGCTTTAGGGTTCAGGGGTTTCAGTTCAAGGGTTTGTGGTGGTGCCGTCCTTGCTCTCGGCAATCGTCTGCAGCAGTGCACTCCGAACCGCCTCTGCAGGGAGAGCGCCAATAGTCACAGACCCTAAGAATTCGGCCAGGGCTCTGACTCGAGGATTTAAGGCAGATTCTAGCATTTTCGATGCAGTGGTGGGGATTTGACGGGGGAAACAGCCAAGATAATCAGTTCAGCCTGAAGACTACAAGCTCTCCACGGTGTCCACCAAAAGGCTCTCCACTGGACTTGCGGCGTTCACAGTCTTGCCACGCGAGCTCGTAGCCCTAGTCTGCATTGGGAAACTCAGGATGCTGCTTTGGAACGTGGCTTGAACCTCAAGAACCCCTTGTCCTTTTCTTGCTCCTTGCGAGTGCCCAGGTTCGCTGTCGAGCTGTGTCGTTTCTTCTACTACCCTGACATCAAAGGCCTTGGGTGCCTTTTTGGGAGAAGCATAGAAAAGGAGCTGCAAAACAGATAGAACTGCACGAAAGACTCCGCACGGAGGACCCGGACAGAAGGACTCCCTGAGCCCCGAACAGCCCTCGACGCAATACGTCCGAGAGGTTCCCGCCTCAATGTCGGTGGCGGACCAGGTTGCCTGGGTGTCCAGCGAGAGGTTCGTGAGCACCTGCCGGAGCACAGAGCTTGTGAATGCAGCTTTGGTGGCTAGAAAGTTTGCTCAGGCCTCTTATGGGGCACAGTACATACAAAATATTTCACAGCCCAACAAACCTAAACTAAACAGTGCAGTATCTCCAAGAACTGTGAAGAATGGGTTCAAGTTCTTGGGTTCCGCAGCGCTCAGGATACAGAGTGTAAGATGGACATGTGCGAGTGGTTTGGAGGGCGGGGAGGGGTGTGGGGGCGGGAGGGGTGAGAGGATGAGCTGGTTTTGGAAGTCCGGTCGAGAGTTTGGGATTTCGAAGTTTAGGCAGCTTTGGACGTTTAGGGTTTCACAGTTCCCAATCCGTGCTGGGTTTCTACACCCAGCTGCAGACTGCACAAGTTGCACAATGGGTGAGAGGCGCTTCATCCGTAAACCACACAACAGCCTTGGATGATCTTCTTCGAGATTCCATACATATTATTCTTAGTTTGTTCACTCGACTTTGATTTCGTAGCATACGGACACGCGCACACACAAACTCACTAATTGGCAGGCAAAATATGTGTTTCCAGTCTTGCACCGATTTGTGTCAGCTGCCGAGCTGTAAGCACCAGTGGATGGCCAAGTCAATTCAGAGCGTGACCGGTTTTGGCTGCAAGACCTTGCAATAGCAGATGCTGGTTCGGCTTGATGCATTCCAGCAAGGTGTCCGTAAAGCTCTCCGGCTCGAAACCCGGCAAAGCGTGGCACCAGCGAGCATTGTTGATTTTGAGTTGTCTCCTCTGTAGCGAAAAGGAAATGTCACAAGCCTGAAACTCGGCTGCCGGGAACCACAGGCGTGGTCTCACAGAGGGGCACAGATGACATTATTGACTTGGCAGGAGGCTGCTCTTGTAAAAATCCAGCTCGCCCCCAGACATGCATTACCTTGGCCAGCGACCACTGGGATGACCCACTGGCTTCTCTGACGGCACGCCGAGTGTTGTCCGAAGTGTTGAACTCGACGGCAATTAGAACGCAGTTGTCCACTGTGTACCCTAGACTGTTGTCGAGCCTTTCCAAGGACATCACCCAGTCATGGTGACTGCACGTGTACTGCAGAGGAACCCCGGAGTAGAAGCAACGTCCTTCCTGCTCCAGCAGCTTCTGCATAATGTCCGCGTGCCCTATCTCGCACGGCATGCCTCTCCTTACTGCGCGTCTGCTAGCATGACCCGCGAGCCTTTTACACCTGTTTCTAAGGAGATTGGAGGACGGCCTGCCTCTGTTATGCAAGTCAGCAACCGCTTCACCGACGTCCTTTTCAAGCCCACGCAAATCTGGCTGTAAGTTCCATGCTTTGGCGACGAACCGGAACTTCTCAAGGGACCATTGGGCCGTGCCCTGGACGCGTTCTTGCCGAACACCAGGACGCATGCTGTGGTCGCTTGAGTTGAACTCAGCAGCCACCAATACGCAGTTCTCGCGGAAGTACCCAGACGAATTGCTCAAACGCTCCAACGACATGCGCCAGTTTGAATGTGGAAACTGGAGCTGCATCGGAACTCGGGAGTATGCACACCGTCCCTGTTGATGTAGCAGCATCTGCAACAAGTCTTGTATTTCTATGCTACCCGGCAGGCCCTTTATTCGCCCCCTTCGGTTGGCATTGCCTGCCATAACAGCAGCAGTTCCACGTAAAGTGCGCTGGTAGTCTAGCTGGGTTTGACTTTCACATCTTGTGCACAGACTGCATCGACCCCGAAACTCAGACGGTGGCAGGTAACGCCCGCAACGACGGCATGGCATTTCACCCAAGTCGTTCGGCCGCCTCCACGGCCTAGGGTTGGACGTTCTGCGCGGCCGTCGCTGAGCTTCAGCCACTAGGTCAGACAGCTGTCCGAGGTACCGCTGGGTAGGTGCCGCTCTTGCCATAGCCAGTTCATCTGGCCACTCGCGTTGAAGAAGCAAATGAGAAGACGCACCGCAAGCAACGAACTGCTTTGCTTGTGTACGTAGTGCCGGCATCCATATCCGCAATCCATGCCGAAGACTGTGGATCATGCTCTTTCGGACTTTCAAGCTTCGACTCTCAATACTCCTGATGCCCGAAATGCAGCAGCCGGCTTCGAGCATACCAGGCCTTAAACCAAACGCATGAAAGCCTTCATGCAAACATCAAAGCACCTTACTTCCCAGATCCTAAAGCCCAAAACACAGAATTTGCAAAAGCAGAGCTTCAGCTCCGGGCCCTCGTGTCCTATAGCTCCAGACGCAGCATCTGCCGACGTGTTATTCTCGACGCAGGATAAGCTTTTAAGCCCTAAGCAGTTTAGCCCAACTTCTAAACACTGGCAGAAGCGAAACTCATGGCCTTCACGGCCACCAGCTGCAGCAACGGGTCATCCGTCGGCGCATCGCCGAGGAGCTGACGAACAGCAGCAGGGCTTCAAGATTTTCGGGCTTTGGGGTTTTCGTAGTTGTTTATCGACGTTTATGGGCTTGATGCTTTTGAGGTTTCGAGTATTGGGCTTCGAAACTTCCTAAGTTCGGACTTGGGCCACCTGAACTCTTCACATCTCGTTTTCCCTGAACCAAATCCTGAACCGTCAATCCAGAATCCTATGCCCAGCCTGAACCCCAAACCCTGAAAACCAACTCATAGCATACTTTACTATGCTCGACTCTACTTTACTATACTATACTTTACTATACTCTACTTAACTATTTCCTGGCCTTCCCCAGCTTCTCCACTGCCGGTGTCGAGCCGGTCAGACGTGGCGTGCATTCCTCGAGCCGCCGGGGTAAAAGGCAAAACACAAGCGACAAAACGACACGGTCGACGGTCGCACCCTTCCTAGGCCGTCAACGTCTGCACACCAGTAGAGTGTCAGGCGGATCTCGGGCAAGCACCGGGTCGGCAGCTAGGTTGACGAGGGCACCGCAGGAATAGAACCTGGCATGTCAAGTCTCAAAATCCTGGGAGTTCTGCCTTGGAATTGTGAGGTTTAGGGTTCACGGGTTTTGAAGCTTTGGGGTCTTGTTTAACGGCCTCAGATTCGCGGCTTCTTGTGAATTGCTGACGGTACAGGAAGGGCAACCAACCTACGAAGGTAGACATGCTTTCGAGATCAGGGCAGGGTCCGTTGTAATCCAAGAACCTGGGCTGGAAACTGAAGCTCTTGGCATTTCAACATCCCGGAAGCTCAGTTTCCAGTTGGGCATAGTATCCCCCCTAAGATAATGGCTGCTTCGATACCCAGTAGTAAAGTAATCTTCCGCATTGTTCCAAGTCTAATTTGAACCTTCCGACCAGGATTTCCGATTTTGGGATAGCTGAGGAGTTACGCAGGACAAACCCTGAATCCTGAACCCCTTCATCCTCAACCCTGCCAGTCTTGAGATGTTCTCTGTCCGATGCAGCAAGCTGTCTCATGCATAGCTGCGCCTTGGCAGTCTCGCCAACAAAGATACAGTTGTGGACTGGGGGTCTGAGATCTACTGTACGCCAAGCCAAGTGCGGGCTTCATACTTCCCAAAGCCGGGGATATCTACCTTGGTATACTGCATACTTAACCCCCAAAGCCGGGGCTACCTATCTTTTGCTTTGCCACTCTTGCAGTTCCTATTCTTGCGTACATGAATTCCGGGTCTTTTGACCCCGGAGTCGGGGCACAAGTTTGTCCAACGTCCCACCCATCCCCCCTTCCGGGAAATTGGTTGGGATTCTCCAACCAAAGTCCTCTCGCATCTGCGAGATTTCGCGTGCACGTCGAATTTCGCCAAAATGGTCAAAAGGCGACCAAACTTCCGGCCTCGGAAAGAGCAGGGTTTTTTCTTAGTCTTCTAACTCAGGTTCATAGGGCCCAAAAGGGCTTAAGCTGTACCTCACAACCTCACAAGGCTTGTCAGGTTTTGTTTGTTGAGGTTTCGAGTTCCTCGGCCACGAAAGGTGTATGAGCTTTACTCGCAGAAGGCTTTTATGCAAAGCCGCAAAGGCAAGCTTGCACTGCAGAATCTCAACTCTTTGGTTTTTAGTTGGAACTGCGGTTTCGGGAGAAAAGAAGACAACTCAAGTGAAACCCGCCGGTGAACCCCAAACTCCGAGTTTGCCAGTTATGCAAATTCAAACCTCCGGAGGCACCTGAACTGCAAAACCAACGATGGAGCCCGGCAGCCCTGAACCCCAAAGCTTTGCAAGCCAATCGTTTCTCGTGAAGTATGGCTTCACAGCCAAACCCTAAACCCTAAACCCTAAACCTAAACCCGAAACCCTAAACCCTAAACATCTGTAAATGCTGTACAAACCTGATGGACTGCAGAGTCTGCTCCGAGACCAGCGCTTTTGCCGTCGTTTATTGCGCCTCCGTCAAGCTTTGCATCGGGGCATGCCTGGGCCGAATGGGTTTTCTGTAAATCTTCTTCTGTTCAAGATCCTTATATCATGTCTATGCCCAGGATCCTGCTGCTACTGAAGGTTTCTCTTGTTGTTTTTTTGCATTTTCTATCATTTTATTATGTTCCAAATCCTACTACATATTAGGAAGGGTTTCCATTATCCTAACCCCGATTTTTCTGTCACTTCATTATGTTCAGAAACCTACTACATATTAGAAAAGGTTTCTATTATCCCAACCCCCACACCCGAAGTTTCAGCCCGGAGCTCTGGGGCGCCGGACGCCTTGTTTGGGGTGTTTGGGTCGTGGTCGCCGAAGCCGCCGCCCTCGGTGAAGGCCTTCGAGCACCACTGCGCTTCTCTGGGCTCAAAGGCTTTGTAAGGGTTTAGGGTTTAGGGGTTTAGGGGTTTAGGGCTTAGGGTTTAGGGGTTTAGGGGTTTAGGGTTTAGGGGTTTAGGGGTTGGGGGGTTTAGGGGTTTAGGGGTTTAGGGTTTAGGGGTTTAGGGTTTAGGGCTTTGTAAGGCTCCACCGTCGACCCACCCGAAATCTACAGGAAGTTTTAAAGTTTCTTGTAACGACGTCTTTGTACACATTTTATAGAGTCCTTGAACACGTATCTACACTGAGACTCTGAGAAACTCTAAACCGTACCCTCCCCTAACCTTGACACAAGCAGAGTTTTGCCTCGTCTGTCTTCGAGTAGCCGGGCATGAGGCACTGGAACAGGCTCGTCGCCTGCTTCGGGCTTTGGGACGCAGTACTTGCACGACAGGGGCTTCCGAAAATTTGGGATCGATGTTTAAACCTAAACACTCAACTTGAGATCGATTTTCTACCCTAAGCTCTATACTCCAGGGATCGATGTTCTAACCTAAACCCTAAATTTGGGATGTTTTTCCTACCCCAAGCACTAGTCCTTAAACCCTACATCCTAACTTTGTGCTCAGGAGACGGATCGAAATTCAGACCCAACCCTCCAACCCTGACCCCCACAAGCCCCATATGGACCCTGACAGGCCTACTTTTCCACGGACTCCTTATTCGGAATTCCATAGACAATTCCTCCAAAAAGGTAAGTTTTCTAGGGTTAGTTAAGATAAGTCCGGAACCTTTGAACCCTGGGAACCCCGTCCCGAAACTCTGAAGTGGAAACCTCTGAACCCAGAATCCCCAGAGCTCCTTCCCAACGCCCTTGCGGAGCCTTGCAGCACGTCGCAAATGCCTTCCGGTGAGGGAAGACACCGTTGGTCAGAATGGAGCCTCGGTGTGTTCTCTGCTGAAACAAAAATTTGAGCTGTGACAGTGGGTTACACGAGGAGTGGAGAACAAAGATGGCTATCGAGATATTCCAAGGCTTTCTACAGCCCCATTGGAGTATGGTAAACACCATACTTCCAAAACTTCCAATAGTTTGACAAGCTTTAAGATCGAAAATCCGAGGGGGGGGGCTGGAAACCCACAAAACCGTTGGTCTGAATTCCCTAAGCCGCGAGAAGGTTCCAAATCCTGCTCAGAATGAAGGTTTCAGGGCTTGGATGTTGGGCGGTTTAGGGTTAAGGGTTTAACTTACCAGAACACTATTATTGGTTGTTGGGGTCTTAACAATAGCCTGAACGCTAAAGCCATGTACGGAGAGTCGATAAACAGTGCAAGTGACGGTCGGAACACTTGCTCCACACAGCAAAACGAAAGCAGCCAGCGGATTCAGGTGAAACTTGGTAACAACGCTACGATAATTCCGCGTACGAATCCTTTCACCAGTGCCTTAAGGTCATTGGCTGGGAGGCGGGCATTTCTTGAAGCATGTGCCCAAGTAAAGCTCCTCATCCTGGCTTTCGAAGCCGCGGTGGCACTTCGAGATTGTTAGTATTCCCATGCAAGGGTTCGTGCTCCGGTCTCCTTTGAAGGTGAGCAGAACTCAGAGATCCCTACAAAACTAAGAGATCCCTACAAGACATTCATAACCTAAAACACTAAGTAATGCAAAGAGACACATGCACCCCCAAGAGCTGTATTGCATAGAGTTGAGGATTTCGGGTGTAAGTGTCTGGGATTTGCTAGGCTTCTTCAAGGAAGGAAAGTATACAGAACCACTTGCAGAATGTCAAAAAAACCCTCAAAGAATCCGAGAAGCCCCGTATTCCCGGCAGGCGCGGCCTTCATGCAGGATCCCGGGGAATGCGGACCTGAGCTGAGCTTCGGAGGGATCTGCACCATGAGGGATTCAAATTTATGGCTTTAGGGCTTTAGGTTAGGGTTTAGGGTTTAGGGTTTAGGGTTTAGGGGGTGGGGAAGGGGGGTCAAGGTGCAGCTTTCTCTTTTTGGAAGCTCTAGGCCACACCAGCAAACTCAAACTTCCCCAGGAGCCCGAACTGCCTGCCCAAACTCGTCTTTCTCCTCACTGGCCCAAAACCCAAGGAAATGAAAGTTGAAACTTTCAGAATCGACCACCTTCTAAGAACCCCAAAAGTTGAGTTTACAGCCAGTAAGTCTCTCTCAGCGCGGCACATCGCTTGGCCCCTTCCTTTGCTCCGGCGACATCGAAACCCTGGCACGGCCTCGGCACTCGTTCAGTTTAGGTCCAGGCTTTGGAGTTACGGCCCCGGACCAGACAGTCCCCAGAGACTCCAATATCCCTAAATGAAGGAATATACCTTAAATCATGTTAGGGATCCTACTATAGTTTAGGTATATTCCTTTATTGAGGGATGTTGGAGTCTCTGGGGTCAGATGATAACTGCGTTTGAGCTTGTGATGACGACTTCACTTCGTAATACTGTCAGAGCTACAGGATTTGCCCAGGCTTGACAAGCGCGGAGGGCAAGTACGGCGGATAAGAATGCTGCAGTATCCTCGCCCTGGACCCGACACCTAAACCCTGAAACCTACACCCTAACACAAAACCCTGAACCCCAAGTCCTGTGCCTTCAACCCTAAACTGTAAAACCCCTAAACTCGAAAGAAGCCCTGGACCTGCCACGCTTGTAAGATCTTGACAGTTAAGGTTTAGGGTTTAGGGTTGTTTTAGAGAGGTGCGCCTTTTCTGTGCGTGCGACCCTGCCTGTACAGGCTTGCACTCAGACATTATCATTGATCGACCCTCAGGCAGAACTAGAAATTGCAACTGGCACATCTTCAGTAGCAGCTGGTTCCTCATTCGAGGTGGCAGCCACGACAGAAACAGATGTTACTAGAGGCATGTTAACATTGGCTCTAGCACTATTCTCCTCAGCAGCTTCAGCCGGGTTTGGGGTTTAGGGGGTAATTAAGATGTATACAACTTTATGTAACCCTTATGAAATCCTCGTAAACCCTGCATGGACACTCAAACTCAGACCTTACCACCCCAAACCTTGAGGAACCTAGAATCCGTCTACAACCCTGTAAGGCCTTAATAAACACCTGTGAACCCTGAAACCCCCGTCGACGCTGAGGCGCTGGCATCAGTGACGGGGAGCTGAGGATGGCATTGATGGCATCCGCGCTGAGGTGGCACTTGTTCCTCGGCTTTTGGTTTTTTGCTTCTTTGTAGTTGGTGTAAGTTTTTTTATGTTTTGAAAGGGTGCTTGCACGGGTTCTACAAGGATTCGTCGGCTTTTCGACAAGACTATAGGCTTATGCGGTTTCGAATTTAGGTCTGTAAGGTTCAGGGGTTCAAAGTAAAATTAAAGGGATCTGGTACCAGGGAAAAAATGGTACCCTAAGGTACCCTTGTTCCGACGACTCAATTTTCGTCAAGACATCCGAAAAACACTAAGCGCTAAAGCCTACACCCCAACTCTACCATTAAGTTTTAGCCAGGAGACACCCGCCCTAAACCCTAATCCCTAAAACCTACACCGTTACCAAACAAGCATGAGGGGTGTCCAGTCCAAACTCCTCAGGATGGTGGCGTCCATGTCCTGGTATCTGACTCCACAGTCTCAGAAGCTAAGCCAGCAAGACTCCCTTAAAATCCCTACAAACGGTGTAGGGCTTAGGGCTTAGGGTTATAAAAGAAAGACTACAGCATGAAAAAGAAGCGCCAAAGAACTACCTATGCGCCACAGAGTAACTTTGTCAAAAAGGGGCCCTGTCTGCGACCAAAGCAATACCTCAAAGAACAGAAAACACAAGTTCATTCAGAACTGCTTCCTACAGCAACTTGGACCAACAAGGAAGTTCCAAGTTGCCCTGAGAAAAGGCCCCCCCCCCCCTCTTTTCCCATGATCAATGTTAGACTGGAGCCTCAAAACGAGCCAATGCACCATATTACTGGCAAGCCAGTTCTTGAAGGCTTTAACTACCTTAACGGGGGAAAGCAGTAGACATAACTAGAGCTACTTGATTTAAAGCCTACTTCCAAGTGTTTTGATCCTTTACTGAGGCAAGACACTCGCCGCTGGAGTCCAGGGGTTCGCAGATGTGAGCAGCGCATCGGACCTCTTACTGGTTTTAGGGTTGGCTGAGAATCTACCTGGACCCCAGCAAACACCCTTTTCTAAAACCCTAAACCCTAAACCGTCCCTTTTCTAAGTGTTGGGCCAGTATTCTATCTATTTTGGAGGGCTTTAGGCGGATGGAAGGAGCTTCGGGACTAGCTCTTTGCTTGGTGGTTTGGGATAGGGGTTCCGCATTGTAGCGGGCATACCACGGACCTGGCATTTCTTCATTAAAGGGGCTCTTCCTGTTCCCAACACCCCAAGCCCTGAGGCCTAAACCCGGAAACCTCCTAAGTTTAGACTTGGGCACCTCTGAAGCCCAACACAAACCTCGAAGACGTCACCCAGACACGAAAAATACAAGGAAAGACCCGCTTATCCTAAACACTCTGAAGCGCTAGCCAAACCGAACAGCCCCTATGCTTGGATGTTCGGGACACTTATAACCTAATCATAAGCGTATCCGTAGCCCATTCATTAGTCCCTTGCTGTAGGTAGCTAGGATACAATCGGGGTATAGGTACAGTTCTTAATTGATTTTGGTATGGTTGTCCCGAATCTCCAAGTAGATCCTCAACCTAAAACGCTTAAACCCAAAACCCCCAACCCAAAAGCCTAACAAGCCCTCAACTCTCGGAAATGCGCCGACGCTCTAAGGCTCCCGCAGGCTTCATCCCTCCCGTGAGAATAGAGCACCTCGGTCAGCGATCGAGCTGCCGAGGTTTAGGACTTGGTGTTTGGGTTGAGTAGTGGAGGCTGGAGGTGCAATAGGTGCTCGGGGTGTGGCGTTTGAGGCTTTCAGGGCTTGGGTGAAAAGGCTTCGAGAAAAGGGGTTTGAGGGTTTCGTCAGCGTACCCCTGAATTCTCGCCGACATTGCCATGGCTTAGCAGCGTAACTTAAATTCCCTCAAAGAAATCAAGGCCTTGCACACCTGCTGCTGCTACCACCGCCACTCCACTAATACCATCAGTGGTAGTGGGTATCAAAGCCCCCTGTGTCATCGAAAGTTTACATTGCCAAGAGAAACTGCAAACTAATACAACAAGCTGTAGGTTCCCTACTTTATACTACACGAACCCCCAAAAGCCCTATTCTAGTTCTCCCGGCCACTACACTAAACCCAAGTAAGCCCTAGTAGAAACCCTTACAAGCCCCTCCTGAACAAAGCCCTTAAAGGAACCCTACTTGCAGTTTTTAAAAGACCCCAAATCCCTTAAAGGAACCCTATTGCAGTTTCTAAAACGACCCCTTAAAGGAACCCTATTGCAGTTCTTAAAAGGCCCCCAAATCCCTTAAAGGAGCCCTACATGCAGTTTTTAAAAGGCACCCAAATCCCTTAAAGGAACCCTATTGCAGTTTTTAGAGGCTCCCAAAATCTAAGCCGCACAGAACCCGACTGTCTCAGCCGCCCGCTTGCTGTAGCAGAGACCTTCGAACTGCTCCTGGATGTGGCTGCTTTCGGTTTAGGGTTCAGGGGTTTAGGGTTTTGGGTTTAGGGGTTTGGGGTTTAGGGGTTTAGGGTTTAGGGTGTAGGGTTGAGGGTATCCCATTTGAGTCCCCTTATAGTTCTAGTAGAATAAACACCAAAGCCAAAACTCTATGCTAACCTTTCAGGCCGCTGTGTTTCTTCTTTAACTTAGTCTGCCTTTTCAGGGCTCTAACGGGCTTTCATGGCTTCCAGAGCATAGATTTCATAGATTTGGGGCCCCGGGCCTATCCTTTAAGGTTCGGGGCTTGGGGTGTAGGGCTTGGCCTGCTTAGGGCTTACGTTTTGTGGGTTCCTTGCAGGGTTCTTCTTAGGGCTCCTTCTAATTGAGGGTTCCTGTAAGCATTGCAGGGAGGGATCCGGGTCTTGGGGAAGTTTTCATGATGGCTTCTGATTTGACTCGGACGCTCGAAGAGCTTGGCATGATGGCTGCGACGACCCCCAGAACGCCCAGATTCATGTCAAGACAACTAAACCCCTGACCCCAAACACCCGCAACACTAAATACCAAAGCCACCACACAACCCACAGAAGCCTCTGTGCTGCAAAACACTCTAACTCCAGACCCGAAGTTGGTGCTTCTGGGCTGGGTGCTCGTTCAGACAGCGCCTTCCAGTGGTCATGGTCCCGGTGGTGTACGTCACACTAGAATCGTAGCACCCTCCACACAGCAAGTATTGAGCCCCGAAGCCCCCCAACCCTCAAGGTCTCGAATTTGAGCCCGCAACCCTGGGAAACCCAACACCTCGTCGTCGGCGCAGGGGTTCGAGTCGTGGAGGTTCTCGTGGGGAGCCAAGTGCCCAAGGTTCCTCGTTTTTCAGATAATCTTTTATTTTTAAAGTGTAATGCACTTTTGACTCTTCAGATAGGGTTACGGGTTTAGGGTTTAAGGGCTCAGGGTTTAGGGGTTTACAGCTTTCAGGATGTCCGGATTTTGGCTTCACAGGCTTTTTGGGGGGGCGGGCTTAGGGCTTCCGTGCTTAGGGTTTCCGTGGTTTGGCTCATAGGCCTTTTTGAGGGACGGTTTAGGATTGAGGGTTTAGGGTTTAGGTTTTGGCAGTTTTGTGATAAAGCTGCGCTCGGGAACTCGAATT
This sequence comes from Symbiodinium sp. CCMP2592, assembly GCA_905221615.1. Taxonomy (NCBI): domain Eukaryota; class Dinophyceae; order Suessiales; family Symbiodiniaceae; genus Symbiodinium; species Symbiodinium sp. CCMP2592. The sequence goes on from CAJNDT010006138.1 coordinate 299,162, forward strand.
CCAGCTTCTGTTTTGAATGTTGCAGGTTCGGGGTTCAGGATTTACGCAAAAACCTAATCCCTCAACCAGGATCCCTAAATCCAAAACAGCACATGCTCCGTGTCCTGATCCGCTAACTCCCAACACTACGAAGCCCTGAGAACCTATGACCTATGAACGCTCTTTCTATATAAACAAAAGTACGAATCCACATGAACGCATCTACAGACATTGTACACCCTTGCAAGGCCCTACTTATAAAGCCCTTACAAAAATTGTATAACTCCCTCTGAAGCCCCAAAACGTTGTGAAAATCCTAGACAACCTGATAAGCTAGGCGCCTGAGCAGCCACCCTTGTTCATACTTTTTGGTTTAATAAAGGGACCCAGCAATGGAAAGGCAGAGGGTACTACTCAGGAATGGAACCCTAGTGAAGCCCTAAGCAGCCAAAACTGAGGCGATGGCCCCTCGAAAGCACTCTGAACGGTTTGCTGTGCCGCCCTTGGCTGGGCCGGATTGTCTGAATCAACCCTCCGGGGGTTTGCTGGGGTTTTGAAGTTCGGGTCGGGATCCAGGGTATCGGGTTTAGGGTTTGTCTGTTGAGAGCAATAAATTACAGTCCCATCATGCTAAGGAATGCGAGCAATTAGTTGCACATCCCGATATTTTGTGATAACTTCTCCCCGAACTCCTTAACAGTCAGCAAGAAATTTGGGGGTTCGTGGTTTTTGGGGTTGAGTTTTTGTTTTAAAGCTTGGGGTTTAAGGCTTAGGGATAGTTTGAGTTTGATGCTTAGGATGTGTGGAGGCAGTCATACGTCAAATGGGTCCATTGTAGACACAAGCCAAGCACAAACATGAACAGGATATAATTGATGCGGCGCAACTACCCTGCTGCTGCTGCTGCCGCTAGCTTGTTGCTTCGACTGCACCATTGGTGAGCACGATGGCGAACTCATGTTGATGCAGCTTCGGATGACGAGCATGGCGATGCCAAGAAGGTCTCTGACCACGCTGCTCGCGCCTGGCTTGAATTGCCTGATCTGAAAGGTCCAGATCCTGCAATATGTCAGACTCAGAGTTCTCCACGTCACTACCGAGGATCTGTTCCGGCTGTCGTCTTGCCGCATGGGTGGTTGTCAAAATTAGGGTCCCTTTTGGGTACCCTAAAGAGTAGGTGCCGTGTTAAAATAGGGACCCTAATTTTGACAACCACCCACATGCACGCCAGGCCCGGGACCACCAGGGCCACCAGGGCACCAAGGATCATCATCGTCATCGTCTCCGTCTCCGTTGTCTCCGGGCTCTCTCGGATGAGGAGCTTGTGATTGCATATGGGAGTTTCCGAAAATAGGGCACCCTAACATAGTACCCAAATGGTAGGATCCTTACTATAAGGACCCCGAATAAGGTATCCCTTGTTTTCGGAAACTCTCATAATATCCTTCCACTTCATGCTCTTGCCGGCGAACGGCCTTCTGTAGACTTTCAGCTGCTTCACCAACATCACGGAAGGGGCTACCTTAAACACACAAAACCTCGAAAACTGGAGAAGAAACACATCCAAGCCAAACCCTAAATAGCTCTATCTGAATCACCCAAGCCATCGAAAACCGAAAACTTCGGGAGCTTTGTGACCCCACACCCGACATCAACCTAATGCGTCAAATCCAAGCCCTAAACTCTGAAACCTTCAACCGCTTATCTTACATTAAGCTTTTAGTGCTTTCAAGGGCCCCTAACCCCTAAACCCAGACTCCTAAAGCCCCTAAACTCCCCAACCCTGAAGCTCTGTGCCGGTGAGAGGCCCCCAAACCCCCAAACCCCAAACCCAGACTCCTACTACCCCCAAACCCCCCAAACCCTCAGCCATAAATCTGCAACCCTGAACCCTAAACCAGAAACCCTGACTCCTAAACACATAAGCCCCAAACCCCGAAGCTCTGTGCCGGTGAGACCCTCAGCCCTAAACATCTAACCCTGAACCCTAAACCAGAAACCCTAACTCGTAAGCCCCAAACCCCGAAGCGCTGTGCCGGTGAGAGGCCCCTAAACCCCAAACCCCTAAACCCTAAACCCACACCCCAAGCCCCAAACCCCGAAGCTCCGTTCCGGTGAGAGGCTGCTTGTTCGCCTGAGCGGACGCACCCCAGGCCTGCTCGGCCGACTGCCTCAGCGAGCGTTTTTTTTTGTAGGGCTGGGTTTGGGGTTTAGGGTATTCATGGGCATCATTAGGTTTAAAGGGCTTTTTAAGGCTTTCAAAGTTTGTAGGGTGTTTAGGGATTAGGGCGCCCCCTTTGTAATTTACCGGGTCATTTCCGCCCACCCGCATATTCAAGCTGGGCCATGAAGGGGTTTAGGGTTTCAGCATTGCTGCCAAGGGCATTGCGAGCATCAGGTTTTACAATTGAAGTCGTCGGGGCTGCAAATTAGAAAATGTAGGGGTCATAGGGGCGGCTCATAGGGTAGGGATGCTCATAACGGGGTCTTCAACTTTACGACTTCACAGAGGCCTGATCAGGATTTTGTCCGGGTTTCCGGGCTTCGTAGAATTCCAGTTTCGGGTTTCGGTGTTTAGGGCTGACAGCCTGTTCCCGGACCCCCGGGAGGATCATGGGATTAGTAGGGTTCCTTTAAGGGATCCTTTAGGGTTTTTACGGTTTAGGGATCTATAAGGGAAAGTGGATCCCCTAATTTGGGGCCCTATACTACTAAGGGCAATTTATAGGAACCCCCGATAAAGGGATCTACTTTGTGGATCCTCCCGGGGATCTGGGTTGCGGTGGCTGCGCCGCGAGGAGAGCTCATGCTGGGCTGAAGGCTGGAGAGTTACGTTTAGTTGCAAGTGTACTTTCATAGATGTCCAGCTCCTCATCAAGGCCAGCATACTCAGCGCACAGTTATGCCGTCGCACAAAGAGAAGCGCTGAGATAACAGCGTTCAACGCCAATTCCTTACGCACCGCCTCCCGGGCCTCCCCTGCCGTGTTGCCGATGAATGCGCGCCGAGCGAACACCTCGAGCATCTGGATGTACGCCGTCTTTGCCCAGAACAATTTGATGAACCACGGCGGCACACCACGCCGTGGTCGTAGTAGACTCTCCCGCCAAGCCGACTGTTTCGAGATACTGGAGTCGCGTCTTGAGCCGATCGATTTCCTGCGACTCCAGACACGGGGATGCCGCTTGCAGTTTCAAGGTTTACAGTCTCGGAAGCACGAGCGGCAGGCAGGCCGGGTTCAGGCGCAGCAGCGGCTCCAACATGACACGTACCGGAGTTCCACGACACGAGTGTGAGCCACCCGTTTGCATCCCAATGCCATCGAATCTACGTTTCTGATCTTCGGCATCTTCGCTCCTGGAGATCACATTTCTGTGGGACCTCTAGAGCCTAGATAGGAAACTACACAATCCGTATACTAAACCTAAGAGTAACCTAGGAATAAAAAGGGTGCCCTTTTTGGTTTAAATGGGGTTATAAGGGAACCTAACCTCTAAAAAAGGGAATAAGGGCCTACTCTGGGTCCTAGTATAAGCCCCCGTCAAACCACCTTTAAACCCTACAGAAGCCCTATCGGACACTGCAAAACCCGCCAAGCACGGTGTCAACACCCATGAAGGACAACCTGAAGAGGCCCTAAACCAGGAGCTCAAGTCTAAGCCTTATACCAGTTGCTGGCAGACCCCAAGATCAAATTCAAGCCCCTACACAGCAAAGTGCGGCCAAAGCTCGACGATCCAAACTCCTCACATAAACCCCTATAGTGCCCCAGAAGCCCCAAATCCACAAGCTCCTGAAGCCCATAACCACCGGAACCCAAAAAACTCAAAAGAGCCCGGAAAGACCAGGATCCCGACATGGTCTGACCTGAGCGTGTAGGGCTAAGGGCCCAGGGACTCCAATATCCCTCAATTCCAGGAATATTCCTTAAATCACATTAGGGATCCGACTATCATGTATGGTATATTCCTTAATTAAGGGACATTGGAGTCTCTGGGGGCTCAGGGTTTGGGGCTACATTGCGGCTTCCTGTGTCGGTTCCTTGACGGGTCTTTGGGCTCAGGGCTTTGGGGGTTCTGGTTTAAAGGGCTTGGGCCTTTTAAGGGGTAGGCTTGGTTTAATTTTAGTGCATACCTGGTCGAAAGTTTCGGGCTTGGGGTTTCGAGATTTGCTAGGGCTCAGAACACTCAGCCGGTTTAGGGTTTTGGGTTTAGGGTTTAGGGTTTAGCTACAGTGCTTCCATGCTGTCCTTGAACCCGGAAGCTTCATGTGAACTTGTCTCGGCAGCGTAGCCGGTTGTGATTTCAGCTCGGCGGGTGGAGGATCAAAAAAATACAACGGATCAAAAACAAATTTGGGCCCAACCAATCAAAAAAAATAGGAAGGATCAAGAAAAACTTAGGGTTTGGGGATCTGCTGCAAACAATAGCACGGTTCCTGGGAATAGCGGATCAACAAAATTTAGACAGGATCAAACACAGATTAAAAGATTTCTGTCAGTGCGATTTCAATAGTCCCGGGTCGGAACTGTGCGAAACCATGGCGTCAAAGCCAGAAAAGCGCGGTACAGCGTAGAGTCGTAGAGGGTTCGAACGGTTGGTGTAACCAGCTCTAAACAGCCTTAGTTGCCAGGATGAGATTTCAATATTTCAGAGTCGTTTGCGAAATCATGGTGTCAAAGCCAGAAAGGCGTTGTACAGCGTAGAGGGTTCGGACGTTTGGTGTAACCACGGTTGCTGGCCATGGCTGCGTGCGCAGAAACAGCATTATAGTTGAAAGGAATGAGCCTGCCGCTTGTGGCCGAGAAATCAAGAAGCCGGAAGCTACTAAGCCAGGAAATCAACGAATTGCCTCGTAAGTCATAAATGTGTTGTTGATACTTTTTAATGTTGTTTGATCCGTTTTAAATTTTGTCGATCCTTTTTAAATTTTTTTGACCCCTCTCACAGCTCGGCAGTCAGACGGATCTGCCTCGCAATGATTGCGCTCGTCAGGATGAGAGCAGGGAGCTGAACTGGCAGCAACATGCCGCATTTTCTCGCATGCCTCTTGACATGCCTTCATCGCCACCGTTGTGCCCATCGTCTTCGAACACGACACACACACACACACACACACACACACACACACACACACACACACACACACACGCAGACACACTCTCTGTGCGGCATGAAGGGTTTTTCTTTTTGTACGACGAACACATGAGTCAGGATCAACCCCTAAGCCCTATACACCCAACATTCAGAGCCGAACATGTAACATGTCCATGTGACTATAAGCTGCCAGCCCCAAACCTTATAGAAACCGGGTACTCCGTCCGTAAAGCCGAAGCCCACAAGCTCACGCCCAGCACCTTAGGCTTGAACCTTATGCCCTCAAACCCTAAACCCCTAAATCCTGAAAACTAAACCGCTTAACCCTGAACCCTAACCCCTAAACCACTAAACCCTGAACCCTGAACCCCGAAACCCCCAACCCAAAATCATAGGCTGGAAGCCTTGCTCCCTAAAGCCGCAACCCTGAATCCCAATTGCCACATCTAGGTTTAGGGTTTATAAGGTTGGTTTAGGATTTAGGCGTTCTTGGGTAGCCCCTTTATAGTGAGAGTACCCTTTTTCCTAGTATTCGGTTTCAAGAAGGGGACCCTCAAATAAAAAGGGCGGCAAAAGCATATTACATCTGAAGCAGGCTTGCAACTTGCAGCCTACATGTCTCACCACAGCAGACAGACTCAGGGAATAAAGTTTAGGGCACTCTGGCGTTCATTACACCTCACGATCACCTAAACTCTGAACCCATACCAGGACCCCCGCAACTACCCTCTGTTATACCCTAAACACCCACTATCAAGGACCACAAGGGCTTTATAAAACATATACACACATTCATTTAGTTATGTACTGGTTTGTTTGGCGCCTGTAGGGCCCTGTAGAAACGCATATGACCACCCCATACAACCCCGTAACCTGAAACCCTCAACGCCCTCTGAAACCTGTCCTTGCAGCTTAAACTCGAACACCCTGAAGACCTTAAAGCCTAAACCCCAAACCCCTACAATCTTTACTATATGAAAAGTTATGTAACACTCTATTGGGACTACGATCTCGCAGTTGCAAAGCACTCGGCTCTACAAACTAAAGCCCCAAAAAATGCCAAATAGCCTAATGTAATACCCGAAGTAGTAGGATCCTTATTATAAGGACCCCCAAAAAGGTGCCCCCCGCCAATGTTCGGAAACTCCCATATTATCAATCCAAAGTCCTAAACCCTAAAACTTTTCGCTGGGGATCTCACTTGTTTGCGTTATGGCCTCGGCTGAATCGAGTCGTCGGCTTTTCGGGTTTAGGTACAAACAGACAAGGTGTTAGGGTTGCGGGGTTCCCTAAACCCTAAATCCTAAACCAGCTTCCGGTTCCAGGAAGGTTTGGTCTGGGTTTGCGTGGATTAGGACTGAAGCCTTTCCTGCGAGACAGTTTATTGACGGGTTTAGGGTTATGCAGGGGTTTGAGGGCTTGGGAACTAGGGCTTTCGGGCTGAAAACCTCTGCAGAGTCTAGGGGTTGAGGATTTGGGGGTTTAAAGTCCGGATAGGTTTAGCATGTCGGGATTGGAGTTTTACGGCTTTAATCTCGGGCAGTGGTTCTTCGAGCGGCGGCGCTCGGGCAGCGGGTCAGGTCGTTTAGGCTCGCAGCTCTTCACCGCACTTGACAAAATCTCACAAGAATGGTAACTGCCTAAGACGTCCAGCACCTTCCTACAAACAGCCGGCTGCCACGGTAAGTGCTCATTCGGCAAATCCTGAAATTGGCTCCACTCTGGTACTGTTCTACCGGAGCGAAATGCAAAACCTCCAGGACAGTCGCCCAAGAAGAATCAATGCAATCCAAACTTCAAAACCCTAAACCCCCAAACTCTAACCCTCTAAACCCGACAAGTTTAGGGTGTGGGGTTCAGGATTCAGGTTGTAGGGACTACTTGGAGGATCATGGGACTTAGTAAGTAGGTTATAAGTGGGGTTATAAGTCCCCTAAGTGGGGTTATCCTAAGTATAACCTACTTATAACCTTACTTACAAAGTCCCATGAGCCTCCAAGTAAGGGGGCAGATTGAGACCCGCACCTGTCCAGCTTGCTGCTTCATCGCTTGGGCAAACTTCTCACCCATGCCGTTGAAGTCCTCGCGCGTGGCTTCGTTAGGATTTGAAGTTTACGGTTCCGGCGAAAAAGCTCCCTGAATCCTAAGCCCCTAAAAGCAAACCCCAAAAATCCGAATCCCGAACCCGGACCTCTCAGCTGCGAACCCCCCTTTCCTGAGAACAAATCGGGCACCTGGTTCCCAGAGACGGATGTTGGAGTCTCTGGGTTTACACTTGCGAGACTATTCTGCTCCGCTCAGGTTGACCATCCCGAAGCTCGAAACCCGAGGCCCGAAACTTACCTCTGGTTACTAGGGAATAGGGCTCCTTTAAAGGGATCGATCGGGTTCCTTTAAAGGGATCTATAGGGGTTTAGGGTTCCTTTTTTGGGATACTATGGGATCTTTTGGGATTCCTTTAAAGGGATCTATGTGTCTAGGATTTAGGGGTTTAGGGGTTTGGGGGTTTTGGGTTCAGGGCCGGGTAGGCCTGGCTTATCTTACCTCTGGTTAGTAGGGAATGGAGGCATGGGGTACAATTATAACTATAACTTATAACTGCTATTACTACCATTCTTCCATTCCCTACCAACCAAAGGTAAGGAACATCATAAACTGTGCTCTTGTTGAGGAAGTTACTTTTCAGTTACCATCATAGGGATCTATAGTAAATGGTTGATATGGTTTCCCTGTCATGGTTACTGACTAAAAGTTCCCCAACAAGGACCCAGGAAACCCCAACACCCAACACCCTAAACCCCAAGCCCTGGATCCTGATCCTGAACCCGAAACCCAAAATCCTGCACCCCAAACCCTACATCCTGCACCCAAGCACCCTAAACCCAGACCCTAAATCCAGTCCCACAATCCCTAAACTAAACCTCAAACCCCTAAAACTCGAAGATGCTAAACCCTTACCCCCAACATAAGAACAGCCTGCAATGCAGCGGTGTCCTCGCCGGAGAGCTGAATTGTGCCCGCGGCCTGCTCTCTCTTGCAACTAATGTGACTGACGTCAATTTTGTTGAAGGGCTTATGGTTTAGGGTTTAGGGAGGGTTTTGGATGGGTTCGGGATTAGTCATTGGATTCAGAGGTTAAGTCGGTTAGGTTTCGGGGTTTAGGGATGCTTTTCAGCTGGTTCGGTTTGGTCAATGTCATGTCTTGCGGGACCCAGGACCCCATGTCCTAATTTATAATTAAGGGAGGCTTTGGGGCAGTATTGGTAGTTGTTCTTACCCCTTATAATGCAGGCATTTGCACTAGATCTGAGAAAAAACTACACCCTCGAACCCCTATCCTTCACCATTTCTCTCCCTCAGAGCTTGCGAATTTCCAGGCTCAGGGACACCCTAAACCCTAAACCCTAAACCATCCTTTTAGGGCTCAGGCTTTTGGTTTCAGGGTTGATGGCAGATTGCGGGTATGGGGGAAAATTCGGAAACTGCAGGCTCTTGCAGCACGAACGTCCAAACACAAGAAACCCCTCTGAGAATCTATTGGGGTTTAGGGTTTAGGATTTAGTCCAACTCAAGGGTTAACTTCAGCGCATGTTGTTGCAGAACGTCTTACAGCATAGCGGCCAAAAAACATCAATATTTGTAGTTTGCCTAAGCCGATATCAACCTGTGTGGTGTCTTCAATCCGACTGAATAAACTCCTCGTTGGAAAAAAATTCCGATGGGGTTTTTGTATGATCTTGTATTCTAACAACAACCACAACAGTTCTAAAGGAGAGTTCAGAATATGTTCAGATTAAGGCCCTGAGGGGGTTTGGAGAGCAGGGGTCGACGTTAATTAACGCCCTAGCTTTAAACACCTACCAACGTTGTATTAACCCGTAAAAACGCGCTTATGGATCTACATCTACAAACGCCGTATATCAAAAAAGGATCTACATTGACTGCTAAGGAGAAGCTCGGCTGAGGCCCGGGCGTTGTGCAGTGACAGGTGGCTAGAGCCTCGCGGACGGCTCAAACTGTTTAGGGGTTGGCAAGGGCTACGGATTCAGGGCTTTGTAGGGTCCAGGAGGAGCGTTTAGTGTTCAGGGCCTGGGGGCTTAAAGACTTAGGGATCGTGAAATTTAGGAGTTCAGGTTTGCAGTGGTTGCCGGTTAGCCATGTAAGGTTTATGGTTTAGGGCTTTAGGTTTGCGGCTGTGGAATACGGGATGGGATTCAGGAGCGAGGGTTTCTTTCGGGGATTCGTGGTTGAGATTGACTAGCTTAGGCGTGGGGCTGAAGGGTAGTTTTTTTTAGAAAAAAAAGTGCAATGGCTCCTTTCTGTGCACGAGCAGGCTCGAGCAGGAAGTTGCCTGCCTCAAGGGTTTGGGGCCTAGGGTTCACCGTCAAGGTTTGAAAGGGGCTATGAAATCTTTTTCAATAGCCAGGCCCGAAACACAACTGAAGATACAAAGCAGTTCTCTCATTGCCCCGTGCCTAGTTAAGTCTTTACTTTCGGTTCTCAGCTGTGGGGTCGTGGGCGTTGGTTCTGTGGGACAGAGTTCTACGAACAAGGAGCTCCTCGAAGCCTCTCCTCTGACACAATGTCTGCATCTGCGCAGTGACCAGCAGTGCTTGTGCGCGCGCGTGCACGCAGTGAGGTGGCTTGAGACGCGGGATCTAAGGTTCCTAGAAGCCCCTTACAGGTGGGTAGTTCTTCTTCCATAGTACTCCCATAAGACCCCCTTTACCTTATAGGAGTGGTATGGGAGGCTTATGGGAGACTACCCACCTTAAAACTACCCACCTGTAAATGGCTTAGAGTTCCGGGCCGGACAGAGCCCTGGGAGCCCTAAGAGTTCCCAAAGTGCCTGCCACCTAGTCGCTGCTTCCTCTGCTTGAAGATCTCGGTGGCCTTCTCCTTTCCGTGTCTTCCCAGCATCTGCTGCCAGTCACTGTTCTGGCCTTTTCTGACCATTCCGAGTGGGTTTAGCAGCATGTGTTTTGACGACTTCTTTAGCCTCAGCAGCATGTCCACTAGAGTCAGGGAGCCCTCACCGAGACCCCTGGTAGAAAGGACTAATGTAAGGGCCCCTAGTAAGGGCCTTAATAATTAGACTAGGGTTTTGGGGGTTCCTGATTATACTTATAGAATAATGTACCCCCAAACCCTACGAGTATTCTAACTATTGAGGCCCCTACATTACAGGAGCTAGCCTTGACGGTTTGAGGTTTGGGGCTTGAGGGTTTAAGTGTTAGACTGGGGTCTTTAGAGGTTTGAGGGTTCAGGGTTACGCACCTAAGCCCTTAACCCTATGACTCCCATGACTTCACTGTAAAACCAGTCTCAGATCCTATACGAGAGCTGACTAATCTCAGTTCCTCATGCCGGTAGAGGTTTAGGGTGTAGATATGCCCCCCAGCCCCGGACACGTTACAATTGGGATAGGGTTCTGGGGTAGAAGTCTACAAGGCCCAAACAAGGGGATATTAGTACCAATTTGCAAAGACCACCAACCCTAAACCCTAAACCCCAAACCAAACACCCTAAACCTTTAACCGCACTACTTCCTCAAGAATGAGGCAGGACCTCGAATCCCGGGAGCCTGAACCCCAAAGGCCTGCTTGGAGAGCCATCTGCCGAGTGAACGCCGCAACGCCTTGGAAGTTTACAGTAGACCCCAGAAAGTTGGAACATCATTTTCCTCATGCCCTGAAGGTAAAGCGTAAGGGATCCCAGCACTAATCATCTTAAATCCATGTTCCAACTTTCCGGGATCCAACATAGGCTCTGGCGGCATGTTTCCATTCCTGATTTTCTTACTCTTTCCCTTCGTTCCGATTTGTTAGTGACTACCTTGTTTTTGGGGTTGATTCAAACCTTGCTGACCAACACATGGCTTGTTTAGCGTACCAGTGCTTGTCAGATTTGGAGTGCCTGTTACAGGTGCGAAAAAAGTACAAGTGGGCTTGGAGATTGAGGCTTTGGTTTAGGATCTACAGTTCACCCAAAAAAGGCTCCTTGCAAAAGGGATGTGTGATTTTAGGGACTTTGTTGGGGAGCCACTGGACCCAAAACCCAAAACAAGACGTAAATCCAAACGACCCCCGGCCCTGCCCTCTGACATGGGATCCTTTACGGGTACTATTCCGGGGGGTTGGGAGCTCGTAGGTTTCGGGAGGCAGCGAGCCGGGCCTAGGATGCGAGATATTCCTGCAATCGTCTCTTAATGTCTCTGGAGCTGGGTTTGGGCTTGGGGCCTCGGGTTTGGAGTTTAGGCTTTAGGGTAAGGGTTTAGAGTTTAGGAGTTTTGGGTCACGGGTTTAAATGATTCCATACCTTTGGGGGGTCTTCGGGACCAGATAATCAGGCGACGCGCAAGACCTTTCGCAGGTTACTGACGTGCTCAAGATTGGCAGTGTATCGTACCGCCGCATCCATACTTCGAGCGATTCGTCGTCGTGGTGCATGCCAAGCATTGGATCCTCCCCATATGCAGAGTCGAGATGTATGCATGCGCAATCCGCCCGAGACGCGGATTGAATGCGCAGTGTATCAGCATCGTGTGCCTCCAGCCGGACATAAGTCAGCACTCCCACTTGTACCCGTCTGCATGCCACAACGCATGAACGAGCGTCCTCATTCTCGCCTGTCGACCTGTCATCACGAACCCTAAACCCTAAACCCCTAAAGGATCTTCAGGACTCAAGGGTTAAGGGTTATAAGGGTTAGGGTTTAGGTTGGAGGGTGCTTCGCAGCTGTACCGGCAAAATACTCAGGACTCCCCAAACCTCTATTCTACTTAGCGGATCATGGGACTTAGTAACTAGGGTTATTATTGGGGTAGCTATACTTATAATTACTTATAGTCCCAGTTAAGGGACTTAAAACTATAGTTACTAAGTCCCATGATCCTCCAAGTAGTCCGGCCCTGAAGACCTTAAAGCCCCAATCCTAAACCTCGAACCCCAGCACCGAGGCTGTGGGAAAATGGCTCAGTGCCCTACCCAGGACGCCCGCTGCAGCAGCCTAGGCCGAGCAGGCTCAGTTCTGCTTGTTGACTTAAAGGGAGTTGCTTTTGAGTGCGATGGACCTTCGGAGCTGCAGAGGCTTAAAGGGAGTTTAGGCTTGAGGGTCTGGGGTTGAGGGTTCACGCTTAAACGCTTATATATGTTGAACCCCAAAGCCCCAAATCCCATTCGAATTTCATACGTGGTCTTTCGTTTTGTTAACAGGGGCTTCATATGAGCCTCGAGTCGCACCCCTCGTGGGCGTGCGGAGGTTAGGGCAAACGGTTTAGGCTTTGGGGCGTGTTTTGGTGTTTCGGCGTCTGGGGGTTACAGTAAACTCCATAAAATTGGAAACCGGATTGAGGCCAAATAGTGCTGGGATCCCGTGTACGTTAAGGATTGAGGCTATGGGGTTTCCAACTTTTGGGCTTCTACTGTATTAGGGTTCAGTACGGACAGTTCGGACAAGAGTTCGTGGATTCTCCCTCCGCGCCATGACTGGCAGCGGGACAGGGAGGTCTGTGCCTGACTTTAGGAGGTTTGGGGAGGGGGAGGCCTTAAGGGTTCAGGGTCCGAGAAGCAGAGAGTCTCAGACAAAGACGAATCCAAGCTTCTTGTTCTACAAAACTACACGCTCAACCCTAAGACCCGGCCCCAAAGCACAGCACCCGAGGTTCTAAACCACTCCTAAATCTCGGAACTTGATGTCCCCAAATCTTGACCGAAACCCCTTGCCTTAACCCAGCTAGCAGCCAGAGTGTCCTCCTCGCTCTTTGCCCCAGCCCTCCGAAGGACACATACACACACCCGACCTAAACCCAGAATCCCCAGAACAACCACCTAAACCCTGACCCTACCTACAGTCTCCATTTCTGGTTCTTTTTGGGGTACCTTATCAGATGCTAAATGTAACATTGGTTAAACCAAGAAAAGCCAATGGAGACCATTGTAGGTAAATCTTACCCTAAACCCTGAATGCTAGATCCTAAACCTGAGCCGCTCTGGATCCCCTCGGGACCGGGCTGCAACCCGCAGCCACAGGCCGCGCCCGCCTGAGGCGACTGTCAGGGCTTAGGGTTTAGGGTTTAGAGTTTAGGGTTTAGGATTTGGGGGTTTAGGGTCTAGGGTTTAGGGTCTGGATTTTTGGTTTAAGGGTTTTTTATGGTCTAGGGACTCGTTTCTCTCTATAGCGAGCCCCGGAAAAATTTCACATGGATTGGAGATGATTCGCGCCAGGATCCTTTTACTGTACCTCAAGGGTATGAGGATAGTCATGTTCAAATCTGCCGGCTTCTACGGCAGGGCTGTATGGTTGTTTATGGGTGGTTAATAAAAGCACAGGGGTCGCTAGAAGACTTTAACCCCTGAACACGAATCCCGGAACCCCTCAGACTCAGAACGTGGTCAGAACCCTACACACCCCTAAACCCTACTCACAGAACCGAAACCCCCAGCCCAAATTCTGAGGGCCCCCGAGAGTATGAAACAAAAAAGGCAGTCTAGCCCTTATGGAAACCCATAAAAACAGCTTTAAAGGAACCCCTACCCCTAAACCCCAAACCTAATTCACACTAACTCTATATAGCAAAAGAAAATGATAACAATATGAACACTACTACTACTACTAATAATAAGAATACTAAATAGTGATGATAATAACAATAATAGTCATAATACGGAGAATATACATAGTACTAGCAGCAATGATACTACTCGCTCAAAGGGAGTCACTGGGAAGCCCCACGTTGCTCGGGCTGGCTTCCCATCTCCTTCAAGGGTTTCGGGTCTAGGGTTTACGGTTCAGAGAATTTAGGGTTAGGGGCCTAGGTGGTTATGGCTTGGGTCTAAGGGTTTTGTTGGGTCTTTTTGGTTTCAGTGCTTCATGTCAAGACGACAAACGTGTTCCCAAAGATTTCAAGCTAGCTCTTAGAGGCCTTTAGAGGAATTGTGTGTGGGCTCAGGCAGTTTGTTGTTCCATCTTAGGGTTGGGCGAGGGTGCCGACAAGTTTGAGGATCGGGCTTAGGGTTTAGGGTGGTGTCGGGTTTAAAGGCTTTCGGGCACATATTGCTCATAATGCGCACTCTAAATCCAAACTCCACGTACTCCCGCCCCTCCCCCCCTCTTCCCATAACACGCACTCTAAATCCAGACTCCATGTATCCCGGCCCCTCCCTCCCTCCCCACTAAAAAACACTCAAAAACAAACACTTAGATGCTGAGTTCATAAGCCCCAAAGAGTGTACACTTTCAGTTCTACAATGGGTAATATTATCCCCAAGAAGTGTAAAGTGTATCACTCAGCTACTAAGGCCTAACATAATATCATAAATAGTAGGATCCTTATTATAAGGACCCCAAAATAAGGTACTCCTAATGTTCGGAAACTCATATCCACTCAGCTACAAAGAACAGCGCACGCGCGCGAAAGAAAGTCCTCCGCTCCCTCCGAGAGCTCGGAAAGCAGATGACCGGCTTCCTGCCAAGGCATTGGAGTGCACAGCACTCGGACTCCTCTAAGGAAGGATCCTAGAGAGTATGTATATATATATATATATATATATGTGTGTGTGTGTGTAAATATGTATATATGTATAGACTAGAAAGAATGCAACCTAGCAAAACACAGCGGGTAGGGATTTCGTACCAACTTTCACTCGTCCTGGTTTTCTGGTGCCGTAAACCCTGAGCCCGCAACCCTAAACCAAGGTCATGCCCAAGAAACTGTCGCGGGGTTCCATCCGCTAATGCTTTGGTCCCGAACTTTGGAGTTTTAGTCGTAAGCCTGCACGGCTATTCGAGGGACTTTAATAGGCGTTTACAAGGCCTCAGGTGGCAGGGACTATAATGTGGGCTTCATTACCGCTGTGTAGGTCGAGGGTTTGCGGTTGAATTTTAAGCTCCAACTGTAGTTTATGTGCAGACGGCTCATTTTAAAGTGTCGACGTGGCGGGGTTATAGTGCCAAGGAAGACGTTCCACACCCGCAAAGCTCTAAACCCTCAGACTCCAAACCCCCGAAGCCTGAAACTTAAATCCAAAACCCTGCACTCTGAAACCTCAACCCCCTCAACCCTAAACCCTAAAGCCCTAAACACTCACCCCGACCCTTAAAGCCCCCAAAAAGAGGATCTGGAAGCGGCTGAGCCCGGGACAAGGTTCGCCATCGAGAAAAGCTTGGAAGCGGATGCGTCAAAGCCTAAAACAACTGCTTGGGCCAAAAGCTGCGCGGTTTAGGGGTGGGTTTGGGGTTTAAGGTTTATGGTATGTGTGGTTGAATGTTTACGGTTTAAGGTTTTAGGGTCTAGGGTGTTTTTTGAAATTCATGGGGATGGGGATATGGGGTTAAGGATGTCGCCTCGGAGAGTGGGGCACCCTTGAACTGTTAAACCCCCCTTTGATCCAGAAGACGCCCTGGGTTTCTTTTGGATGTAAAGTAAAGCCTAGGGAGTGCAGGGTTGCGGCAAAAGAGAATACAACCTGAAGGCACAAGACGGAAGGAATGCTAAGCAACCACTTCGTTCTGTTCAATAACGCCAGAAATGTTTTGGGATGTTTCTCGTCCTGCCTCCCTCCTTCCCATCCATGCCTGGTTGACACGTCTGAGCTGTGCAGCTTTGGGGTCTGTAGTTCCCAGGCCTAAAATGGCCAACCTTTGACGATGACAGCTTCTTTGTACCCCATGGGCCCAAGTACCTAACAAGCATATACTCTCCGAAATTCTAACCTACATAACTAATTATTGGGTCCTTTGGACCCTTCCCAGAGATCCCAATACCCTTTAATTAAGGAATATACCTTAAATCATAATATTAACCCCCCTATAATTTAAGGTATATTCCTTAACTAAGGGGTATTGGGTTCTCTGGGTTGGGGTGTACACCAACAAGGTAGGTCACAGTACTCAGCTACTAAGCTACCCTCAGCCCCTGCTCCGAAACTCCGAAGCCCGAACTCCCAACCCCTGGCCTAATTAGTTTAGGGTTTAGGGTTTAGGGGTTTGGGGCTTAGGGTTTAGGGTTTAGTTGGGGCGTTTATAGATCCTAATCCCTAGACCGAATGCCCGCAGTCCCATGAGTTAGAGGTTATGTAGGCTTTCGGGCAGTCTGTAGGGCCGTCAACAAAACGCCGCCGGGAACACACGAGGTCTCGATCGTCCTCGGCTGGGGGGGCTCTTCGTGTGTGTAGTTTCGGCGCCTCAATTAGGTAGAACAGGGCTGTATGTTGTTTCATATGTGCTTCAACAAGGTGCTATAGGGACTTTCCAGGGCCTGCTGTATTGGCCTTAGCAAGGAGAATAGTGCTTTTTGGGGAAGGCTTTATTTCAGTTGGAGGAGTGCACGGGCAGAGCTGGTACGCATAGAGCAGCGTCTTGAGAGTGGTGGGCTGGGGCTTTAGGGCTTTAAGCAGTTTAGGATTGGGTTAAGATTTTCGGACTCACGGCTCTGCCGGGTTGAAGGGGTTTGGGCACATCGCAGCACGGTTCTAAACTCTGAACCGCTTCCGCACAAAAACATGCTCTCCAACTGCTCAGAAACATCTAGGAAGAACTTCTGGGAGCATGTAAACCCTCAACCCTGGATGCCCTAAACTCTAAACCCTACCCTTAACCCTAAAGCCTAAACCCACACTGTGAACTCCTGAGTTTGGGTAGCTACCTATCACCCCGCTTACTAAGTCCCCTGACCCGAAAGTAAAATCCACGCCCTCGGCCCTGATAGGTCCCTTTAAAGGGGCCCTTAAACGAACCCTAAGAACTCCATTTGCCAAGTCCCCTGATCCTCTAAGTAGGCATCTTCAACTCAACAGTGGGAAGTCCAAACCCGCTAAATCCGCAAAGCTGAACGTGAAGGGCTAGAAGGCCTCAAAAGCACCTAAAAGATTAGGGTTTTAGTGCTTCAGGTTTTAAGGTTTTGGGGCTTTTGCAGGGTTGAGGGGCTTGCGGTTTAGGGTTCAGGCGTTTAGGGGCTTAGATTTTAAGGGCCTATTCCTAGAAACCCTCACCACAGCTTAGGGTTTAGGGTTTAGGGTTTTGGGTTTAGGGTTTAGGGTTCTTACATTAACCCCAAACCCCGATTTCCGAACCTCGTGATCCCGAAGCCGTGAAAACCCAAATTCAGGAGCCCTCAAAAAGCAAGCTAACCAAAGCAACAGAACCTTACCTCTCTTCTTCAGCAACCGGGCCCCAACAAGTTCCATCTTTCTAAGATAGAGCTATTATATAAGGCCAAAAAAAGTTTAAAGCTTCCCCGGTCACCATCTAAGTTACAAACCCCCGTTTGAACCCAAAAACCTTTGCCAGGCTGCGTGGTCCAGGAGGATGGCTAAAATCTCGTCGAGGCGAAGACCTCTGCTTCTGTAACCAAGGAAAAAGTTCGTGAGAACTACCGATCTTTGGGTGTGGGACAGGCTAAGGGACTTAGGCGTTTGAGGTTTAGGGTTCAGAGTTTCGGGTTAGGGGTCTCGGAGATAGCTAACCAGTGGTTTTGGGGGTTCCCTTGGCTTTTTGGCTCCTTATTTAATAGGGATTATCATCATCCCTGGCTCCTTAGCTCCCCCAATATCAATGGTTAGTTGTGTATAGTTACATGTTTGCTTCGGTTTAGCGTAGGGTCTAGCGGTCAGGGCTTCGGGTTTAGGCTTCAGGGCTCGGGGAGACTAGGGTAGACAAGTTTAGACTTTGGGAAGTTGGTTTGAATTTGCGATGCACGGCTTTGAAACTCAGGTTTCGGATCGTTTGGGTTTTGGGGCTTACAAAGCTCTGCTGCGGCTTTCGCTCTCGGCCCTAAGCCCTAAACTAGGCACCTGGCGTCTTGACCAGCATTCGGGGCTTTTGCAGTAGGGTCGACGAAAAGGACCGTAGTAACTAGAATAGGGTTTGGGGTTTAGGGCATAGAGTTCAATAGAAGAATGTATCCCCCATAAACCCATCTTAGTAGCTCTTCTGGCTAATTCAAAAGAGTGTCCCAGTGAAGGTGTAGAGTCCATGTCAAGTTAGGAGCTAACGATCAAGACTATAACAAAAGTACAGTAACAGTCAACCACATATCCTGGGATACCCAGTAACCTAAGAATACAAAGGCCTCTCTTTTTGGTATTGGGTAACTTTATAAGGAACCTAGGACTACAAAAAGGGAATAAGGGTACTACCGGGCATCCTAATATCTGCGGCACCTACGACCCCAAACTGCAACCCCGGCTCTGGACACTTCTGCCGAAAAGGCCCACTACAGTAGAAGCCAGAAAGTTGGAATATTATTATCGTAACCCCTTCTATGGTAAATTATAGGGTATCCTACCATGAATCCATATTCCAACGTTCTGGAGTTCCCTATATGAGCTTCTTTTTCGTCTAAAGGGGCTTATAAGGGAACCTGAACCCTAAGAAAGGGAATAAGGGCCTACTCCGGGTCCTAGATTATGAGCTTCTGACAACTAAGGGCTCCTTCTGTTCTTTGGTCCGCCACGATGGATCCTCAACTCCCTGCTATTAGCATCCCTTCTTCCGTGAGGCTCCGAAACCGCTGAATTGAGCAAGTTTTCAGAATCGCAGGGAATCTGCACGGTTCTGTGCTCTTGTGCAGCAGCCGGTCGGCCAAACTGCTTGAAACATAAACTCTGTGCGATCAGGTGCCTGAAGTTCATCGCTCATCCCAAGGTTGCAGTCAGCTGCCCCAAAAATGCAGACGACTCGAGGGCCGTAAACAAGTCTGAATGCCGCACCGGGTGCCTTGTGAAAGCAAAGCTCTTGCCAGCACGAGGGCACGCCAAGTCGTGTTGGTAATGGCCGTTGCCGAGGCAGTGCTTGCAGGAGAGGATCTGTTGCAGCGCGGAGGATTACGTCTCAGACGGAGAGTAGGCAGTCAGGGAAGGTTGGTTGAATGGAAACGGGTTCCTGATCCCAAGTAAGGCAGCGAGGACTAAAGGTTTTGCGAACTCGGGGTGATGAGTGACATTAGTTGCTTTCGATTTAGCCTTTACCATACCCCCTTAGAACCATGATGAAAATAATGGTTTTAATATTCTCTTGGGTTTTATATGAACAAAAACAAAAAGCTAAGTCCTAAGGAGACTATAGTTGAAGGAATACCATGTTGTCTTCAACTGATGAACTCCAGAGTGACTATACTAGGATACCCAGTAACCTAAGAATACAAAGGCCTCTCTTTTTGGTATTGGGTAACTTTATAAGGAACCTAGGACTACAAAAAGGGAATAAGGGTACTACCGGGCATCCTAGTATACCATGGCTCTGAGGCATTGGCTAACCATGCATTTCCTGGCATCCGCATGCCTCCACTGCGAGAGATTTGGGCGCACGGCTCAGGCTTAAAGACCGGTCACGGGGATTTCGGACTTAAGGATTAGGGTGTAGGATTCGAGCTATCCTGCAGCGAATTGGATCAACAAAGCCTTCGTTGGCTTCGGGCTAAGGCTTCTGGGCCACATGAAAATTTTGCAATTTAAACCCTAAACCTGAACCTTTGACTTGGGTTCCTGAGGGCTCAACATGAGGAACGCACTGAGGCCATTTGCCCATATAATTATGCCAGTCATGATGGTTGCTCATCAACCGAAATCAAAAAAGGCACTCCCCCTTCAAACCTTGGCCAATACTCATAACAGGAACCGCAAGCTAACGACCTGCAATCCGAAACCGTCAACCCTCAACACACATGCACAGCCCTTGCTGCAGAACGAACACTGAACCCCCTCTCCGAACCCCTAAACCCTAAGCCCTAAACCCTAAAACCCTCTAACGCCCAAATTTTTACAGTATGGTACGCCCTGGCGGCGTGTATTTTCGTGTGTTCATGTTTTCACCTGCGTTCGCAGATGGCAAGCTTAGCAAGCTTTTCACTTCCAACCACATTGTTTTAGATGCATACAAATACGACGTGTTGTGAATTGTTACTTTGAGTTTCCACGAAACCATTGACATGACCTGACCGAATACTTGTCCGAGAGATAAAGTACAGGACAATCGTTCAAAAGAGATCCCGAAGGTGGAGGGCATAAGGGCACGGCCTTAAGGTGTGGCTGTGGGCACGGAGGCCTGGAGGCCTCGGGGGGGGGGGGGGGGGGGGGGGGGGGGGGGGGGGGGCGCAAAAAAAAAAAAAAAAAAAAAAATTGTGGGCTGCTCTCTGGTAATTTTTTTTTTTTTTTTTTTTTTTTTTGGCGCCCCCCCCCCCCGCAGGCAGGACCTTATGGACGGAGATCCGGAGGTAAGCAGGGTATGTCTGGGGCCTTCGGCCTTTGGCATTCCAGTTCCCGCACTACGCGATCATCTCAAGCTTTCCAGTGTGCCACCAATCCTGTCCTATCAAATGAAACATCCCTCCATGAACAACTGGGAAAGCGGCTCCCACACGTGAAAACGGTGACATTACTTACGGATGACACTTATACATGATAAAAGTATGATGGGTAATACATTCTATCATTCTACACGTTAAAAAATGGGAATGACGTCCTTGTACCGCGACTCATGGTGACCTGGTCTCTACACCCCCAATTATGATGGTCCAAACCGTCTAAGAAGATGATGGGTGGCGAACCCACAACCCGACACTGAGAGTCGTGATTGGCTTCCAACATTCCAAAACATCGTACAAAATGTTGGGCCCTCATCCGCAAGCTCGGACAATGAAAGATAAGTTGCGAGCCACAACATACTTGTGACATTTGGGGTGGAACATAGATACTTACCTACAAGCCAACCTTGGTAGACAGATGTTAGTTTATACCTACATATATATATATATATATATATGTGTATATACATGTTGATGTATGTGCGTAGATTTGATATATACATGCAGACATACATACACACCTACATATGGATGTGTATGTCAACATACACACATGCTCATGCCTTTCCAAAGCTTATAAACACATACATATATGTATTCTATATATACATACATGGGTACATACATATATATGTATCACGGAAACATGTGCATTGTTTCCGCAATACACATGCAAACCCATTTATATGCAACGAGTAGGCATTTAGGCAGCTACAGGCTCAAACAAGAAAATGGACGGCCTCAGGCTCCTATCCCAAATCCCGCAGCGGCATGGTGGGTGAAGGATGGCGAATATCAAGTCTGTGCGTAAGCACGGCCTCCATACCTGTACATATATACAGCTAGACACACAAATATACGTTTAGACAGAAACACACGATGCACTGTGGAAGCTCATGCATACCTGTACCATACGTATGCAAGTTCGTGCACTTTGGAAGCCCATGCATACATACACACAGATATATATATATATATATATATATATATGTATAAGTACATGTCTTTATATATATATATATGTATGTCGAGGAATATTATGTGATGTACATGCGAGTACCTGTGTATGTAACCGGGGAGCCTAATGCAGTTACAGTGTGGAAGCTCATGCATACCTGTACCATACGTATGCAAGTTCGTGCACTTTGGAAGCCCATGCATACATACACACAGATATATATGTATAAGTACATGTCTTTATATATATATATATATATACATGTCGAGGAATATTATGTGATGTACATGCGAGTACCTGTGTATGTAACCGGGGAGCCTAATGCAGTTACACTTTCCATCTAAACTGGAACCTTGGAAGGGTATCATGGGCGGATGAGTTTACATACATACATTCATACATACATACACACACGACTTTCCGTGCATCACGGTGATATGTAATTTAATCGTAATTGGGTGAATGATCGCGAACAAGAGGTCTCAAATAGAACGACTGAAAAACATGCCCAATTACACCGTAAGCCAATCCCTAAAAGGTATGGCTCCCTGCCAGAACTGCAAATCACAATAGGGACACCGGAAAAAAGAAGGCCAGAGTCTGAAAACTTTGGCACATATCACGGGCGACATTTATCCAATAAAGATATATGGTGACTAGCAAACCCAAGTACCCAAAATGATGATGTGTGTCCAGAGCATCCAAACTCTACTGGAAGATATTTGGCCGAAACCGAGGCCACACAAGGATGTGATGGGCCAATGCCCCTGAGGAGTTCGACGAGTGGCGGAACCACAACTGGATCCTCAAATCGGTCACTGTTTTCCCAAATACACGCAGCTTAGGAGATGTTGCACTTTCAATCAAATGCTTCAGTGAACTGAAGAAATGACGGGTGGCAAACCCAAAAACTCTTTCAAAGGTGGAAAGCCCCTTAAAGCTTGACACCTGTAGGAATATAGATATCCCGTTCCCCACGACTTCAGATGCGGTATGCTGCAGCCTATGCCACAATTTCATTCCCCAGTGCAAGACGTGATATATACAAGAAGTTGCAAATCAACATTAGTATGCACATACAAATATGGGCCTGTAATGGGTCCTACTCTCTTTAGATATATGTATGTATCGTATGATTCTACATGCTCGTACAGAGTTAGAATCAGAAAATGTTGATGTATGGTTGCATCCATGCAGGAGCACACATGTACTCCTACGCGACATGTCAGTCTGCATATACACATTGACACATTGACATAATTACATACCTATATTCATACACACATATGTATGGGCTAGGTTTGCATGTGGATAATATCAGCAACAAATGTTCTTATAACCGTTTATCCTGATCTTGATATGCGTGTTACGGGCGAATGGTAGAGATGAAGAATTGCGTGCATGTCCTTTTCGGTCCTGAGTTTAGTGGAGCGAGACAGCTTTCGCAGCAGTAACAGCATCTATTAAAACTCGAGAAAAAACACGAGATTCCTCGAAAATGCACGCCGCCACGGCGTACCAGTCTCAATTTTTAATACAGAAAAAGGCAACCCGTGGGCCTCGAAAGGTTGCCTAGAGCTCGGGCTGTTTCGACCAATGCCTGTGCGAGGAGAGGGCCGCAGAAGGGTAGCAACCGTTCTTTTTGGGGCTTGGGGCTTAAGTTTCCAGTTTAGGGTTGTTCAGGGTTTAGGGTTTAAGCTTTTAGGGTGAGGAGGTAAGGGTTTAGGGGTTTAGGGTTTAGAAAATAGGGTTTATGACTCGAAACTCGAAAGCCCAAACTCTGAACCCCCGGACCGCTTTTAAGCCCTCGGGTTAAGGGTGTATCATAGGGGCCTTAACAATTACTAGTAGATTAGGCTTTTGGGCCCCAATCGTATTGGTAAGTATGTAAACCCCTACATCTCAGTTGGCCCAAAACCCAAGGAAATAAAAGTTGAAACTTTCAGAATCGACTACCTTATAAGAACCTCAAAAGTTGAAAAGTTGAGCTTGCAGCCAAGAAGACATTATCTAGGCCCCTAATATAGAACCCTATTATAGATCCCTTCTAGACCCCTTTAAGGATACCTTTAAAAGGAACCCTGGGTAGTTATTTCGGCCCCAAGCCCGTCCTCGACGTTGTAGGATTCCAGCAGCAGGGGTCTGAAAAGCCTGAGCGCGCAGCCGTAAGTGATTGTTTCAGAGTTCAGGGTTTAGGGCTTAGGGGTTTCGGGGTTTATGGGGTTTATGGGGTTTAGGAGTTTAGGGGTTTCGGGGTTTCGGGGTTTAGGGGTATCGGGGTTTAGGGTTTAGGGGTTTCAGGGTTTAGGGGGTTTAGGGTTTCAGGGTTAGGAGTTTCGGGGTTTAGGGCTAGGTGTTAACGGTCTTGGTGTATGTTGTGGTCTAGTTATACCAAGGAGCCCTAAGCAATAATATTGGTAACAATTCGGGCTTCTATATTAAGATATTGCTTTGGGCTTGTCCTCTCTTCCAATAGACAGGGCTCAGGGTTTGGGTTTTAGGTTCAGGGTTTAGGGTCTTTCCTCAAATAGTGTACCCTAGCCTAGTCCTTATGAAGAATCACTACTGTAACCGACTTGTCTGCTAGTCTTCATCAGGGACGTCTCATTCGTCTATACCACGCCCAAGACACGTAGCTCTCTGCTTGTAGACCCCGTAAGAGAGGCGATGTTGATAATCAGGCCTGAACACTTGTAGACCCTATTATAACGAGAGGTGAGTTTGGTAATCAGGGGTCTGCTCCCTGCCTGAAGCCCTCAATCTCAAAGCTAAACGTAGAGTCCTCAATCCCCAACTTCTGAAGCATGCCTTCGCTTCACGCCCTAGCACCGGCCAAACCAAGTTGTGCAAATTCTTTCTGAACCCTGAGACGGTTCAGGTTTTGGCTTCAGGGCAATAGCTGTGAGCTTCGAAGTTGGCTATTCCCCAGACGGAAGGAGAAGGAGGGTCTTAGTCGTTTTAGGACTCTAACTAAACAACGGGCCCGCCTGCACAGCAGCTGCTTGCTTTCCTCCTGTATGAGACATGGCTTTCGCTACTGCTGCTGCTGCTGCTGCCAACATCACTCCAAACTCAACAACCTCAACTTCGAACCCACATGCTATATTAGCACTTACGTTCTTCAACCTGGAACTATACTATAGCACGCGCTGCAAACCCGCCAAGGTTCTGCAATGGTTGTGGAGCTTTCGTACGGGGGCTTCTCAAAGGTCCCTTGTTTGCGCTTTACTAGCAAGCCTAGTATGTCAGCTCCGTCTTTGCTCCGTTGCTGAACCACCGAAGGCTTCAACGCCCGGTCCGGGGAACTCTAAACCCTAAACCGGTCCTGGAAAAGCATGTTCGAGGGCACATCGTAAAAGAGAAGGTTCGTGACGGCCGCCACGACGTTGAGAACCAGCTCCTGATGGCGGGTAGTCAACATTAGGGTGCCCTTTGGGGTACACTAAATATTAGGTGCCGTATCATTTTCGGGACCCAAATAGGGAGCATAATTTTGACAACCTCCCTGATGCGCTTGGATGCCACTGCGGGCTGAAACAAACCCGAACACACGAACGGTGATGGCTACTACGGTTACTACTAGTGCTGCTTTGCATCCTTGTTTAGTGATTGGTATACAATGATTTGTTTGATTGCATGTAAGGCAATTTAAGCCTACAGCTCTGAATGCCACCAGCGCCTCTAACCCCGGAAGGCCTTGCCCGCAACACCCAACGCCCTGCCACCGCCTGGGACTCATAGGATCATGCAATTCCCAATTCTGTAATCGCTAGCCGACACACTGGACTTTACAAGTTTCCAAGTCTCCAACAGCTAAACCGCACCAAAATCCCCAAGAAAGCATCGCAAACCGCTGAAGCCTCGTCATCGCCTAACCTCCCTAAACCCTAAAGGAACTCCTACACTAAACCCTTGAACCCTAAACCCTAAAGGCCTTAAGCGCTAAAGGAACTCCTACACTAATACCTAAATCTGAACCCCGAAACCCCAAATCTGGTGAGACCCTGACCTAAAAATCCGATGCCTTCCGCTTTGAGCGAGTCTGTTCATGCCCTAACCCCCTAAGCCCTAAACCCTAATCCCAAACCCGAACCCCCTAAGCCCTAAACCTCTAAACCCTAAACCCTAACACCCTAAGCTCTGAGCCCTAAACCCGAACCCTAAACCCGAACCCCCTAAGCTTAAGGTTGGGGGTTCTCGGGGTTTCAGGTTCTGAGGCTCCGGGCTTAAGGATTCGACTTCAGGGCTTCGGCCTACTTAAAAGATCATGGGACCTACTTGGAGGGTCGGGGGACTTAGTAACTGGTTATTTTATAGACTTATAAGTACCTTAACCCCAATTAGGGTCCCTTTTAGGGTACTTATAAGTCTACTTACTACCTACTTACTAACTACCCCGACCCTCCAAGTAGTAACTCCGGGCTTAAGGTTTAGAGTTTCGGGCTAGGGCCTACTTAAAGGATCATGGGACTTAGTAACTAGGGTTATTGGGGTGACTATACTATAAACTACTTATAACCCCAATTAAGGGGCTTATAACTATAGTTACTGAGTCCCATGATCCTCCAAGTAGGCTTCAGATTGAACGATTGGAGCCAAGCGTCCTCGCTGTCGCTGATCCTCTTCGCGCCCAACATGTCCAGCAAAGGGTCAACGACCGCACTGCAACAGGGGCACGCCATGCATGCGGGCTTATAAATATCAGGTTCCACTTGCAGGTATCCCATTTTGACATCCAACGTAGGCACTCAGCGATGTAAGCTCACCACGACCTTGAATACAAAAACTACATCATATCGGGCTTGGCAGTTTAAGATTAGGGAAGTGGTTGCCCGGTTTCTGGATAGGGTTGTTGAGGTTTCAGAGAGGAGGCCTCAAAATCGTTGACAAGCCGAACGTCCATACTGTAAAAGCCTACATACACCCTTAAACCCAAACCCTAAAGCTATAATCACGTCAGAGCAGAACCTCAAAAACAACAGACTGCAACCAGTTTGCAACACCCTGCAGCACAAAGATCCTAAAGATCCTTCAAAATGCAGACCTCACACCTCCACAGTTTGTGCAGTCCTGACAATTCAGGGTCCGTTGTCGGAGCTCTTGTAGAAAGGATCATACACTTTGAGGTCCGTACTGGATCCCCTCAATCTGCGAGTCCCTAATGGCCCTAATACAGCTAGAGATACGTTTCAGGCACCTTGCCAGCCTAATGTATCCCCATAGCACGATGCAAAGGAAAGACCAACCTGTTGCCTCAGATTCATGCGCGAGGAGCAGTGCTCAAACACTGAAAACCGAAACATCCCAGCCAAAGCTTCGGTCACGGTTCAGGGCTTAGGATGGCGTCGTGCTTCGGGTTTTAAACCCCAACAGCGGTTCGACTTTTCCAAAGGAAGCCCTCAAATCCCAAAACCCTAACATTCCCAACACCACAACCCGAAATCCTACAGCTCCCTAAAGGGAACCTTGAAGGAACCCCGAAATCCTACAGCTCCCTGAGTGTAACAACTATACTGAACTTAGAACCCTAGCAAAAAATATGATTCTAGCTGTTTCTTAGGGATTATACTAACCCAAAATTAAAAAATATTTCTAAATACCCCTAAGACTAAAAAGGCCTCTCTTTTGGTATTGGGTAACTTTATAAGGAACCTAGGACCACAAAAAGGGAATAAGGGTACTACTGGGCATCCTAGCTGAGTGTACCAGGAGGCTCGGCCTGGACGCTGCCAAGGTGGCACCGGCATCCGGGCTGATGGCGATGTTCGCCAAGAGCCTGCAAGGGTAAAAGGAGGGACCCTGAATAAGTACCCCTAGGGTTTAGGGTTTAGGGTTTAAGGTTTAGTGTTTAAGGTTTAGGGTTTAGGGTTGAGGGACCCTGAATAAGGACCCCTAGGTATATACCCTTAATATAGCTATTCTATACCCATGATATAGCAAAATTATAGGGTAGGGGTCCCCATTAAGATGTTCGCCAAGAGCCTGCAACATCTAACCAATGGTTTTGGGGTTCTCAGGCTAAGGGACTTAGGCGTTTGGGGTTTAGGGTTCAGAGTTTCGGGTTAGGGTCTCGGAGTTAACTAACCAGTGGTTTTGGGGGTTCCCTTGGCTCTTTAGCTCCATATTTAGTAGGGATTATCATCATAACTGGCTCCTTAGCTCCTCCAACATCAATGGCTAGATTCCGGTTTAGGGGTCTATCAGGTTTAGGATTTAAGGTTTGTAGGGCTCGCCACGAACCTGAGCTATTTGGGCTCAGCGTTTAGAGTAAGTTTAGAGGGTTTGGGGTTCCCCAAGCGCCGGAAGTTTTCATGATTGGAACAGGCTTCTGGGTGGTGGGGGGGGGGTATTTAGCGGTGTTTCTTGCATACCTTAATCTACCAGAACCTACGTTTTTGTAGGGTCCCTATAAATCCCATATTAGGGTTTATAATAAGAACCGACAAAAAAGTAGGGTTTAGTATGGCTGGGTAGGGGCTAGAATGGGATACTTGTGGGTTCTAGGCTCTTCGGTTCTGGTTTTCGGTCCTTCCGACGGGAGTTGCGAAGCAGCAAACCCCAAAACCCCCAGAGCCCCTGAAGCCCTAGACTTCGCACCCTAAATCCCGAAGCTCCCCTAAACCCGCAATTCCAAAGCCCTCGAGCGCCTGACCAACTTCACGAGCACCTCCTCGACGTCCTGGGCGGATGCCTGCGAGGCAGGCTTTGCGGCACAGGCTGCAGCTGAAATCCTACACCCTTGGGTTTAGCGCTTAGGGTTTCTAGGTCTAGGGTTTAGGCTTTTTACGGCTTAGGGCTTCGGGTTTTTAGGGCAGGGTTTTGAGGGCTTAGGGCTTAAAGTTTTCACGGCTTAGGGTCAAGGGTTTTTAGGGTGTAGGGTTTCAAAGCTTAGGGCTTTTTGGGCCTAGCGTTTAGGGTTTTGAGGGCTTAGGGCTTGGGGTTTTAGGGCTTAGGGCTTGGGGTTTGAGGGCTTAGGGTTAAGGGTTTTTTAGGGCTCAGGGGTTTTAGTGTTTGAGGTTTAGGGTTTAGGGTTTAGGGTTTAGGGAACTTAGTAACTCGGTCTATAAGCAGGGTAACCATCGGTCTTTATGTACTCATAACCCAAAGTAACGTACTTGTAATCCGACATACTAGGTCCCCTCTCGGTTCCGGGTCTAGGAAACCTCAATGCCTAGCTCGAAACCCTAGTTTCCTGAACTCTGAAAACTCCAAACGGAACTCACTACCTCAGAGCCTCAAGTCTGTCTTTTCAACCCTAAGCCCTAACCTAAGCCCTAAACTCTAAACAATAAGACTGAACTCCAACGGTTTACCGCTCTAAACTCTAAACCCGGAACACGAAGCCATAGTGGGCATGCCCTGTAGATCAGGGTTTAGGGTGGGCTCTCCAACACTAAACATGGGGGCCGTCTGTTAACCCCAAAACATGGGCACCCTGTAAGCCAGCCCCCAAAGCAGCAATGTCACGAGTGTAAGTGTAGGGAACCTTTGGGGGGGGGGGATGAAAACTCCACAGGACAGAACACCGAAGCCCTCAACGAAACCCTAAACCCTAAACCCTAAACCCTAAGCCTTAAACCCTAAACCTTAAGCCTTAAGCCTTAAACCCTATGCCTGAAACCCTTACCTTCTTTTGCTCTGAAGCCGAAACCTTCGAAAGGAACAGCAAGGCAGGCAAACTGTCCAGTTGCATGGGACGATAAAAGACAGAAGACAGACCACAAAGGAACCTGCAAGTGAGCAAGACAGCCCAACAACAAAGCTAAAGACGGCGTTGAGCTGTTTTGCCGTCGCCACTCTTTACTTCATACGGCTGAGTGGAAAATCCGGACTGCGGCACCTTTGCGCCGCAGCGACAGAAGCCGCATGAACATGTGGTTCTGAGGCTTGCAGGTCACGGGCCCCCATGGCAAAACAGGAGTCTTGGTAATTGGAGTAGGGCTTTGGGGCATATTACAGTATAGCTATAAAACGGAGCCCACTCGAATAATTGTAGGTTTTGGTAGTCAAACTGTTCAGGCGTCTATGGTAGCTACACGGACGACAGATCAGATGTCGGTGGTTGTCAAAACTATGGTCCCTTTTTCGGTCCCTATTATAATACGGCACCTATCAATTTTGACAAGTACCCAGGATTTGGAGCAGGCCCGGCCAAGCTGCCCTGTGCAACCCTCGTCGCTAGATGTGGACAGTTTTTTCTTTTGCCAAAGCCGGCCATTGCAAAACGGCGCGCTGATTTCTGTCACTTACTGCGCTTGTTGATGTCACCTACTAGTTCTTCTAGCAAAACAGGACGAAACTCAACTATGATTGCCATGACTCTTGCCGTCATATCTACTGTTACCGGTATTTTAATCGCAAGGCTAACAACTTGACAGTTCATGCAGGAACTACCCTACGTCCTAAACCCTGAACCTTAAACCATGACTCGTCCCCTAAGCCGCCTAAACCGTTTCTGTGGACGTCCTTATCCACGTTCCAGAAGTCAGGCCGAGGACTTGAAACTCCAAACCCTCGACATCTACGCTCTGCGCCGACCCTCAAATCCTACGCGGCCGGAACTGGAGACGAAAGGGTAATGTAGTGGCCTTAATAACTAAATGAGGTTTTTTCGGGGCTTCTTTTTATTATAGTTATAATATCATTCTCCCCAAACCCTATTCTAATTGTTAAGGCCGCTTCATTACTTCATGTTGGCCCTGTTGCAAAAACTGCCCACAGCCCGGTTCTGGAGTGCCCAAAGCATTCAACAGCAAAGACTGCCAGATCGGTTCCTACAACTGCAGCAACTACGACAACCAGAACAACGCCATGTAGTATAGGGTGCAGAGTTTAGGCTTTAGGGTTCAGGGTTGGAGTCTAGGGCTCCTTTACAGGTTCTATAAGGGCTCTAGAGAATATAGACTTCGGGTATTCCAGAGTCAAGCAGTTGTGAAACAAAGGCAGACCTTGTCATGATGACGCCTGCAGCTCTTCATCGCCAGTGGCCTTTGCAATAGAGTTTCCAAGGCCGAACCAGGAAGCCTAGCACAGGAAACACAAGTACGAAACCGGACCGAGAGCTTTGGGGTTTATCGAAGCTCAGCCAGTGAAGAGATGTACCAGGTCCGTGTGTGTCGCGGCGACAACTTACTACCCCAATAAGCCACAGAAATAGAAGGTTAAACTTTCCGATTCCTACTAAACCACAAGAACCCAAAAAGTTTAAAGGTTCGGTATTGGGGATCTAAGAGAACATCCCACAAATGCTTCGCTTGACGTTGTCTGCCAGTAGTGTCGGCCCTTGGGCTTGTGGCATGCGGGGTTTAGGATGTAGGCCTAAAGCCCTATACGAAAAGTCCTAAACCCTGATAACCCTAAACCCTAAACCTCAAACCACTAAACCCCAAGCCTAAAGCCTTACACGAAAAGTCCTAAACCCCAAATTGATGCCTAAACCGAAAGCCCTCGACTCCAAGCACTAAAGGGTCTTCATGGTTTAAACTCACCTACGCAGAGACTCCAAAACGATCCTTAACATGATTCAAGGTATAATCGTTAGGGTAAGGGGCCCTTTAATCTAGGTTCCTGAGTAGCCCCTTTATTATAAGGGGCGCCCTTGTCCTACTATTCGGTTTTAGTAAGGGGACCCTAGAATAAAAAGGGCAAAAGGAACCTACTTAGGAACAATGAGGAAGCCAGGTTCGGTGAAGTCTTTAGCTCGCAAAGCCTCTTTCTTCCCGGTCCTCGGTAGTTGCAGGAGTCCGAATCCCCAAACTCTAAACCCGAAGGTAAGAGTCTGAATCATTACCAGTATATACTGCTCCTAGGTTTAATACCAGTATACTGTTACTGGTGTTAGTATGCACCAATATGCCATGCCAGCTCTGTAGGCTTCTATATCAAAGCGATCATGATGATTTCAGGCGGAAGAAGCATTCGAACATGAAGGTGATGCATGACATCACGGCCCTCTTGTCCTTGCTTCAACAGTTCGCTGTAGTCCACAACGGCGGCCAAACATGCGTGCAGGCTAGCTCAGAGTCAGGAGGATCGCATCATATCTAAAGCGTCCACAACGCCACAGCCTCCACATCCATAGACATATGTTTCAAGTGGCACCCCGGCATTGCTCAACTCCGACCGACCTCCGCCATTTTGCCCAGGATGCTGACACGGCGTGCGGCGTGCCGTCATGTTCTGCTCGGTTTGGATCTTTGGGAACAAGCCGTCTGCCACACCCAGAGACTCCAATACCCCTTGATTAAGGTATATACCTTAAATTATGGTAGGATCCCTAATATGATTTAAGGAATATTCCTTAATTAAGGGGTATTGGAGTCTCTGGGCATTGTCGTCCAGTGCCTGCAATGACAGCGACAGCTCCAATGGACAACGCGTGGAAGAGCTGGAATTGAGGACCCAGACACTCCAAAACCCCTTAATCAGAGAATACTCCCCAGAGACTCCAATACCCCTTAATTAAGGAATATTCCTTAAATCATATTAGGGATCCTACTATAATTTAAGGTATATTCCTAAATTAAGGGGTATTGGAGTCTCTGGGTCCTCAAACCATATTAGGGTTCCGATTATAGTTTAAGGTATATTCCTTTATTAAGGGGTTCGGGAGTCTCGGGTGAGTTGGGCTCGCCGGCCTTTGGTGGCTGTGCCCCTACCCGGATTGCGGGTTTAAGTCTAGGCCTAAGAGTAACCTAGGAATAAAAAGGGTTCCCGTTTTGGGTTAAAGAGGGTTATAAGAGAACCTAAACCCTAAAAAAGGGAATAAGGGCCTACTCTGGGTCATAGAAGTAGGGGCTGAGGGGTAGCCCTAAACGGTCACCCTGAGGTCCGCCGCCCTTTGACATTGAACATCAAACCCTATGTCCAAACCCTACCCAGAGACCCCAAAAACCCCTTAATTCAGGAATATAAATCTACAGAAGGAATATTCCCTAATTAAGGGGTTTTGGAGTCCCTGGGTACCTAAACTTTCAACTGGCTCGTGCCCACAACCCACAGACTCCAATACCCTTTAATTAAAGAATATACCTTAAATCATATAAGGGATCCTATCATAATTTAAGGTATATTCCCTAATAATTAAGGGATATTGGAGACTCTGGGAACCTCTGAAAAAAAAAGGAACCCCGAGACGAAACAGGTCTTGACCTCAGGACTTCGGAGCACTTTGAGCGGCTCGGGGTTTAGGGTTTAAGAGGGGTTCGGGGCTGAGGGCTTCGGGGCTGAGGGTTCGGGGTTTAGGGGTTTAGGGGTTTAGGGTTTAGGGGTTTAGGGGTTTAGGGTTTAGGGGCTTAGGGTTTAGGGTTTAGGGTTTGGGGTTTTAGGGTTTAGGGTTTTAGGGTTTAGGGTTTAGGGTTTAGGGTTTTAGGGTTTAGGGTTTTGGGGTTTAGGGGTTTGGGGTTTAGGGGACTAGGGTTTTAGGGGTTTAGGGTTTTAGGGTTTAGGGGTTTAGGTTTAGGGGCTTGGGGTATACCCTGCAACTCCAAAAGAAGAAAGCTTTCGAAAAGCCTGCGGTATGGCATTGGAATCCAAAGCCTATAGTAAGCCAAAACCAGCAACCGACAAATCGCCCCACGAGAGCGCAGCAAAAGATCTGGGAGCTTAACAGGGGCGTCCAGATGAACCGAAATTCTATGTATACAGTAGGATCCTCATCATAAGGATCCCGACCCAGAGACTCCAATACCCCTTAATTAAGGAATATTCCTTAAATCATATTAGGGATCCTACTATAAGTTAAGGTATATTCCCTAGTTAAGGGGTATTGGAGTCTCTGGGTAACTAGGGCTCCCCCTGGTTCCACAACATGAGGGAACTAGGCCGCAGCCCTGAGCCCAAACTTGATTGAGCTCGGAACTTCTTCCTCCTTGGGCTTCGAAGCCACCGTCACGCAAATGAAGCCTTGGGGCATTCCCAGAGACTCCAATACGCCTTAATTAAGGAATATACCTTAAATTATAGTAGGATCCGTAATATGATTTAAGGAATATTCCTTAATTAAGGGGTATTGGAGTCTCTGGGTTTGGATCTTGGATTTGTGGTTCAGGGTTTGAAGTTCAGAGTTTAGCGTTAAGGGTTCAGGAGTTGGGGGTTTAGAAGTTAGGAGGTTAAAGAGCCAAGCGTGTGACGGCATCCAGACTGCCGCACTTTCAGTTTCAGTGACATGGGCCAAGCGAATGCGGCGAATGCGACGCATGTGGTATTGTTGGCATGTGCACTAGGAACAAATAACAACGATTTGCACACTCTTGTACCTGTATCAGATGCACAAACCCCTAAACCCTGAACCCTAAACGCACCCTTGACTCGAACATTCCTCTCAGCACAAGCTCCCGCCAAGGTCGCATGCCGGGCATCGACTTGGACTGCATCGCATGCGCAGTCCGAAAAAAAGCCGTCCCAATTCCACAGCTGTGTCTTACCTTACTACCCGGACCCCAAACTGTAAGATTCTCTGCCCCCTAGAACCACACCCGGTCCCCGACCCTGGTGCTTTCCTGTGTGCATCACAGCACAGAGGCTTATGCACATGCCTAGTTCAGGGGTGTCGGCTAGGGGCTTGGGGTCAAAGTTCTGAGCTGAGAAGGCATCTTCTTCGTTGCTGCGTTCATAAGCAAAGCAAGTGCACACTTTCGGTTTAGGGTTAAGGGTTTGCAAAAGTGTCAAGCGGGCCCACTCAGCTACTAAGTCTTTCGGCCTTGCGAGGTTTGGAATTCGTTTTTTACGAACCGTCCATTGCTCTTGGGGATACGGGCGGGGGTCATCCTGGTAGCAAGCCCAGGTCGATACGACGCTGATGATGAGCCCCAGATAAAGCTCTAAACCCTTAATCCCTAACGTTCACAGTGGCCCCTCATGTAACAAGGCTAAATGCGCGGGGTATATTGGGCTGGCCTCAAATCGCTTTCCACAGCTAGTTCAACCCCAAGATGTAATTATCACACTCACCAAATTCCTCAGGAATTGTATCTAGAAGTAAGCATTAACAAAAACAACAGCACATCATCTGAGAGCGCTGCCGGTGATGACCAGGGCAGCTGCCAAGAAAGTCCAGCCAGTCCTTTGGGGAGGGTTTTGGACTTCAGCTTTGTGGCTCTGAGTTTGGTAGTTCAAGGCTTATTGTCGAGTTAGGCTAAAAAGTGTTCGGTGTGGGCAGTTGATGCGGGTTCAGAGAAAGTTTTAACGGTATGTCCGCGTTGCGGCGGCGGTCGGGGGTTTAGGAGTTTCAAGTTTCGAGCTTCGAAGGCTCTAAGGCTCTAGTTCAGGGTCTTGGGGTCTAGGGCTTCGCTCGACCCGGCTCGCTTGTCACAGGACTTCGTATCTGGTTCAAGGAGCTCTGGTCTTGCATGAAGCGAACTAGGTTCCGGGATAGGGCCTCTAAAAAAATCTATAAGGGATTACAAAGGGTTCCGTTAAAGGGATCTATAAGGGTTCAGAATACTGGGTTCCTGAGTAGCCCCTTTATAATAAGGGTACCGTTTTTCCTACTACTAAAAAAGGGCAAAAGGGTACTGCTCAGGAACCTAGAAAAGATTACCAAAACTCTGCGGAACCATTTTGTAGTAAGCCGCTAGCACTCAAATCTTAAAACCCCAATGTTGCTGACACGTCTTCTTGGTCATCTTCAAAGCTAAGCCGCCTGTTTGCTGCAGATAACGCCGGTAACAACCAGAACCTAAAAAGCCTAGA
Organism: Symbiodinium sp. CCMP2592; assembly: GCA_905221615.1. Classification (NCBI taxonomy): domain Eukaryota; class Dinophyceae; order Suessiales; family Symbiodiniaceae; genus Symbiodinium; species Symbiodinium sp. CCMP2592. The sequence goes on from CAJNDT010006138.1 coordinate 334,188, forward strand.
GCCCTGGACCCTTAGCCATGGAGCCTCAGCTTGCCGCTGCCGGGACGACGGCCACGACCCTTGCCTACCACGATCGTCTCTTTGCATGGCATTGAGGTACAAAGTCAGTGGATTGCTCACCGCAAACCAAGTGTCCACGTCGCTGTCCATGAGGAGCTAGAGCGCCGCTTGGAGCTCGTTCTTGAACTTTGCGTGCATGACTTTCCGCTCCATCTGGCCAGCTTTATAACTCCTGCCTGTTCGGCGGGGCGGACCAGTGACTCTGTCACTGCTGCCAGCTTTCATCTGCAGCGTTAGACCGACTGGTCGGACTTGTTTTATAGGGGCCTTAATAAGCCTAAACCCTAAACCCAAAACCCTAAACCCGAAACCCTGAAACTCCTTCGAAGGCTCCTAAAAAGTCTGAAAAAGGCTTTTACAAGGAACCCATATGGGGTTCTCTAAAGGGGTCTTCTAAAAAGGTCGTCCTTCTAAGCAAACTTGAGAAGCCCTAAACCCTAGTCCTTTGATACGAAACCCTCGAGATCAAGATACCTGAACCACCTGTCTTTTCTGTATTCGGGCGGTCGAACCCTCTAAGTTGGGGCGATTTGGGTGAATGACAAAGAGCGGTTTGATTTTTGCCCGTACTTACACACAACCCCTCATGCCTCATGTGATCCCTAAAGGCCCTAAACTCGCCGGCTTCCCCTAAACACGAAACCCTCACCGAAATCCCAAGTGCAGGTCAAGGGGCAGCTGCTTCTGTCGCACGAAGTCTGCAACTACCTGCACTTGCCGACTGACTTCATAAGCCCCCCAAAAGTGTACACTTTCAGATAAAAGTGGGTAATATTGCACCCAAAAGTGTAAAGTGCATCCACTCAGCTGCTAAGTGCAGGATAGTCTAGGAGGATTCCTGGAAGTATGCTTAGACCGGGTTCACAAGTAACCGTTCAGAAATGAGGGTATCCGTTTTTTTGGAATTCAGTGTTAATAAGGATCCGTTCATAAGAAGGATGTTTTCCTTGCAGCCAGGCATCTGGAAGTTCAATCATAGAGGGTACTTAAAGGATTAGGGGACTTCGTAAGTGGGGCTATAGGTACCTGACATTGTGGTTTCAAGTAGATATTACTTTACTTACCTTACTTACAACCCTACTTACCAGGTCCTCTGAACCTCCAAGCGCCTCCGCGAAGTCGATATCGAGCTTCGGGGAAGGCAGGGCTTAAAAGGGTGGAAGGTAGGGGATAGTTGTCTTCAAACCCTGAACCCTCAACCATACTTTCAATCTCATTGCAGCTTGAGAGTTATGTGCCCGGGTGTGGGTTCTGTCGCTTTGGGGCCTGCTTGGAGGGTCGGGGGACTTAGTTAGTAGGTAGTAAGTAGACTTATAAGTACCCTAAAAGGGACCCTAATTGGGGTTAAGGTACCTATAAGTCTATAAACTAACCAGTTACTGAGTCCCCCGACCCTCCAAGTGAGGTATTCAGGGCTCAATGCAAGGGAGAACCCAGAGACTCCAATATCCCTTAATTAAGGAATACACCTTAAATCATATTAGGGATCCTACTATAATTTAAGGTGTATTCCTTAATTAAGGGATATTGGAGTCTCTGTGAATCTTTGACTGTAGACCATACACTCAGCTCCGGCTCGCAGGTTCAGCCTACTGTAAGCCCCTAAAGCCTAAAACTTCGTAAAACTCTTTACAGAACCCTTAAGGCGTTCGCCTGGGACCTTTGAAGGAATCCTTGTAGATCCCGTCCAGCAGCCGTTAGAAAGAACCCTTAAAAGAACTTAAGTTGAGTTGCCATAATTGGGATCTATAGTAACTGGACTTAGACTCCTTAACAAGAACCCAGTTTAGTTAAGTTGCCATTAAAGGGCTCTATCATAAGTAAGGCGTTCTTTTCGTGGGATAATTGAAATTCAGCTCTGTAACCAGCGCCCAGTTTTGGATCAGGGCTGAGTGTGTCTGCAGCAGGGTTTAAGTCTATAAGGTTTCAGGTTTAGGGGTTTAAGGGTCTGGTGGAGGGGTTTAGGGTTCAAGATTTAGGGTTTTAGGTTTCAGGATTCCCTAAATCCTAAACCCGAGGGAGTACCTCATGCCCTCAGGCCAAGTTGTGTGCCCGGCATGTCTTGAAAATACCCGAAGCATCTACTGAGCATGGGCGAACCCCCCCAAAGAAAACAAACACACACAACACCCAGAAGCTTAACTACAATCGAGTCAAGAAGGGTCAAGAGAAGACTTCTGGAAGGTCGCTGCAAAAGAATTGCCCTCGCGTAAACATGAACAAACCTAATCCTGAAACCTTTAAGCAGAATCTTCGTTAAGGGTACAGGTTGTCGGTTTTACTGTTTCCTACTATAACCAAGAGCAACTATAAATAAGCCAGCGCTCAGACGTACCGAGTACCCGAGAGCCTTTCAGACACCCTAGACTAGCTGAGCGCATCCCAGAGCGCTTACACCCTGAGTCCTACAAGCCCTGCAATGCCCAATGCTATACCGAGCAAACAATAAAAACCCTAAAGCCTGAAACCCGGAGGCTCGAAAACCCCAACCTTCGAAACTCCAAAAACAAAGCCTTAAAACTCAAAACCCCAAGAAACCGAACAGCTTACACCCTAAAGCCTGAAACCTAAGCTTTCGAAGCCTTACCCGCTGAGGCGCGAGCACTGAGGGGAATCGTCAGGGACAAGCCAACCTAGGCGCAGAATGGCTCTCTGGAATTTTGGGCTCAGGGTTTGGGGTTCCTTTTTAAGGGTTCCGTCAGGGGTTTCGGGTTTAGGGCTTGGGGTTCAGGGTTACCTTGAGGGTTCCTTTCAAGGTAAGGATTCAGGGTTTCGGGTTAAGCATTTAATTACCTGGGTTCTTGTAAAGTTCTTGTAAAGGAATTGGAGTTTAATTTAATTTATCATAATATGGATCTATAGTCAATAGTCGGGTTCCCTCATAATGGTAACTTAAATTAAAACCTTTAGCAAGAACCCAGTTAACGTGCTATCCCCACTTGTTTCATCTACGTGTTTGGGCGCGGCAGATACTGGGTTGCTCTTTACCACCTTGCTAAAATTATAACTTTTAATACCCCCAATATCAAAAAGGCTAGCTCCCAAAGCAATAAAGTTATAAAGTGACAGTAAAGGTCAACCAAGGATGGACTGGGACCTGAACCTCCGAACGTTAGAACCCTGAGACATCGAAGGAACCGTAGTATAGGGGTCCAGTATACTAGTTTTAATAAGGACCCCCAAAAAATTGTAATTAGAGGTATTTATTCAGGCCCCTATAGTAATCCACAAACCTTAAAAATCCGCAGATTTCGCGCGCGGCGTTCGGGTTCAGGATGTCAGGTGAAGCTCCGGAGGTCTCGAGTTTCGGATTCGGCGTTCTCGAGCTTCGGCTTTTGGGGGGTATGTGGGTGGTTGTCTAAGTTAGGGTCCCCTGTTATTTAAATATTAGGTGCCGTATTATAATTATAATAAGGACCCAAAAAGGGACCCTAATATTGACAACCACCCATGTGGGTGTTGGCGATTGGGGAAAAAGGTTTCGGGCTTCTCAAGCCTTTTTCGATGAATTCAGTGTTTAAGGTGTACCATGTTTTATGTTCGGCCTTGGGATTTGAGGATGTAATTCAGGGTTTGGTTTGCTGGGGATCAGTGTCAACAGTTCACCACTTCGTAGGGCAGCAGCGGCCACGGTTAGAGGCAGACCCAGTGCTTCATACCTCTTGAGCCATTTCAGACTCTTACAACGCTAAACTCTCAACCCTACGCCTTAAGCCACAAGTCGGAAGGCCTAAAGCATAAATCCCTAAGCCTAGCCCTGAAAGCCCTCCTCTTTGGGTCGGACAGTGGCGGCCGTCGGCGAGGTCCACTGCACGGCCTTGTGCGGCAACGGTCGGGGAGGACTTCATAAGCGTTCGGGCTTTCGGCGCTCAGGCACAGCTTGTCTTAGGAGCTGAGTGCCCTAGCCCAAACAGGTTAAGCGTTTCAGTTGCGGCCGATGGAATTTCCTTACACAAGCCACGAAAAGTGAAAGGGGCACCTACTCAGCCCTAAACCTTAATGTTCCCTAAATCGTAAAACCCACTGTTCACAGGGTTTTGGGTTCAGGGGAACTGCCTTCGTGCTCGGCGGTCTCAGCGATGGGTTTGGGTGAGGAGTTTGGTTTCTTTGATCTGTTTGGGTTAGAGGTTGGGAGACTTCTCTTCGGGTGTTGGGGTGTAGGGTGCTAGGCTTGTGCTTTAGGGCTTAGGGTGTAGGGTGCTAGGTTTGGGGTTAAGCGTTTAGGGTTTAGGTAGGCTCTTTTTCGAGCGTGCTTGTGATCAAAGTCCCGGACTCTGTTGCTAGACCCAAGAGTAACCTGGGAATAAAAAGGGTGCCCTTTTTGGTTTAAAGGGGCTTATAAGGGAACCTGAACCCTAAGAAAGGGAATAAGGGCCTACTCCGGGTCCTGATTATCTAGGCCCCTAACATAGAACCCTATTATAGATCCCTTATAGACCCCTTTAAGGGCCCGTTTTAAAAGGAACCCTGGGGGACCATTGCGGCGCCCTGATAAACCATCGCCAGAAGCTCCCCAACTCAGGATCGACTTGGGACGTTACTTGGAAGATCATGGGACTTAGGGTTCCTTAACGGGCTCCTTAAAGGGTTTAGGGTTTAGGGATCTATAACAATAAAAGGGTTCTATAAGGGGTAGTTTAAGTTACTTGGAGGCTCATGGGACTTAGTCAGTAAGGTTGGATAACCCCACATAGGGGACTTCCCACTTATAACCTACTTACTAAGTCCCATGAGCCTCCAAGTAGGGTTTCGGGATGTAGGAAAACCAATAGGACCTAAATCCCACAACCCAGACCCTAAACCCCAAGTCGTCTCTTAGTCCCATCAACATATCTGGGTTGGCCTTTAAACACCCTGAAAAATATTTATGTATAGGGTCCCTTATAAACCCAAATAAGGAAAATGAAAAATGTCCCAAAATCCAACCTGGATACCCAAACCAAACAAGTCTTTTTCTAATTAGGGTCCCTTTTAGGGTACTTATAAGTCTACTTACTACCTACTTACTAAAGACCAAGACGGGTCTTCTTCTCGCCTTCGCCCACGCGAACTGCGAGAGGACGTTGTCGAACAAGCCATTGAAGATGAGCAGGCCAAAGACCTTAGGGGCTTAGAGTTTAGGGTTTAGGGGTTTGGGGTTTTGGGGTTTCAGGGTTCAAGGTGTTGAGTTTAGGGTTTTGGGATTTTGGGTTTAGGGGTTTAGGATTTAGCGGCCATTGAACTTGAGAAGGCCAAAGACCTGGGCTTTATGGATTAAGGCTGTTTAGGCTCTGACGGTCTACGGCTTAGGGGGTTTATGTAAAAGTTAGCTGGGCCCTAAGAAGCCATCATTACCAGCACCAATCAATACAACCACCACAGGAGAGTCACTGCCACGCTAGAGCTGTGACCCTTACCTTTCTCCCTCAAGAACAGGACCCAAAAGCATTCCACACAGACCAAACATGCCTCTAAACCCTATGCCGTAACCGTAAACTCTAAACCCGAAACCAAACCCTAAACCCTAAACCAAACCCTAAACCCCAAACCGAATTCCGCTGCTTCTATCCCATAACCTCACTGACGGCTCCGGCTCCAACTTCACGGGTCTTGCCTTACAGGCTAAGTCATAGAACCCCCACACACATTCAAATAAGGAACAACTCCCAGAATGGAGTCTCTAAGTTGCTTTCAGGTATGTTGCTTAACTTGAAAAGTGTTTGGCTTTGTCTTCGGGATTTCAGGTGCCCGGGCTGACTGGCTCTCGATGTAATACATAAAACTTACTTCCCCCGGAACTATTGGTTAGCAGTTGTCCAGCTCACTGTAACCATCCGAAACCCGAAATTCTAAAGCCTTCAGCTAGGAAGGAAGGCGGGAGCAAACTCAAGAGCTTAAAGCTTGCATTACGAAGTAAATGAGGTTTATCGAGTGCGTATAACCGCCACAAAGTGTCTGGGTCAAACGGACATGGATACATAGACGGTGCGAAAAAAATTGAAGACTGGGGTGTTGGGTGGCTTCTTTTAGTATACATACCTTGGGGAACCCCAGCGAACACTACTGCATTTAGTCTGTGGTGATCCACTACCTAAAAACTGTTCGCAGCGAAATTTTCTATATCAGCCCAACTAGGGAGGGAAGTTCACAAACTATCCCTTATCGGTATCTCGAATTTCAGACCTACCTAACCGCTAAACCCGTAACAGCCTCCAATGATTTCGGATTTGGGGTTGTAAGTGTTTTCCCAAAAGACCCCCTTTGGAGGATCCAAAAAGTAGATCCCTTAATGGGGGTTCCTATAAAGTACCCTTAGTAGTATAGGGCCCCCAAGTTAGGGGATCTACTTTCTAGATCCTCCCGGAAATTCTGGGTCAAGACATGCTTCTGGCCGTCTTTAGATTTAGGAATTTAGGGTTTGAGGGTCTGGGAACTTAAGATTTAGACTTCAGGGTTCAAGTTTGGGGCTGGCGGGTCTTGACTTCCCAAGTCTCGGACTTGACTCGTACTTTCTTACCGACACTTCTTGGATCTCTTTCAGGAACACTTTTGGGGAATCCTTTACGACTCCTAAAGCCCAAACCATAAACACACTCATACTGTCTTTCAGCTTCAAGCCACGAGCGATTTTGCTGTACAGGGCAATACTATCGCTGGACGCACGGTCTCCGTGGCGTCAAAGGACACATGCCAATGCCGATCTTTGCAGAGTCGCAAAGATGCAGCAGGCGGCGCACCTTGGACCTGAAAAAGCTGGGACAAAACTGGGTAAGATATGAGCTACGGATCTTCCGTGCCCCTGGGCAGTTGGAGGCGTAGCAGGAATCTGTCAGCTTGGCCGACTGACATGCTAGCTCCGTTGCCAAGGGGATGGCGGATCAAAACCGGGGCACTTGGGCTTGAGCCAAGCCTATTTCGACCTCTGAAAGTGTCAAACCTCACCCGCTCCAGAAGCCGCTGTTACCGGAAACTGCGAGCTCCGATGGTGTCGGACTTGCATGACGATGTCTGCAGTGGAAACCCACGAAGGCTATGGGCAGGTGTGCAGATGAGTTCAATGAATTCTGCCAAGGAGTGGCCCTCACAAGAGGCATTCTCCCCAAGCGAACTAGCACACAGCCAGTTCGCTGACTGGAGTCACCATACTCTGGCGAGGAAGAATATCAAAGGCCCCTGAATTTCGGCTCTATGATAGACTCTGATAGACGGTATAAAGAGCTTAAGGCTAACAGGCTTAGGTGAAGTGTTTGGGGCAGTTTGCAAGACCCGTGTTTTGAAAAACCATGCCAGCGCCTGTCCGAATTGCTGGCCAGACTGGAAAATCACGAGGTGCTCAATGATTAATTCGACAACTCGAAAATCCAAACCATAACCTTAACCAACCATGAACCTCAAAATCGCAACTACTCAAGCAACGAGCAGTAGCTTCACTCTCCCTTCTCGCACGCCCTTGTCCATGTCCTGCGCTGTGTCCGAAGTTCCAGGCACGAACCGATGACGTTAGCCCGGGTGCAACAGTCAGGGTGTTGGCATCGACCAAAACCCAAATTTTACAGCCTGTGCTTTTCGAAATCGCAAAAGTATTCCCCGGATACCTGCAGACGTGCATGCACACACACCTGCGTGAGTGTCTACATACGTAATTACATGCGGACCCGTGCGCAAACATGCAGCCGTGCATGCAGGCATACGTGTACCAGTACACGCTTATTTGTTAGTTAGCCTAGCAGTTCATGTTTCCTGCTCGGGGATTTCGTGGTTTAGGGATAGGGTTTAGGGCACTTGAACTGTAAACCTTACGACCTCGACCCCAAACTCGCGACCCTAACCTAAAGCGCGAGTCTCCAAAAGATCCCGACCGAATCACCAATCACCACAACCTAAACCCTAAGAATGAACCCTCAACCCTAACCTCTACGACTCGTCCAACTTTGAATCTCTGTGGGGGGTCGTGCGTTTGTGAGGCGTTACCGTTACTACGAGTAGGGTGGTTTCCAAAAACGCGTTCGTTTTCGGTTCCTCCTTCGAACCACCAACAGTCTTACAACCTTATGCTTCCATGAACCCCAAACCTCCAGCGGCAGGGTGGAAAAGGGTTACGCTTAGGCCTTTGGGTGTAAGGTGGGTAGGAAAAGGGGCCCTATGCGGGTACTTTCGCTTGCTGGCCTCTATGTTGCCAGGCTAGGTCATACGGACCCTTAGAAGGGTAGCGGGGAGGGGGGTAGGGGACTGTGCTTCCTTATCGGGTCCTTCTTGTGGGCATTAGGGCCCCCTACCCCCCCTCCCTCCACCCTTCTAAGCGTCCCTATGACTAGGGGTTCGGCAGTGCTATAGTCCATAATACCAATTGCTGCTCCCCAAAAAACAAGTACGTAAACACCGTAATTAGAAGCCCCTTACAGGACTCCCATAAGACCCCCTTTCCCTTATAGGAGCGGTATGGGAGGCTTATGGGAAACTACCCACCATATAACTACCCACCTGCAAATGGCTTAGAGTAATGCCGAAGACCGTAAGACACCCCACCCAAAGCTCAAATCTAAAACCTCGTTATTCCGTTTGCATCCGAAATCCAATGAACCCTCGCCCCCTAAATACTTGAGTCTAAACCATGAACCTCTGAGCGCCCTCCATGACTCGCTAGACCCCGCACAAAGCCCTCAAACTCAAACGCTGAAAAAACTGAAACCCACGAACTTTAAAGGTATCCCTAACTTCAAAACTGTAACGCCTCTAACCCTATGCCACTATACCCTCAGTCCCCGAAATCCCCAACCCCGAACCCCTAAACCCCTAACCCTTGAACCCTAAACCCCGAAACCCTAAGCCCTTATAGAACCCTTTAAGGAACCCTTCATGGGTCCCTGAAACTCTCAAAACCTCCGGTAACCCTGCCTAGACCCTAAACCCAGAACCCTTAAAGGAACCCTCTAAGGAGCCCTTGAAGGAACCCTTAAACGAGCCCTTAAAGGAGCCCTTGAAGGAGCCCTTAAAGGACCCTTGAAGGAGCCCTTAAAGGAGCCCTTGAAGGAGCCCTTAAAGGAACCCTTAAAGGAGCCCTTAAAGGAGCCCGTAAAGGAACCCTGAAAGGAGCCCTTGAAGGAGCCCGTAAAGGAACCCGGAAAGTCTCAAAACCTCCGGTAGCACAGGTCCTTAATGACTTGGAGGCGCCCAGCTCCCTCGGCTAACTTGCCTTGGGAGGAGCAAGAACGGTTTAGGGTTTAGGGGTTTAGGGGTTAGGGTTTAGGGTTTGGGGAGCAAGAAGAACTCGGACCTTTTTGAGGAATCTATGGGATTTAGGGTTTAGAGTTTAGGGTCTAAGCTTTCCTTTAAGGTTTAGAGTTTGGGGTTAAGGAACTTCTATGGTTCTAGGACTTAAGTGTTTAAGCTTTGAACTTAGGGTTTAGAGCCCAGGGTTCAGGGCTAAGGAAATTAATTTAGGAAGGGCCGTTTTCAAAGGAAAGATAATTTAGGAGCCTTAATCATAAGGGGAAAGTGTAGGGGAGCCTTTTAATTATTAGACTGGGGGTTTGGAGGATTCGTTACAAGAGGGACTCGGAGTGACTAGGATCCCCAGCAATTATGGTACTATATTAGGGTCCCCTATTTTCGGAAACCCCATACAAGGAACCGAAGACCACACAAAACATGGGACAAATTGTCCGCTGGGAGACCTAGAGAAGGATCTCGCCGAAGGGCATTTGCAAAAACAAGGCTGTGGTTTAGGCTTTCCATTACCTATACTGAACTTAGAACCCTAGCAACAATTATGATTTTAGCCGTTTCTTAGGGATTAAAATAACCCAAAATTAAAAAATCTAAGTACGCCTAAGTTAAATTTGTCGTTGACAAGGGCCGCGGCACGCAGAGCTCCCTAAGAAGAAGGGATATAGTTCTCAGGAGTTTAAGATAAAAAGGCTTGGAACAAAGACTTGGAACCAAACCCCCAAACCCGACAGCCTAAATCCCTGACCCCGAGCCCCTAAAGCCTAAGGCCTAAGCCGTCCAGACCGCAATGCGGCATCTTCGCCAAGCCGTCAAGGCACACATTCCCAAATAGTTGAGACTCTCACCTCCGCACTTCAATTCAGGAATATGCGACAGGCTCTAGAGGGTTCGACTCAACTCAATGGCAAAACAGCATCTCCCTGAATGAAACCCCGAAGCTTTACAACCCTAAAACCTAAACCCCTAACCCCTCAATCCTAACCCTTAAAACCTGAAGCCTAACACCCTAGACTCTAGAACCCAGAAGGGTCTGAGAAGCTCTGAAGCTACCATCTCCTGTGACAAGTTGCGCACCAAGGCCAACCAATATCGGCTACCCAGACCTCGGAGGCAGCAGATTGTGGCGGGCTTGGGGTAAAGTTTTGTTTGGTTTAGGGGTTTAGGGTTTAGGGTTTAAGGGCTTAAGGGTAGCTACAGTAGAGCTGCTTCGTATCGGGGTCCTTCACCACGTCCACCTCTTCTTGCTGCATCATCGTTTTCACTTCATTTTCCGACAGCGAAAAACGCTTCAGAAAAAGCTTCATTGGCAAGGCTTTCTGAGGTAGGGGTAGCTTGTTTAGGCGGCCTTGCTACTACCTCAGTATGTAGGGTCTACATGAGTTTAAGGGTTCCGCACTGCTGAGACATGCAAACTATGGAGATGGGGCATCGTATCCTGCATTTTCAAGCCTATACTAGACCCAACAGTAACCTAGGAATAAAAAGGGTGCTTTTTTGGTTTAAAGGGGTTTATACGGGAACCTGAACCCTAAAAAAGGGAATAAGGGCCTACTCCGAGTCCTAGTATATCAACACTAAGGCCTAAAGCCCCTGACCTGAGCTCACCTTAAACGCAAAATTAGATGCGCTGAAACGGTCCACGAGGGTATGTAATTACAAGTCTTTTGCGGCCCTGAAAACCATCCACAAGCATCTTCAGAAATCCCAAAGCGCCTTCAACAAAACCTTCTGGATCCTAATTTAGGGGCCTTAATGATTAGAGTAGGGTTTTGGGGCCCACTATACTTTCATTATAATAATAAGGAGCCCCTCAAAATTCATTCATTCACACACCTCGTAGAAGCGTCTCGCGCTGCAGGTAAGAATCAAAAACATGCAGAAGGAATTAAAGGAAGGAACCTTCAAAGGAAGCCCCTCAAAATAGTACTTATAGGTCATCCCTAAACCCTAAACCCTAAATTAAGGAGCCTCCCAAATAGTATTGGTAGCGGAGGGCGTTGCGCCATGGACATCTGTGAGGCGCTGATGTCGAAGACGTCGCCTTGCCATGCACGAGCTTAACCCCACGCAACCTACCTTTTTAAGGACTTATATAAAGAAATCATATTAGGGAACCCTAAAAATGTAGGTTCCTTAGGGTCCAGGGAGCTTCTTCCGGGACATTATACTGTAGAAACCTGATTAAGAAACCTTGGGGCCTTATTTCGGTTCTTAATATGGATCCCAATATATTTGGGCTACAGGGCCAGAGTCTCCTAATCAGGTGTTTAGATTGGGGCCGTATATGGGTGGTTGTCAAAATTAGGGTCCCTTTTTGGGTACCCTAAATATGAGGTGCCGTATTATAACAAGGACCCAAACAGGGATCCTAATATTGACAACCACCCAGGACCACCCATATGGTTTCTGTAGGGTTTGAGAAAGCCCGGGCTTCCTGAACCCTGTCAACCGCTGAATCGAAAAGGTTTGGGACGTAGCCATAGCAGTGAAACTCAAGCAGCCCACGAATCCCGAGCTCAGCAAGCCACCATAATGTCCCTAAGTGGAACAGCCCCAACTTGAACCCGTGGCCTCCATCTGTGTCTGAGTTGAGATCAGGAGGATAAGTTTCGAGGACTGAGAGTTCAGGTAACGGGCTTATAGGTTAGGTACTGCCCCCATACAGTAAGAGCCTATAGCAGGGGGCTACTATTAAGGTCCTAACATATCTATATTATTATTATTATGAATATTATTCAGCTATTACTGAATAGGGGCCGTACCCAGGGTTTAGGTATTTGGGTTCAGGGCGTCGGATCATATGTCCGGCAGGTTTTCGGGTCTGGGCAACAAAGCTTCACCAGGACCCCCAACTAAAGCTCAAACTTTGACTCATAAACCAAATGCAGAGAGCAACACTAGAAAGTCCAGTTCCCTGGACTAGACAGACCAAGCATAAACCCCTCTAAGCTAAACATTCAATACTTCATCGCCAACTCTTAACCCGACTCGTATGACTCCTTCTGTCATGACTCGAACCCCGAACTCACATTAGGAATTAAGCTTACGGTTGAGGGTTTATAGGGTTCGGGACTTTGATTTAAGGCTTAAAGATTAAGTGTAGATGTTAGTTTGGGGTTCGTAGGTGACAGAATGCCTGAAGGTAGAACGATCAAACTTGGGCACACAACCGCAGCATCTGAACCCTAAAGCCCTAAACCCTAAAACCTAGTGCCTATATAAACCCTCAAACCCTAAACCCTCAATTTTCAGGACGAAAACCTCATATCAATAGCAAAAACAACCTAAACCAACCCCACCTTGAAAGCTAAATTCGGAGCCCTTTCGCCTCGTGCAGCGGCTAAGCTTGCCTTGACCTCCACCACAGCCACCTGTGACAGGGTGGAAACTTTGCGGGGGTTTAGGGCGTTCAGGGTTCAAGGCTTCGCATTTAGAGTTGCAGTGGCTTTGCGGTACCTAAGTCTGTAAGGGTTTAGGACAGGGTTGAGCCGTAAGAGTCAGGGAGTTGCGGCTGTAGCGCTTCACGGATTTAGGGGCTCAGGATTTGGAGTGGTGGATATCACTACCCTAAACCCAAAACCCTAAACCTTAAACCCTAAACCTTAAACCCTAAACCCTAAACCTTAAACCCTAAACCCTGAACCCTAAACCTTAAACCCTAAACCCATGACATTACGGCGTAGGGCTCCGGGCTCCGATTTCCAGAAACCACTCTAAACCCCAAGCCATGAACCGCAAACCCCGCTGCTTGATTTAGGAGCCGAGTCCACCAAAACCTAAAAACCCGAAACCCTAAACCCCTAAACCTGAAACCCTTAAATCCTTAAACCCTCAACCCCTAAACCCCTAAACCTTAAACCCTAAAACCCCTAAACCCTCAACCCCTAAACCCCTAAACCTTAAACCCTAAACCCCTAAACCCTCAACCCATCAACCCCTAAACCCAAACCTAAGCCGTACCCTCGAGCTCTGCTTGCTGCTAAGCCACCTCCGGTGATCTCGCCAATGCTGCCTGTGCGGCACCAAAGACATGAGGAGTGAAGGGGTTGGGTTAGGGTTTAGGGTTTAGGGTTTAAGGTTTAGGGTTTAGGGCTTTTGGGGGATGTCGGGTTTAGGTTTAGGGGTGTGCGGTTTGGGGCTTGTGGTTGGTCTTTGGATTTCAGATTTGGGGCGTTCTTTAAGGCTTCCGGTACCCTTCTGCAAGGGTTCTCGTGGCTTGTGGCTTCCGAGTGTTGCTTCCTTCTAAAACCCTTACACATCACCCCGTAACGCTTTCAGCTGGATCCTGCGGGTTAAGAGTGAAGACGAAGGGCTTAGATTGAGCGATGTAGCCGATCTTCGAATCACAACTGATGGTAAACCACCTGCACTCTGAACAAGGAAAGGCGCAGGCTGGAGCTGCTTGCGTCTTCAGCGTTGCCATTGTTTAGAAAGGGGTGGGGCAAACCGTAAACAACCTCTAAACGCCAAGCCCTAAACCGGGGGTTCGGCCACTGAGCTCCGTGAGGTTAGGGATGTAGTTGAGGAAACGCTATGCGGTCTTGCACCCGGATAGATTCTTTTACTGTGGTTTTCTAGGGCTTTCATTGGGGGCTTCTAAATTTTAGTGCTCAGCGGTGTAGGGCTTAGGGTGAACACCCCAACACCCCCAGCCTCAAAAGCCATGAAATTTCCAAGCGCTCACAACTTTCAAGCATCGTAGCCCTAGCAACCCATCAGCGCACAATCCTGAACAGCACCCCTAAAATCTGCCACCAACACATCGAACAATAACCCTAAACCCCAAACCCTAAACTTGCCCTAAACCCTAAACCCCAAGCCCTTACGCCGGTCCTCGATCTCTCGCAGGGAATGCGCCTGCCAGGAGAGAGAGGGCAGACAAAAAAGACGACCACATGGGTTGCATCCAAAGCCGTGTCAGCTTGCGGTTTAAGGTTTAGGGTTTAGGGATTAGGGTTTAGGGATTAGGGTTTAGGGTGTAGGGATTAAGGTTTAGGGTTTAGGGATTAGGGTTTAGGGTTTAGGGTGACGCCGGCCAACCCTAAATCCTAAACCCCCAAATACCCCCCCCCCCCCCCCGCCACCTCCAGAAGTGTCCAGAACACCTAATGGTCAGGTATTCTGTAGGCCTTCTGTAGATGGAAAGGAACCGGCAGAAGCAGGACCTAATATACAGCCCTCAATCTTCAGAAGAGGGTTTTGAGGGTAGGGTTTAGGGTTTAGGGTTTAGGGTTTAGGGTTTAGGGTTTAGGGTTTAGGGTTTAGGGTTTAGGGTTTAGCTAGCAGGGTACCTTACGCTTATAGTATGACTGTAACAGTACAGGAGCTATACGGGGGTACGGTTAAATACTAAGTTTTCCGCACCTTTTGTTAGACGGAGCCAAGGTTCTACACAAGTTGGCACCATGTCCTCAGTTGAGGGTTTACTTACAGGATCAGGGAACTTAGTAGGTGGTGGGATTAGGGTTTAGGGGTTTGGGGTTTAGGTTTACTTAAAGGATCAGGGGACTTAGTAAGTGGTGGCTAGTACGTATTGCGATAAAAAGTAGATATAGCCCTACTTAGTAGCCTCCCAGTAGGAGACATAAAATGAAGGCTTAGGCGCTCGAGCTTTGGGATCGAAATAAGGCAAGATGCCCGTCAAGCCCTCAAGTGGAGCTACATCTCAGGATTTAGAACTTGGGTGTTGGACCAAAACAATCTTTAAACGAAAATCACAGGCAAGGCCATCCCGACTTGGTTAAGTTTATCGCATATTCCAGAATGCATTTTTTTGACGGCTCCAGGATATGAAAGCAGACTTGACAACCAGGATGTTCACAAGTAAAAGTATCTGCGACCGCATGAAATCTTATGGAAGCATGAAAACCCTCTAGAACCCTCATGAAGGCGCATAAAACCTGGCAAAAGTCTCCAAAAAGCCTGCTTAAGGCCCAAACCGCCATCTTAGATCTCTGCTTGGTGGCTTGCAAAAGACGGTATTCTTCGATTTGAAAAACTGATGATCAGAAACCGAAATTCTGCTCAATTCGTCCACTTTGGACAGGATATCTGAAGGTAGTCTTGTTGTTTTTGTCCGCTGTCAGTTTCCTATGGTGAGACATGCCTGGGCATACCTTCCAGGCAAGGGTATGAACTGACCGCGGTCGGAAACTGGGAAACATGTCGGAAAAGAGTGGGAGTCTTTCAGGTTCCAGTGGGATTCTCAGGTTCTAGTGGGAAAACTGGGGTTTTGTCAGGCTTTGGCGGATTTTTTCAGGTTTTGGAAGTTCTTCGCAATGGGACGGCGACTGCGACAACATCCCGAATTTTTTCCGATTGATGATAGAGTGTGAGTTGTGCTCTGCAAGGTTTGCGTGTCAGCATGACCGAAAACAGAACATGATACGGCGATGCTGTTGAAGAGGAACGGCCCTGACTCGTGATGTGGCCGTCAATCACAACTGTTGTAAGGTTTCCAAGGGTTTTTGTCAGGTTCCGATGGGTCTTTTTTCAGGTTTGGTCGGATGTTTGTTAGGTTTTGGTGGGGTGCTTGAAAGGTTATCTTTGTACATATGGTTGGCATCAAACACTTGAGGCGACCCCAAACAAGGAGGTTAGGGACGCAAATCTCTGACACCACAACTTCCTCCAACACCCTATTTGTAACCCTGTAAACCCCTTCATAAGCTCCTTACAAAACCCCAAACAATCCTCCTTATGAAACTCTTGTATGAAACCATGAGAAAAGCTTATGCAACCCTCAGAAAACTTTACGAAATCCTAAAACCACTCCATTGAAAACGAACATACACACACACACACACACACGCACACACACACACACAAACACACACAGACACAAACACAAACACAAACACACACACACACACACACACACACACACCATGAAACCCTGAGTGCTCCCGCCTTGGGCTGCGCGCCTTTGTGCTGCGACAGGGCTGCCAGTGCTGGTGGCCAGGGCAAACGACCTCAACTGGGATAGATACAAGGGCCTTAAGCTTCCTTTCTGGTTCCATTTAAAGCTTTCTGCCGGGGTTCCTGTGATCCATGTTAGGAAACCTTTATGGATTTTGCGGCTTTAGCAGCAATCCATCTTTATATGCCTCAAACCTTGCTAGGGGCCCATACGAAGCCCCAAAACCAAAACGCTGGTAAACCCTAGATGGAATCTCAAACCCTAATCCGTTTTTCTGGATAACCCTTTCTGTGGTCAGGGTGCCACAGAAATATTCAGAATGAAATGACCCAAAGGTTCGATGAGTCCCCGCAGCCCTATAATCCGAAAAAAAAATTGCAAACATCCCGCGAGCCCTATGATATGTGAACCGTATGAAAACCACATAGAAGCAGAAGAAAAACCTGGTGATATTAGGTCTCATAAAGACGACCTCGACCAAGACGCCACCCGCAGGGCGGACGAGGAGGTCGAAGGGCAGGCCTTTGCAACTGCAAAACATGGCCATGAGCTAACTGCTTTGGAAAGGTTTCGTGTGGTGTTCCGCGCTTCAATGGATCAGAGTTCCCTGAAACCGAAAAGCCGTGGGCTCTTCTGGAGTCAGAAATGAAACAACCATCAGTGCCAGCCTGCGAGGATACTTGAGCTTTACTTGTGCAATACTCCTCGGTCTCAAACGTAAGCTATCTTAGGGCTTCGGGCTGTGCTACCCTGTAGTGTCTATGCGGAGTTTCGCTGCCCCCCTTACATGTTAAGGCAATACAATGGCCTGCTTAATCGTCGGCTAAGGCACGGAACCTTAAAACCTCCGTCACCACGTCCCCGCACCACAAACATCCGAAACGGTCAGACGGATGATCATAGCCTCGATAGATGCCAACCGAACATCCAACATGAAACATACGTGGTCCAATCAGCAAGACAGCACAATGTTCGGTATAACTAAGGTCTTCAACTTGAAGCAATCGCCGTCAACCGCGAGCCCCGAAACCAATCGCATGTCACAGGCGGCTCGAGACCTGCTTGTCCAGTTTGTTTTGGGTTAGTTGTGAACCCTTTCCACTATGTGCCCGTTGTACTCGCCTGCCAAAGATGAAGTCTATTATTTGCCCGACTGCTATGGAAAGGTCCTGTCAAATCTTTCCCAGAGCACGGGCCACCAATACGACGCTCGGTTGTCCAGGAGCATCGAAATTACACCCAAATGCAGAGACCGGGAAGTTGGTCTGCAGAACTAAGCATGCAGTATCGGACAAAGGATGCCCCGGGACACAGGTCTAAAGAGAAGCCTCAGTGAGACTGGAGGGGAAGCTAGTTCATCAAAAATATGATTAGCCCAACTCGATTGAACGGGGACTAGGCCAACAGCACCTATAATTGAGGTAAACATCACGAGGCAGTACAGCAACCGAAGGCCCAACAAACGATGTGAAAAAAAGGATGTCATATGCAAGTCTTGTAGGGGAAGGGGTCTTAACTATGACCCGAAACACAGGTTCCTTGTGTATACGTAGCCTTTTGGCGCCTTTGACCCGGAGTGCAGTCTGTACTTAGGCCCTAGATTTACGGCCACGGCTGAGGGGCTTAGGTTTGGGGTTCAGGGTCCAGGAGTGTGTGAGGGCAGAGAATCTGGCTTTAAGCTTTGATTGAGAGCGAGCTGGCCAGGAAGGTGTGTGAACTAGCTCGCGGCCCAGATTGTACAGCTTTTCTACGATCTGCACATACGGGAGCAGCCGTGCATGCCAAACACTGAACAGAAACAGCAAAAGCGTGTGATTCATTTGGAACGCACAGCCCTTGCTTCCGACGATTGAACACCCGGCAGCTTCCGAAAATAGGGGACCCTAATCTAGCAACTACCCTTTTGGTAGCATGCCTATTTAAGGACCCCAAAATAAGCTGCACCCCTGATTTTCGGAAACTCCCACGTGTCGAACCGAACCTAAATCTACTGTGATGTCTTTAGAAACCGCCGAAGTGAAGTAGTGTCCAGGCAAACCCTGCGATGACAAACGTAAGCCCCAAGTTCCAAACCAAGGAATTTTCAGAACGGCGCTACAAAGCCTGCGAAACCCAATGTTTGAACCCCCCCAAACCAACACCTTAAATCCTGAACACGACTCCTCTCAGAAGGTGAAGAAAAGACCAGTTTTGGGATATAGTCGAAGAAACGGCGGCACTCTGCAAACCTTAACATTTGTTCTGAGCAGACTCAATGCGATAGATGATGCGATTAATTATGTAGTGGCCTCAATCATGAGAAGCGGATTTAGGTGGGAGCATGTTTTCGTAGAATCGTTTTAATGCAAGGAGTCCTGAGAAACTTACTTGTTGGCCAGGCTTCTATAAAACTTCCTAAATCCTGAAGCTGCCTGGACCCTGAACCCTAAACCCTCAGCCCAAAACCGCTAAGCCACCAACCCTGATTAAACACCCCAAGCCCCAAATCCTCAAGCCCGAAAAAATTCATGTAGGGGCCTTAATAAATAGAATATGGTTTTTTGGGGCCCACTATACTAAAACTATAATAAGGAACCCACAAAAAGGTATATGTAATTATGACGGCCCCTAATTACAGTAAACCTCCCTCGTCGGGCCTGTCTCGTTCACTCCATTGGCCCAGATCACATCAAAGCCTTGATTCCTTCGTTCCCCAGAGACTCCAAAACCCCTTAGTTAAGGAATATACCTTAAAGTATGACAGGAACCCTATTATGATTTGAGGTATATTCCCGATTTAAAGGGTATTGGAGTCTCTGGGTCCGCGTCGCAGGCTTTGGGCTTGTGGTTAAGGGCTTCGGGCTCGAGAGTTTGGGTTCTAAACTTTCAACCCCAAAATATAGGGTGTTGGCTTTCAAGTTTAGGGCATTGGGCTTAGGGTTCGAGAGTTTGGGGTTCAAGGTTAGGAGTCCAAGGTTAGGGCGTAGGCTTTCAATTTTAGGGCTGAGGGTCTAGGACTTGAGCTTGCAAGGATCCTTGAAGGCAAATGCTCTTGTAGGGGTGCCGTTCATATCTGGGCCTTGATAATTAGAATAGGGTTTTGGAATACAGGTAAAAAAAGTAACCAGCACGAATCGTATTGGTAATTGTTGAGGCCCCTATAATGCACGGGTTCCCAGGGTTCAAGATGTCGGGCTAAGGGTTCTGAGGAATTGGGGATTTTTAACTCCCGAACCCTAAACCCCTGCACCGCGAAAATCTAGACCCTAGCATCGCGCTCCTAGACCCATGAGTAACCTAGGAAGAAAAAGGGTGCCCTTTTTGGATTAAAGGGGCTTATAAGGGAACCTTAAAACAGGAAATGAGGGCCTACTCTCGGCTCAGTGGTTCGGGGTTTCTTACGGATTGGGAGATTGAGGAGTTAGGGGGGGAGGGCGCTCCGCACCCCAATCCATGAACTTACAAAACCTATTGGGGGTGCAGGTGTGGGGTTTAAGGTTTAAGGTTTAGGGATTGGGGCTTAGAGTTTAAGGTTTAGGGTTTAGGGATTGGGGTTTAGAGTTTAAGGTTTAGGGTGTAGGGGTTGGGGTTTAGAGTTTAAGGTTTAAGGTTTAGGGTTTAGGGATTGGGGTTTAGAGTTTAAGGTTCAAAGGTTAGGGTTGAGGAATTTGGGCCCAGATAATCAGAGTCGGCTGTGGGATGTCATCTGCGAAAAGTATCATCAGCCGTATCATTAGGCCAAAATGGTCTTGGCGGACTTCTGAACCCCTCCTAAAAGCTAAACTTTTAGCCTCCTTATTATAGTTCATATAGAAACTCAAAAAGGAAAGTCTAAAGAGCCAACCAGAAGAACGCCAAGTACTAATATGGCTGGTCACTTGTTTCTTGGGGTTGGGCCAGTAGCCCTAAACCCTAAAACGCTCCAACCCTGAACCCAAGCCCTGAAGCCTAAACCCTGTTATCCAAACGCAAGCGGGGAGCTCCCACAAAAAAGGAGACATATGTAAACGCTGCACCTATGTCTCGGAAAGCCTTAGGGTTTAGGGTTGAGGGTCACATTAACCCTGACCCTTGTTCCTTGTCGGGTTTCTCTAAGGGTTCTATCAGGGCATCATGGCATTTAGAACCTGTTGCAAAAGCTAGCTCGAAACTAAGAACCCTATGGAAACCAACAATTGAAATCCAACTCTCCTAACTAGGGGGCTTATAGGAGTATAAACCCTACCTGAGTCTATCGGGTACCTGTACCGGTATATAGGTAATATATACACCCGCCCAAATCCACAACAAGCCCCGTATGCACCCAGCAAAGCCCCAGGACAAACCCTACCGTATGTGACTGATGGTATTTGGACCTTTTAGGGAACAACTAAACCCTAAACCCTGAACCTAGACCTTTAACCCAAAAGCTGAAACTAAACCCTAAGCCCTGAATCCCAAGCCCTGAACCTGAACTCTAAACCCTGAATCCTCAGTCCCTAAACACTTGAATCCGTCTGGAACTTCGCCGATCGTAGCCGGGCATCTTCAGCGCTTGCATCGCAGCCTCCGGCCAGACTGAGAGTGCGCCAAAGCCCCAACCTACTTTCTATTTGCCCTCATCTTTTACAGTGGAAGCCAGAAAGTTGGAACATGGCTTTAGGAGGATTAGTGCTAGGATCCCTTATACTTTACCTTAAGGGCATGAGGATAATGATGTTCCAACTTTTTGGCTACTACTATAAGTGAAGTTATCCTTACTTCCGACGGGATTCGGCATATCAGGCATATCATAAGTCGGATACAAGGCTAACTTCACTTGAAGTATGAAGGGAAATAGCAAGTACGGTTCCAGGTAGCCTGATCGGGCCAGAAGTAGGTATAACTATACTTACCTTACTTACTTATGATCCTACTTCCTAAGCCCCTTGTCGCCTTTACTGGGGAT
Organism: Symbiodinium sp. CCMP2592; assembly: GCA_905221615.1. Lineage (NCBI taxonomy): Eukaryota > Dinophyceae > Suessiales > Symbiodiniaceae > Symbiodinium > Symbiodinium sp. CCMP2592. The sequence goes on from CAJNDT010006138.1 coordinate 355,280, forward strand.
TCCTGACCTACCTGCATCCCACCTACTCGAGCTTTTCCAAAGCATAGCGTTTTTCTAAGTCTTATAAGTCAAAGCGCCAAAATGAAATGGAGCGTAATCTAGGCTAACAAACAAAACAGCTCACTACTTGCATTTGTCAGTGTTCGGTGATTCCATGTATTTTCTTGACAAGAACGCAACCATCAAACACCAAGTCCCACACAACAAACTCTTGGGCTAAAAGAGCACATGCCCTGGTTGGAATTCCGGCATAATGCCTGCCATTCTGCAGGTAAATCTTTGTGCTCGTTGTGCTTCAAAGGTAGGAGTTAGGATTAAAGGGGACCCTCGGGGATATAGACCGTCTCTCCGTGTTGAGAGAACCAGAAGTAGGGTTCAGGGGTAGCGTCTAAAGAGGTCTCCCTAATTGTACCCAGGATGCCCTGACCCCTAAACCCTAAACCCCTAAACCCCAAAACCCCAAAACCCTAAACCCTAAAACCTAGACCCCTAAACCCTAAACCCCTAAACCCCAAAACCCCAAAACCCTAAACCCTAAAACCTAGACCCCTAAACCCTAAACCCCTAAACCCCAAAACCCTAAACCCTAAAACCTAGACCCCTAAACCCTACACCCCTAAACCCCAAAACCCCAAAACCCTAAACCCTAAAACCTAGACCCCTAAACCCTAAACCCCTAAACCCCAAAACCCCAAAACCCTAAACCCTAAAACCTAGACCCCTAAACCCTACACCCCTAAACCCCAAAACCCTAAACCCTAAAACCCTAGACCCCTAAACCCCCCAACCCCTAAACCCCAAAACCCTGTACTACCCAAGAAAAGGTCCTGAAGGTCTGAACTCCATTGCCCGGGCCTCCTCACCCAAGCGCCCGACCACTTCCGTGAACTCGTCCTAAAAGGACTGCGAAGAAAGCAAGCAACGGTTTAGGTTTTTTATTTTTTTTTAAGGGCCCTTTTCGAACTGCAGAACAGTTAGAATTCCTGTACTAGGAGGAGCCGATGGTTGGGGCCTGGTTTCGAAGACGGTTTAGGGTTTAGGGTTTAGGGGAAAGCAAGTCATGCACATGTCAGCAGAGCAAGCGACAGCGAGAAGAGTCCTAGGACTCGACGCAGGGCACGCCCATGTTAGGCCAGTCAAGGTGACATGAGTGTTAAATTCCATAGGTATAACACACAGGCTCGAAGCATACGACGCAGACGCAGATCGTGCAGGATATTTATATATAGCCTCGCATGCAGAGGGAACCCTGTGAAAGTTCATCGCGACAGCGATGGCTGCATGTCACTGACTGGAATTTGGCGGTTTAGGATTCTATAGGCTCTAGGGCCTGAGGTTCAGGGTTTAGGGTTTAGGAAGTTGAGGATTCTGGTTCTATAGGCTCTAGGGCGTGAGGTTGAGGGTTAACTGTACTTCGGCCTACTCCTTTGAAAACAGGCGCGTTCTGGCTGCCGTTCCAGTCCGCAACGAAGGTTTAGGCTTAAGCTTAAGACCAAGAATTCTGGGTATGAGACCTCGGGTTTAGGCTGCAGGCCTAAGTGGAGCGGTGCTGAGCAGAGAAAGATGATCATTATGGGCATCATAGGCTTTAGGGTTTGGGCCGCAGACTTAAGTGAAGCGGTGCTGAGCAGAGAAAGGTTATAGGCTGCAGTGGGACTCGGAGTTGAGTCGTTGCATTCCTAGCCGTTGGATACTGCACCCACTCAGTATTTGCTGAAAAATATCGAAGTATAAAAAAATATATACGCCCCAACTAGAACTCTAAACCCCAAACTCCAAAGAGGAGCGCTCGCATAGACCGTTCTTGTGAGGGCCACTACCAACCTAAACGGTCGGTGGCCTTCGCTACGCTACCAAGTCTAAGACGCTGATTTCAGGGATGAGACGCCGATCTCAGAATCCTGACTCAGAGGGTTTTGTGTTTTTTAGAAGTTGGGTTGAGGGCGTAGGATTTAGGGTTTGGCCACTCTGTGCCATCATACTCGAAGCACTCAGCCTGTCACCGTTAAATAGGGGCCTTTAACTACTAGAACAGGGTCTTTCGGAAGTAATTGTGATAACTTCATAGGGGGTGCAACGATAGTAGAATTCATTACCCTTAAAGACTGAAGCCCAAATCCTCAAATACAAAGCTTAATTAAGCCGTAACCCACCAGTCCAAAAACACGAGGGTCCTCGGGCAACTCGGCCAGCTGTGCCAAGCTCGCTCGGGCTTCGGCAGTGAGGGACACCTGCGAGGTCAAGGGCTGGGTAGCGCCCCCCCCACGCAGCAACAATCCTACTATATTAAGGGGTTGGGGGGTGGGGGTGGAAGTCATATTTTTCAACAGCTTTTACACAATGCCTCGCAAGTCTCTGCGACCGTGGATAAAGAGCTTACTCACCTGTTGTGTGGTTCTGCCCGCAGAACGAGTTGTAGGATCTCGTCGTGGGCAGTTGCAAATACATGGGGTGATAAGTAACGAACAACTACCCACTTCTAATTCCAGTTGTAAGTTGTCACCATGAGCCTTCAAGTGTGCCACCAGTTCCATGCAGCAGACGTTTAAACCCAATAAAACAGCAAGGTTTCTTCCGACAAAAGCATGGACAATGTACCTTAAACTTTACTGAGGCCACGCCACGGCAGCACACCCAACTCTCTAAACCCTAAACCCTCCTTCTCTGCTCTCCTTTTTTTAAGAGCCCTAAAACTCATCACAGATGAATCCTTGGACTAGGTTCCTGAGCAGGCCCTTAATAGTAAATACGAATCCATATACGAGCCAGATACGAATCAAATACGAATCAATCCAGATACGATTCCAAATACAAACCAGAAACGATTCAATGACGAACCAACTACGCACCAGACAAGAACACGATACGAATCCCAATACTAGCCAAGTACGAAACCAGACACGAAGCCAGACGCGATCCAGATACCAATTGTTAAATACGAATGCAATCACGAACCAACCCTCAATCGGGCAAGAACCGCAATACGCAGCAGATACGAACCAGACAAGAACCCAGATAAGAACCCAAATACGAACCCAGACACGAACCCAGACACAAACCAGACTGCGGAATGGACACGAACAAGATACGCCCAGACACGCACCAGACACGAACCCGACACGAGCCCAGACAACCCGGACGCGACCCAGACACGAATTCGGAGACTAATCTAGATACGAATTCAAACACGAACTTGTGGAGACTCAATATCCAGATCATACCTGAACTCCAAAAAACTAAGTACACCAAGGGCTTTAGGGTTTTGTGGTTTAGGTTGTTTGTTTAACGCCCCTTTTTCCACCGAAGGGTTTTGGGTTTTAGGGTTTACGGTATAAGTTGCAGGATCGCGGGACTTAGTATGTGGGGCTAAAGGTACCTTAATTGGATTTTCAATGTACAAGTTATCAGTAGCTGTACCTAGATCTACCTTACTTATGACCCTACTTACTAAGCCCCCCCGAACCTCCAAGTAGAAACCCTTCACAGGAGCCAAACTAAACCCTAAACCCTTGATTGATCCCAAACTTTCTAAACCCCTAAACTCCCTAAACCCTAAACCGCTAAACTCCACTAAACCCTATAAGCCCTAAACTCCCTAAACCCTAAGCCCAAAGGAGCCTCTGCACGAAGAGACCAAGAATCTTCACTATCGGACATAGGAGCATCGGCAGAAGGCTCCTGGAACAACTTCGTGAGAACAACCGGCCTTTGGGTGTGGGACAGGCTAAGGGACTTAGGCGTTTGGGGTTTAGGGTTCAGAGTTTCGGGTTAGGGGTCTCGGAATTAACTAACCAGTGGTTTTGGGGGTTCCCTTGGCTCTTTAGCTCCTTTCTTAATAGGGATTATCATCATCCCTGGCTCCTTAGCTCCCCCAATATCAATGGTTAGTTAAGGCCTTCGGGTGGGGCTCAGGAGTAAGATTGTCTGATTGGAGGCCAAAAGAGGGCTTTAAGATTCTTGGGGTAGGGATTCCTGAATATGAACCCTATTATGGGAACCCTAATCCCTACTAAACCCCCATAGGCTAAAACCCCTTCTGGCCCCCTATGATTGGTGAAACCGGCTTGGGGAGCTCTTCTGAGCTTTACGTTCAGCAGTATCTGTTGGGTTCTGCCCCCATACAGTCACAGTCTATAACAGGGCTACTATTAACGGCCTAATATACCTATATTATGAATATTATCCAATGGTTACTGAGAGGGGGCAATACCCAAAGTATCTGCATAATTGAGCGGTGTAGTTGAAATCTGATAAGATTTGGAATAGCCGCTTCAGATTGGCGCAAGATTCTTCGGTCGTATGGACGTGTTGGGGATTAGGGATTGGTTGTGCGCATATTCGGGGTGCAGGGAACTAGGGCGGAATTCATAAACCATCATAGACCTGATAAGGGCTCAACATGTCAGGTGTAGGGCAAGGTGGGTTTAGGGTTCAAGGGTCTGAGGGCTAAAGTTTTAGGGTTTACGGTTTAAGCTTCGGGGTCTGATGGGGTTCAGGGTTTAGGGGTTTGCGGGGGTCAGGGTTCTGGGGGGGGGGCAGGGCTAGGGTTTGCGGTCTCTGGGGTCGTGGGAATTTAACTTAACTACACCCCTCAATACTGGTCCTTGCCAAAGACCTCCACCATGCCCCGCAGCTGCTTCTCCAGCGCTTCCGCGCTGCGGCTTCCGATTCCAAAGCCTGCACGGAGCAACGCGCCTAAAGTGAGAAAGATGACACCAAGAATCATACTGCTCGCAAACGTCGCAGAAATAACGGATTAGTTGTTACCTCCACCTCTTGTCGTAATTAAGCAAGTAACAGCTGATGATAACAATGACACGAAGACATTGAGAAGGTAACATCATAAGACTTGACCTTTTAAATTGCCAAACTAATAGGCTTACTGGCTGAGTATCCTACACCCCCACCCCACCCCGCAAAAAACATGCTATCTTTTTGTGGCTATCTAATCCCCAAGCAAAGGCTCAAAATTACCTAGTGAGCCCCTGAGTCTGAGTCAGATCCTGAAGCATCCAGCCCTTTGACGCCGGGCCCCAGCGTAGAAATCAAGGAAACTAAGCTTTCATAGCTGATCTCAATTTCTGAAGCCCATCTTTGAGGCCAGCAAGTTCTATAGATACAAAACCATATAACCCATCATACAAACCCATCTAAACACCTTAAGCCACAAACCCCTCCTGAAGCCTTTAAGGAACCCTTGAAGCTCTTGGAGGAAACTCCTGAAAGCCATATAACAACCTCCAACGAAAATGAACCCCTAAAGCCTCAAGCCTAAACCAAACACCTTAGACCCATGTAGACCCAAAACCGTAAATAAACAAAATGCTCTGCGGCTCTAAAGAAACCCCTTTAAAGAATCCCGCAAGGGACCCCCTCAAGATCCTCCTCGAGGACCCTTTGAAAGACCTTAAAGGCCTTCCCTAAACCCTAAACCCCCCAAACTCCTAAACCCTAAACCCTAAACCCCCAAACTCCTAAACCCTAAACCCCCGAACTCCTAAACCCTAAACCCCCAAAACTCCTAAACCCTACCTTGAGCGGAATAACCTACCTTTTTAACGACTTATATAAGGAAATCATAGTAAGGAACCCTAAAAAGGTAGGCTATTCAGGCTTAAGGTAAATCCAAAACTTCTAACCCTCGACCGATGAAAAGACCTTAAAGGACCCCTTAGAAGGACCCCTAAAACCCTAAACACTAAACCCTAAAAAGGACCTTAAAGGACCCCTTAAAACGACCCTTAAAGGACCTCGTAAATTCCTAAAAAAACCTCAAAAGGACCCTTCAAGAACCTCTTAAATTCCCCAAAAGGACTTAAAGGACCCCTTAAAAGCACAACTTAAAGGACCTCTTAAATTCCTGAACAGATCCAAAATGGATCCCTTAAAAGGACCCTGAAAGGACCTCTTAAATTCCCAAGAAAGACCCCCAAAAAGGACCCCTTCAAAGAGCCTCCGGAGAGGCGCGGCCCAGCACTCCGCTCCGCGCTTTGCCGCGTCAAGCCGGGAGGGCCCGGGATTCGCGGCCCCGGGGGGCCGAAGCCGTGGGAACCTCAAGGGTTTCGGATTGAGGGGATTGGGGTTGTTTTAGGGTGTAGAGATTATAATTAGGGTTGAGGGGAGAGGGTTTAGGGTTCAGGGTTTAGGGTTGAGGGGTTTAGGGGTCTGGGGTTGGGGATTTCTTTTAAGGGTTTAGGGCTTAGGGTTCAGGGTTTAGGGCCGAAGCCGTGGGAACCTAAGCGGGACTTAGTAAGTAGGTGGCTCCTTTAAAGGGGATTCTAAGGGTTCTTTTAAAGGGCTCTATAAGGGTACTAGAGGGTTTAGGGTTGAGGGTTTTAGGGTTTAGTAAGTAGGTAGTAAGTAGACTTGTAAGCACCCGAAAAGGGACCCTATTTGGGGTTATGGTACTTATAAGTCTATTAAAAAAGCCAGTTAAAGGGTTTCGGATTTAGGGGTTTGGGGTTTGGGATTGTTTTAGGGTGTAGGGATTAGGGTTGAGGGGAGAGGGTTAGGGGTTAGGCTTTGGGGTTTGGGATTTGTTTTAAAGGTTTAGGGTTCAGGGTTTAGGGTTGAGGGGTTAGCGTTTAGGCTTTGGGGTTTGGGATTTTTCTAAGATTTGAGGTTCAGGGGGTTCGGGTTTAGCGGTTAGGGTTAGGGCCCTAGGATTCCTACAAGTAGTTGTTAAGGCCCTTATAGCATGGGGAATTACAGGATCTGGAAAGGCTCCTTTCTTATAGGGCCTTGATAATTAGAATAGGGTTCCTTAAAAGGGTTTCTTTATGGGATCCTACAAGGGCTACTATAAGGATACTATAAGGATTTAGAGTTTAGGGCGAGGGTGCTTTGGAGTTAAAACAAGAGCATAAGTGGGAACCTTCGTGTGGCTCCGGGATTTTGTGAGGCAGTTTAGGTGTGCCGTAAACCCTAGGGCCCTTGAGTCTAAAAGTTAATTAGTCAGGGCCCCGGGAACCTTCCGGGATTTGAGGTTTGTGTCTATATGGGAATCATGGCGATGAAGCTCCAGAGGGCGTGGCCGCCAAGAGTCGGTCAGTGTGGGCAACTTAAACCGTCTTACATGAATCGCCTTGTGGAACGACTAGCGTGAGCTTGAGGCCTTGGGGTTCAGGTTGTGCATGTGGGGCTGTCACCGTTCAGTGTGAGGGACTTCGGCGTGTTTTCTTGGTACTAACGGCTGAGTACCCTAGCCTACAAAAGGTTGAACCTTCTGAATTATAGTAGGATTATAGAAGCCCCCAAAGGTGAAAGGTTTATCTACTCAGCTACTTAGTGGTAGTAGTACAGCTTACATGCGCCGACTAGTGCTAACATTCAGTTTTACGACGGCGACAAGAGATGCACAGACAGGGTGGCAAGAAATGTAAGAGGCAAAACTTGAAGGGATTCGTAAAACGACTGTCATTGTAACACGAGTTGGTAAGTTTAAAACCATAAAACATCCTGTACATCCTATAAGAACGATACGGTTTAGAATATTCTTAAGTCACGGGTTGTAGAGTTTCTAGACATGTGGCTCCTTTTTAACCCATACCCTGCTCTTCAGCAAAACGTCGGACCCATGGCCTGTGACCCACAAACCGCAAACCCTCGACCCTGAACCATAATCACAAGCCCTACACCTTGAACGCTACATCTTCAACCCCAAAACCCGGGACTCTAAACCCTGAAGCCCCTAAACCCTGAACCCCATAAATCATAATCATAACCCTAAACCTTTAAACCCTAAACCCAAAACCTCAAACACTGACCCCTACCTTAACCCTGAAGAACCTACCTTTCGGGCTCCTTATTATGGTTTGCTTCTATACTTAAGTCCCGAAAAGGTAGGATATTCAGGGTCAAGGTAAACCCTGAGCCCTGGCCTCCATCACTTGAGGGACCCCGAGCCTCTCCCTCGGTCGTCTCCGTCATGGGCCTTAGGATAGGGGGCTACCGGTTCTAAAGGATCTAGGTTAGGTACGGCCTCCATACAGTAAGAGTCTATAATAGGGCTACCATTAAGGTCCTACTATATCTATATTATGAATATTATTCAACTATTAGTGAGTGGGGGCCGTGCCCAAGGTCTAGGGCTCAAGGCCGAGGTATTCGGGCTTAGCTTATCCTCCTAAGTCCTGCCTTTCTATTTATAGCCCTAGATTCCTAGGAATCACCTTGCATAGAGTGCTGCACCTAGCCCTCCGAGAAGTTCCAAGTATTCTAGGTTCCTCAGTGGGCCCTTAATGACAAGGGTACAAACGGTAAGACCTACACCCTAAAATCGAAACTTTCCGGAAAGTTTAACCGCTGAACACTTAGACAAAGCAAGACCAAGCTTTGCCTTTGAACCTATCGGAGCCCTTCGATGGGCCTTTCTCCTCCGTTTGAAAGAGCTTTTACCTAGTAGGAGCAAATCGTTTCAGCTCTTAGGGCATCTACCTTGATATGTCCATATTGTATAAAGACTTTTAAACCTTGAAACCCTAAACCCTAAACCCTCATCCTTAAACAGGGCATCTATCGTAGGCCAAAAAGCCGAGTGCTCAGAACGCATGCTTGGGCGGCTTAGCGACGTAAGGTAACTATAGCTATATTTACCCACTAAGTATACAAATAAATCGCTGGAGAGGAGCAAGCCCGGCAGGAAAGTGCTCTTTGGAGGAGCTGTGGCGGCATCAGTGGGTGTCTTCTTCCTGGGCTTCTCACCGGTCGTCTTGGTTTAGTTGTCGGCGCAGGGTCGCAGGGGTTAGGTAGCCCGCAAACCGATTGACATAGCGCGTGCGAAGCATCGGCCTGCAAGACAGAGTAGTACTGTGGCAAAGCGCATGCAAAGCATCTGCCTGCAATGGGTAGTAGGAGTTGCCATTAACCAACATGTTATAATACAAACATTCTTAGTAGTAGTTCTACTAGTAGTAGTAGTAGTAGTAGTAGTAGTAGTAGTAGTAGTAGTAGTAGTAGTGGTGGTGGTGGTGGTGGTGGTAGTAGTGGTGGTGGTGGTGGTGGTAGTAGTAGTAGCAGTAGCAGTAGTAGCAGTAGCAGTAGCAGTAGCAGTAGCAGTAGCAGTAGTAGCAGCCGCAGCAGCAGCAGCAGTGCGAGTATCCTGAATTTGAATAGAATGCTATCTTCCTAGAGCAGTGTAAGACCCTGAAAATTCCAACCTCAGAGCCATTCCGAGCATCGACAAAGCCTTGGACGCACTGGCGGCCATACCCGTGCAGGGCTCATCAGTTCCACTGTCCTCTGCGTTCAGCTTTTCCGTAAGGTTTGGCAGGTTTTGTCTTATAGCGTTGTGGGGTTCCATAGATTTCTGTCCTCAAGATTTCTGTCCTCCAATTATGTGCAAGGCTCAAGGTGTTGGGCTTAGAAGTTTAGATCTACTATAGGGGTGCTAATAACCAATTAGAATAGGGGTTTTGGGGCACAGTCTATATACTATAGTTCGAATGAGGAGCCCCCCAAAACAGTTTAGGTAATGACCAAGGCCCCTACAGTACAGGGCCTCAGCCCTTCTTGGCAAGGGCAGACGAACCCGGAGGATGAACCTTCCAAAACCGAGGCGTCTAGGCCATTCCTTGGGGTTCATTCAGGGTGTCCTTGAAATGGTCGAGTAGCCCCCAAGCCTAAACCCTAAACCCTCAACCCTAAACCCCAAACCCCTACACGGACCTAACAGGACCCCTTAAAGGCAACCCCCCCCAACAACGGGACCCTAGTATAGAACCCTGTGGTACCCTTCAAAGGGAACCCCTGAAGGACCCCTGAAAAGGAGGGCCCTAGCAGTCGGCCTCGTCCACGGGCCCTTTTGCCGAGAGGTAAGCTGACACGGAGAGATCCGCCGGATCCTCGTCTATACTAATGTAAGAACCTGCTTAAGAAACCTTGGGCCTTTATTTGGGTTCCTTGTATGAATCCTACTATTCTGGGGTTATAGGCCCAAGGTTTCTTAATCAGGTTCCTACATTCTGGACCTTTACATGTTATTACACCTAATGCCTTTTACTGGATGGGCTTAGGCGGATTAATTTAAGGTTTAGGGTTGAGGGGTACCGTTTGCTGGATGACCTATTTTATGGTTAGGATCCAAAAAGTAATCAGAAACTAGGTTAGCTAAAAAAATGTGCTGCATTCCATGGTCCAGAGTCTAGGGTTCTAAATTTGACTAAAGGGTTAAAATTCAGAGTCTAGACAGTAATAAAAGGGTGCCCTTTTTGGTTTCAAGGGGGTTATGAGGGAACCTGAACCCTAAAAAAGGGAATAAGGGCCTACTCTGGGCCCAGTAAATTATGCTAAAGGGTTAGGATTTAGAGTTGAGCTGTCGGCGCCCTAAACGAACCGTGCTTGTGCTTAGGAATGAGATCCAAACGGAACTGAGTGGTACTCCCTGTAGAACATGCCCATTCACTGGCCTCTGACGACTTGTAGGAAGCCGTGAAACCAGCATCGGTCGAGTAGCTCAAGCATGCAGTTTTGATAACGTCATTCATTGCTGGCATACTTTTCGGAGCACCCAGGAACATCTCGCCCTTCATGGGCACAACCTTCTTGATGAAACGCCCGTGCACGCCTGCACGAGGAAAAACCAACTGCCGTGCATCGGCACGCGAGCCAACAGCTGTCGACAGCGACACCTTTATGGTAGCCATAAGCTGTTGGGGGAGCCGTTGCACAAACCTTCCACCAAGAAATTGACGCTTTATAGAACTCTGGTCTATTTCGGGTTTAGGGTGTGAGAAGCTGGTAGCCCTTAAGGCCAGCGCGTCGCGTTGGTAGGGGCAGCCTGACGAATGGCTGTACTCGCCAGCGCGGGTGGGCAGATTATAATGACCAGGTATAAGGTCATACACAGGTTATGAGTGCCCAAGTATCGGGCTGCTGCGAAGAAACACCGCTTGGTAGTGGGCTTGGTGGTTGTGGCCTAAGGCTGTGGGGGGTTACTTCATGTCGGCTGCTGAGGGCCTGGCTGGCACAGCAGGTGGTTTTTGCCAGGGCGGTCGGGGTCATGGGTGGCATCACAGCATGGCATTGCCAATGGTTGGGGGCAATGAGCGCCTAATGGAGAGGCCAGGTGGCGCAAACCTCTCAGCCATTGCTGGTGGTTGCTGGGCCTGGGGGAGTTACAGCAGGGAGCACTCCTTCGCATAAGCTGTGGAGCGGGGGGAGTGTGAGAAGCTGGTAGCCCTTAAGGCCAGCGCGTCGCGTTGGTAGGGGCAGCCTGACGAATGGCTGTACTCGCCAGTGCGGGTGGGCAGATTATAATGACCAGGTATAAGGTCATACACATAGGGTTTAGGGTACTCCCTGTAGAGTCACTTTAAAGAACCCTTATCCCTGTGTCAAGAATCCCTACAAACATCCAGAATCCATAAAGGCCTCATGAGGGGCTGCTCTAAACCCTAAACCCTAAACCCTAAACCCTATCCCGTAAAACCGCAGCCTTCATGGTCGTACCAGCCCGAAAGCCGCAAGCCACCAAAGCTCTGAAACCCAAATCAGCATACCTTAGCCTACCAAACCCTACCTTTTTGTAGGTTCCTACTATGAACCTTAATATGGAATTTATAGGGACCCTACTTTTTTGTAGGGTTTGGTAGGTTAAGGTAGAGCCTGAAAAAGGCCCTGGCCCTAAACACTAAAAGCCCTGAAGCCAATAACCCCCTTAAGCGGCTCCCTTCAAGGGCTTCCTTGAAAAGGCTCAGGCAGGGGGTCCCTTTAAAGGAGCCCTCTGAAATTCTGAAGTGAACCCTTGTAGTATCCTTAAGGGAGGGCGGTCCAAGGGGGGTATATAGCCTAGTGATCCCTAATCCTCCCTAAGGTTCCCTTACAGTCCCCTAAGGATTCCTTATACTTGGAGTGTCGGGGGACTTAGTAAGTAGGTAGTAAGTAGACTTATAAGTACCCTAAAAGGGACCCTAATTGGGGTTATGGTACTTATAAGTCTATACAGTAACCAGTTACTAAGTCCCCCGACCCTCCAAGTACCCTCCCCCCTTGAACCACCCTCCCTTAAGGATCCTATGAAACCCAGTCCTCCTCTTGCTCTGCGCCTGCCTCCGTCCAATGCTTCGCGCGCGCATCTGCGGCCTCCCTGTCTTGGAGATTGGGGAAACTTGCTACTATTTGCTTAAGAACACCGCAAAAAAAATATATATTCCTTATAGTGGTAATATAGGGATTATTTTTTTCTATTTTTTGGGGGGGTTCTTAAGCAAATAGTAGCTTGAATTCTTTTACTAGGATACCCAGTAACCTAAGAATAAACAGGCCTCTCTTTTTGGTATTGGGTAACTTTGGGTCCAGGGCTTAGGGTTTAGGATATTCAACTCAGGGGACAAGGAATTGGGTTACAAGTGCAGGTATGTTAAGGTTACAAGCATTCCGAACTTCCAAGCATCGTTCAGGCTTGATAGAAGGCTGTTCGGGCTGCGGACAGACGGTGAGTTTTGGGGCTTTGGGCTTTCTCGGGTTTATGTCTTGCAGGTTTAAGGCTTTCTAGGGTTTAGGGTTGCATAGAGTGTATGGCTTTAGAGCTTCACAATTTTACGTAGGGCTTCAGGCTTTTATGCCGTTCAGGGTTTATGCCTGGAAGGGTTCAGGGCTGTACGGTTTAGGTCGTATCTGGAATTTATATAAGGCTCCTTGGTTTCAACGGTAGTGCTTGAGACTTGCTCCAGGGTCCCACGGTTTGGTTTAGGGTTCAGGGTTTTAGAGTTTAGGATGTCCCATGAGGCAACATGCTGAAGCTTCCATCTTCTACTCTTGCGATGGAGATCGTGCTTTTCACCACTCCACTGTCGAAGGTCTTTGGAAAACTTGCTTAGCCATTTGCTCTGCAGCTTCTTCGGCCGTGTCCAGGGCCCCTGTGTCCGGGCCGGTCCTCCTTGTGGTCGTGCCATGGGCGGACGGCGGCCTGTTTCAAGGTGTGAGGCCGTACAGCATGGTGCGTTCCCATCTTTACTCGGGAGAAGCGACCTAGAGAGGTGCTCGCTTCGCCAAGCACAAGCAAGATGGAGGAGGTGCCGCCGCTTGCAGCACCGTCGTCTTTTCAAGAAGCCGGCGGCAGCGTCGAGGCGACGGCATCATGGGGCGGCCACCTCTGGGCTTTGCATGCTGCAGCAGCGCGAACTGGCTGCATACACTTTTTATGCAAGCATGCTGGCCATACACAGGACAGCAGGACGATAAGCAGTTTCATCCTAGAGACTTCTGTGATTTTAGGGTTTAGTGTTTAGGGGTTTAGGGTTCAGGGGTTTAGGGTTTTTTTTATCCCAAACCCCACCGACTCTTAACCTCGGAGCACAAAGTAGAGGACCTATCCAGTCCAAATCCAAAAGAAGTCCTACGGCTGATGATATAAATCCTGCATTACCCATAATCAGGAATATACCATAATTCCCATAGTCAAGTGGCCATTAAAGTAATGCAGGATTTATATCATCAACCGTACCAGAACTTACCTAGGACCTAGGAACTCTACCGCTTCGGGTCGACGATGGACCGTGCTTCCCAGAGAGCCCAATAAATACCACTACCCCTTGGCGAAGGAGCTTCCGTAGACTGTAGGGGTCGTCTTGCCAGCAATACAAAAAACCTTACCCTTGCCTCGAAGTTGCTTTAAACACTAGACCCTAAACCCTAAAACCCTCAAACCCTAAACCCTACAACCCCAAATCCTGAAACCCTAAAGCCCTAAACCCCAAGGCCTGAACTCTAAAACCCTAAGCCCTAAAAGTCCCCTTCATCAACACTAAAACAGTCGACCCTAAGTCCTAGAAACCCTAAACCCTAAACCCCCCAAACCCTATACAAAAACCCTAAGCCCTTAACCCTAAAACACGAAACCCTGAAACCTTAAAAAGCTCTACGCCCTAAACCCCAAACCCTATAAACCCCACAAGCCCTATAAACCCTAAACCCTGAAGCCCTAAAACAATGAACCCTAAACCCTAAAAGCCCTAAACCCCAAGCCCTCAACCCCAAAACAAAGAACCCCGAACCCTAAAACCCCTAAATAGCACCAAAAGGCCCTAAAGCCCTAAACCCCAAAACCCTGCTTGAAGGATCATGGGACTTAGTAAATATAGTTATAAGTCCCTTAATTGAGGTAGTAAGTACTTCTAATTACAGTTACCCCAATAATAGCCCTAGTCACTAAGTCCCATGATCCTTTATGTAAGCCCTAGCCCTGACAAGTGGCGGAGGCTAGTTAGTTTATTCTAAGAGAAACAAACTTTAGCAGGAAGTTTATTTCCAGGGTTTCAACTATTAAACCAACTAACTCGTCGGGCTGGAGTTTGTTTTTCTGAAAGAAACTAACTAATATGCCTCGGTGGAGGGGTTTGGGGGGGGGTGGGGGGGGGGGAGAAACTAACTAACTCGCTCGGCCGGGGTTTGTTTCTTCGAGAAGAAACTAACTCTGGGTGGAGGAGTTTGTTTCTCCTACAGAAACAAACTCTGGGGGGAGGGGTTTGTTTTCAGAAGGAAAAACAAACTCCGAAGGGGGGGGGTGCAGGGCAGTTTGAAACTAACTAACTCGCTCGGCCGGGGTTTGTTTCTTCGAGAATAAACTAACTTTAGGTGGAGGAATTTGTTTTTCCTACAAAAAACTAACTCTGGGGGGAGGGGTTTGTTTTTCCTAGGAAAAACAAACTCCGAAGGGGGGGGGGGCAGGGGAGTTTGTTTTTCCTACAAAAAACAAACTCTAGGGGCGGGAGGGGGAGTTTGTTTCAGTGGGGAGAAACAAACTCCCATGGGAGAAGTTTGTTTGTTTAAGTGACGCCAGGGGGCGGCGCGGAGGTGCAGGGGGGTTTGATTTACCTACAAAAAACAAACTCTGGGGGGAGGGGTTTGTTTTTCCTAGAAAAAACAAACTCTGGGGGGGCGGGGTTTGTTTTTCCTGGAAAAACAAACTCCCTAGGGGGGGGGGGGGGTGTGTGCGGCTTAAATGGGGTATTATAGCCAGCTGAAACCGTGGGTTTTCGCTCCTATAGTATTTAGTATAGTCAAGCAGATGGCGATTATATCCTTTGTATGTTTTGTGGATGGTCAGGGCCCGAATTAAATAATTTAAATAATTTAAATAATTTAAATAATTTAAATAATTTAAATAATTTAAATAATTTAAATAATTTAAATCCTGGCCGGGGGGGGTTTCGGGAGCCCCGGGCCCCAGGATTTAAATAATTTAAATAATTTAAATCCTGGGGAAGGGTTCCGGATTTAAATTATTTAAATTATTTAATTCCCGGGGCCCTGGACCCCCGGGGACCCCTCCCCTTCAGGATTTAAATTATTTAAATTATTTAAATTATTTAAATTATTTAATTCCCGGCCCCATTTAAATAATTTAAATAATTTAATTTAAATAATTTAAATCCTGGCCGGGGGGGTTCCCGGGGGCCCCGGGCCCCAGGATTTAAATAATTTAAATAATTTAAATCCTGGGGAAGGGCTCCGGATTTAAATTATTTAAATTATTTAATTCCCGGGGCCCTGGACCCCCGGGGACCCCTCCCCTTCAGGATTTAAATTATTTAAATTATTTAAATTATTTAATTCCCGGCCCCATTTAAATAATTTAAATAATTTAAATAATTTAAATAATTTAAATCCTGGCCGGGGGGTTCCCGGGGGCCCCGGGCCCCAGGATTTAAATAATTTAAATAATTTAAATCCTGGGGAAGGGCTCCGGATTTAAATTATTTAAATTATTTAATTCCCGGGGCCCTGGACCCCCGGGGACCCCTCCCCTTCAGGATTTAAATTATTTAAAATCCTGGCCGGGGGGGTTCCCGGGGGCCCCGGGCCCCAGGATTTAAATAATTTAAATAATTTAAATCCTGGGGAGGGCTCCGGATTTAAATTATTTAAATTATTTAATTCCCGGGGCCCTGGACCCCCGGGGACCCCTCCTCTTCAGGATTTAAAATATTAAAATTATTTAAATTATTTAATTCCCGGCCCCATTTAAATAATTTAAATAATTTAAATCCTGGCCGGGGGGGTTCCCGGGGGCCCCGGGCCCCAGGATTTAAATAATTTAAATAATTTAAATCCTGGGGAAGGGCTCCGGATTTAAATTATTTAAATTATTTAATTCCCGGGGCCCTGGACCCCCGGGGACCCCTCCCCTTCAGGATTTAAATTATTTAACTTATTTAAATTATTTAAATTATTTAAATTATTTAATTCCCGGCCCCATTTAAATAATTTAAATATTTAAATAATTTAAATAATTTAAATAATTTAAATCCTGGCCGGGGGGGTTCCCGGGGGCCCCGGGCCCCAGGATTTAAATAATTTAAATAATTTAAATCCTGGGGAAGGGCTCCGGATTTAAATTATTTAAATTATTTAATTCCCGGGGCCCTGGACCCCCGGGGACCCCTCCCCTTCAGGATTTAAATTATTTAATTCCCGGCCCCATTTAAATAATTTAAATATTTAAATAATTTAAATCCTGGCCGGGGGGGTTCCCGGGGGCCCCGGGCCCCAGGATTTAAATAATTTAAATAATTTAAATCCTGGGGAAGGGCTCCGGATTTAAATTATTTAAATTATTTAATTCCCGGGGCCCTGGACCCCCGGGGACCCCTCCCCTTCAGGATTTAAATTATTTAAATCATCTTTATCATCTTCATCATCTTCATCATCTTCATCATCTTCATCATCTTCTTCATCTTCTTCATCTTCATCATCTTCTTCATCTCCATCATCTTCTTCATCTTCATCATCTTCATCATCTTCTTCATCTTCATCATCTTCATCATCTTCATCATCTTCATCATCTTCATCATCTTCATCATCTTCATCATCTTCATCATCTTCATCATCTTCATCATCTTCATCATCTTCATCATCTTCATCCTCTTCATCATCTTCATCATCTTCATCATCTTCATCACACCCTCCAGCACAATATTGTACAGTACTTACGGGGGCTTTGTTACCTCTAACAGCCTTGTCGTGACTTGTTACACGCAACATGCTACAACATTCATGCGATGCTGCACACTGAGTTATGAACCAAAGATTCTCCGAACAAGCGCTTCGAAACACATGTCCGGCATTCCCGTCAGGATACGCTGCCGACTCTGCGATCCCTTTCATCGCAATCGCGAAGGCGAGGACGCTTGCATGCATCAGTTGTTAGTAGTGCTGCTACAGTCGTGCGCGATGTCATTGGTAGCGGATTGACGGAATAACGCAATTTGGGTCGGCTCGAGAACCTGAGCTCTTGCCTGCCATCCGAAATTTCCTTGCTCGCAATGCCTTCGACTGGCTCATCGGTTCGCCTTGGCCTGGGGGTCATGAAGGCTAAGTATCTGCAGAAGAAAGGCGCCATTCGAGAAGATCATAAAAAACTGCGGAGTCTCCTGGTCTCCATAAAGAAGAAGGAGCAGGAGTTAGACGAGATGGAAGAAAGTCGGTCGTCTTCTTTCTCGTCTGGTTCTCCTGTGCTGCCTGGGAGCTCAAGTGAGGACGAGAAGGAAGACAAGGCACCGGACGGAAGCAGCAAGGCGAAGGTCTCGGGTGAGTCGCCAGGAGGGGGGAAGGAGGTGGCCAAGACACCGCCCCCCAAAACCAGCCCACCCCCACCTACCCCCAACCCCGGTACTGGGAGACGAGCTCCTGGCGCGCCAAAGGCGGCTCAGGCAGCAAGTACAGAGGGCAAGCCGGAGGGAAGAAAAGTCCGCGAACGCAGACCTTTCATCCCTCCCGGCGAGCCCGCTCCCAATCACAAGGGTAAGCCTGATGCGAGCGGCCAGCTGTATCCAGGGTTTCCTAAGGAAGACCCGCGACACTGCGAGGCCTGCGAGCAGCTACGGCGGGGTTTTCAAAACGCCACGAGGCCGCACCGACCCAGCGTCGGCGTGTGTGCCTGGGCGCTGTACTCCCGTAAGTCCTAGATGCGAAGGCATCTATAAAAGGAGCGTCTGCTTGGATTGGCGGACAGAGCACGTTCTGCAAGTGTGGACCAGAACTCACAAGAGCCTTGTGGCAGGTGAACCGGCCCGGAGATGGAGTGGCAGGCCGGTCGGGTGGTGCTGTCGTGTAGCAGTGAAGCGCATGGATGTAAGCATAGCAAACACCAACGGCATGGCGATAACCCGAGACCGTAACTAGGGTACGGGGTCCTTAAGAGTAGTATCATCTGTACATATGTACAGGAAGGAACTCTGAAGGAATCCCTTCAAAAACTACATGGCCTCCATTCGGCGGGCTTATAGGGCAGGGAGGTCAAGTTCTTTCGCCATTTGCCTGCGTGAATCCCGAGCTTGGACGGCTCGACATGTAGCCCAAATCAGCCAGGGTCAGACATGCTCTCTAGAGAAGAACGACAAAACTCAGCAGCGAGCATATCCGACCCGACGAATAGGGTCGGTCACGCTGGATCCAGGAGGGCCCTAAGAATATCGTGGGTCTCATGCGTCTAATATATCAACATACAGTCTGTCTCTTTAGTTGCCAGAGATAGAGCACGTTGGGTTTCTGTAGTTAATACATCAAGCCGCAAACCCCCGCAGCGCTTCGTAACGGTCGGAGCAGACGGGACCTACACAGATCCCTGCGCTAAAAAGAAACAGTTTGTCTCTATGGGATCTGTAAGATGGCGTGCTCTTTGATGAAGAACATAGTGGATCAGCAGCTATAGCATGAAACGCTAGCATGCAGATCCGACGATGTAAGTCGGGCCTATCTTACAGCACGAGGTTGGACGGACGATCACAATTTCGCGAGATGATCGGTGTGCCCGAGCTCGTTTATCTTAACATGACAGGTCTGAGAGTCATGTCAGTGCAAGTCTGCGTGTTGCAACGGAGTATTGGACGGCCATCCGGCGGACAACTCGCTGCTGTCACTGTCGCTTGCACTAGGGTGAGCTCTGTTGCCGTTATAGAGTGTTCTTGGCTCAAGCTTACACAGCACTTCCTTTCCACGCAGATTCTCGTGTGCCTTGACTGCATACTGCAAGAATATCATAACAACTCCGCACCGACATGACACTGCAGGACCATGATTTGCTTCTCAGCATGCCCGTGGTTCGCGGACGACGCGCGCGAAGCCCAAGTTGCGGCATGGTAGACTTATCCACAAATAAGCTGACACAAGGGTGGAACACCGTCCTCCCACCGTGCAGCCGTCTGGGACGCGCAACTCGATCGTATGCTGCTATCCATTTGTATGTGCACATTGATGAACTTTGTTCTGGATATCATCGAAGGTGTCTTCGTGCCGTACCAAAATCGCTGGGTGAGGCAGTCGCGTGATATCTGCGTAGGCTAGAGAAGCGCGAACGGGCAGTATGTGGTATGGCAGGATCGACAAGCCAGAGAAGGACGATCCGTCGGCGCCACAGTTATGTATAAAGACTGGGAATCCCATGAGTATTTCCCGGGCAAGACTCCAACTCCCACATACCTTCTGTTTCAGGTCAGCAACGCTGGACGACTGCCGCCGGCAGCGGGTGGAGCGACCTTCTCAATCGGATCGAAGCACAATGCAGCGTTACACAGAGTCGAACAGATAAGGCCTGCAGCCGCGGCTGACGACCGCGTGGTTTTTATGACGTCTGCACCTCATTGGGTTCAGTGATACGAAATATCAAGGCCTTAACAGATCCCAGCACCCGCAAACCTTGATATCCCAGTGTTGCTCTTGCAGGGAAACGGGTACTTCTGTCGCTGGAGGACTGCTTTCCATGTTTGCAACAAGATGTTCAGGGACATGTCCCGGAAGCAATTGTTTCAGGTCCGAAGCCTGCCTGCACCATGTCGGCAATAGACCAAACATGGAAGGTGGTCTGTGTGTGTGTGTGTGTGTGTGTGTGTCTGTACATTGTAGCAAGGGATGCTGGACGAACGCGGCCGGTGGATGAAGACAACGTGGACTCCTCCGGTGTGATCGAGTGGTTGTCGTGGTAGCAACACCGCTGTAAGAGCTAGCATGGATGACCTTCTGCATGGTAAGGTTGGAGGCGAAGATGCGGAGCTCTCAGTCATGTGAGGAGTGCACTGGCCCGCTAAATAGGAAGCTGTCCTTGGATGCAGGTGTCCGCCCAACGCAGCTTCCGCCAGGGTCGATATCTGTGGGCCAGGAACTTTGATCGAGCGTACGAGACTATGGAGGATGTTCACACTTGAGAGCACGTGCGGCGGGGACAGATCTTTTCTGTTTATCGATAGCTGAGACGGGCATTGTCGAAGCGGCTGCGGCAGAGAAGTCGAAGGCTGGAGAGCAGCAATCAGGCATTGCGCAACTTTGATACGGACAGAAGGCAATAGGGTCCATACCAACGCAAGGCAAGACTGAAACGCTTGACTTCTGGGTACTGAGGCAGGAGTTTTACCACTTCATTCCTGTCTATGGAGTCCAAAATCTCATCGACCGAGAGTTGGCGACTCAGCATGCGTGTTCGTTGTCGAATATGCTCATGTGAATGGGCGCAAGATGACTTCTTAGTTACGTGTTTAAATCAATACTGAAACGATTGACTTCCGGATACTGAGGCAGAAGTTTTATCACTTCAGTCCTGTCTATGGAGTCCAAAATCTCATCGACCGAGAGTTGGCGACTCAGCATGCATGTTCGTTGTCGAATATGATCATGTGATCTCGGTGAGGCATGGTGTCACCGCGTGCCGACCTTGACTTCTAGAGCATATGTTCCGGAAACACACGAGCAGATATACATTTGAACTCGATCGGAATGTGTAAGCGAGGTCGGACTGGCGTATCTTTGCACCTCTTGCAGATGCGCTCGTTCGTGACAATCTGAAGTGGATGCACATGTCCATCGCTCGAACGTATGAGACCGAGTTTGTAACTATGTGTACTTCTAATATCATTCGAGGAACCGCGACGCCTCCGAGAACTACGTGGATCCATTTGAGTGACTTGGCGAAGAATGAAGCAACATCTGCCACAGGTTCGTGTGCTTCACGGTCGGTTTATATGCACGATCGCATGTTACCATGTGTCGTGCTAGATTGCAACAACAAAGGATACTCGCTCCATGGCCCAGCACATCGAAGCGGCCTGTGGCTAAGGCCTTGGGTAAGGTGCTGTCTATAAAACAACACCACGAGATGCTTGACATATGAACGTCCATGCTGTTACAGGCGAATGTTGACTGGAAGTTGATCCCGCGACATATGTGGGCACGTCGCTGCAGTCGCAGACATCAGCGATCAAGCAGACTGCTCAGCACTCGCCAGACAAGCACATCTGAGTCGGCAGATCCATGCCTCTGCAGGAATGGCATTGCGTCAGAAGGCTCATGCGCGTGACTGCCCCCCAAGCGTCTCGACGTCAGAGTAACATGTAAATGTAGCCAAGCGATCGAATACGCGGCAATGTTTCCGACTACTGAGGCAAGCGGGAGAAGTACTTGGACGTGTGCCTCATCGATGCACTACGGGGCCACGGCCACAAATGCGAGTATGCAGCGGATGGGCCCTTTTGGGCCATGCGAGACGGCAACAGGTTCGTGAACCCACTGGGGCAGCTTGACTGCACTTAGATAAGATGCACCGAATTGTGCGCAGCAGAACGAGTGTTCCGCGTGCTTGGGTCTGTTGAGGAAAATCATCCGCCGCACGGACTGGCAGCACATTGTCCGATCACGGGACGCGAAGTTTCTGGTGGCGGCTGATGCACACTTCATGGCTTTGCGAAAGCAAGATGGCTGTCTTCAGCTGAACCACACGAATAGAACGCACAATTGGGAAGCAGTCCAGGTCGATGATATTGAAAACCCGGTGTCTTACTCAGCTGAACATGGATGGTTTCTGAACCCACGCTTATGCACGGGCTTCTTTGCCATAGAGGACCGGCTTGACTTGGGGCCGTGGCTGGAAAACTTGCAGTATCCGTCCTTATCATAAGCGGCTTTCTAGTCTTGGCTCTTACATGATATCATACATGCTAAGCAAATACGGAGGAAAGGAGATTAGGATGTACTGATATCGAGTCAGACAAAATAGTAGGTAGCGGAAACTCATGAAACCTCTACCGTTGTGATTGTCGCAGGACGCGGCGGTTGGCGGCACTTCTGGCGGAGATGTGCTGGGTGGGGCGTGGCAAGACTTGCCGAATCACGTCGATGTGGTCACAATACTTGGAGACTTGACATCACTGGCCCGATTCGATCAAACAAGCACAGCGGCTCATCGTCTGGTCACAGATTCGGTGACGTGGACAGGAAGCAGCCCTGGACTCATCAACTCCCAGGCCGTGCGGGGGGACTGGTTCCGCGGTGGCTCTGAGCTGAGTCGAGCACTGCGGTCTTCCCGCTTCCTTACAGTGGAGTGGCCAAGTGCACGTCGCACAATGCTGCTAGCTGAAACAAGCATGACGATATGGCGCACAGCCGGATCAGTTCTGGGACCTCTTCGTTTCAACCTCTGCGCAGCAGATATGCCAGAAAGATGCATCATCTCTGTAGGCTCCAATATGGAGAGATGCTGGTGCGAACTTGGCAATTTACAGGGCGAGGTGGTACTGTGTTCCATGAGCCACAGTCGACGGGACCGGGAAGCAGCGACACGCACATGTCGCATGCCTTGGAGGCCCATGGAATCTGATCGACAACTACACGTTCAATGGGGACAATGCACTTTCCAGATCTGCATGGACGGATACTTGCTTGGATGTTTACCGCTGGAACATGGGCAGTTTACACACGCAGCACAGGTTGCCATCCACATCTTTTGTACAAGAGAGTCTAGATTGGTCACCGTGCCTATTCACAGCTCACTCCTGCCTACTGAACTAGATACATCTTGGGTGTTTGACTGCTACGACGCACAAGGCGGATCAAGCGCGATTGCAGATCTACAAGGTGGAGCTTCAGATTGGACAGACACACTGTCGCGTGCAGCTCCCTGGCTGGAGGGTATGGCAGACCTACTCCGCCTGTCTGCGTGCAGCGATGCGCTGCGAACAGCTGTGCAACACAAACAAGTCTGGCTGGATGAACGGATTGAGTTTAAATCCTTGCCGAGCCCGGTTTTTCGTGCCAGTACATTTTTTCATGGTCTTCGGGAAGCTTGGCAGACAAGCGCCAAGCGCGTGTATTGTCCACATGCGCTCTTGCATATTTTCACTGCCCTGGGTGATAAACTCTGGCTTCGCGGCGATGGCGAATATGTACCATGCTTGATCGAGAGACGGAAGGCAATTACGTACTGGAGGTCTGAGTGTCAAACATACAAATCCGTGAAACTTCGATGTGGTCTGCCACAGTACACAAAGTACTTGGTGATGGCGATTCGACGTGGTCCCAACCATCGCAGCACTCCGACAAGGAGCACCTGCATGATTCTCAAGGATCCCTTCAGTCATTCTGGACAGATGTCTGTTCGATTGTTAAATGGTGAGCGTGTTGGAGTCCCACAAGCAAGCTGGATGACATCGGCAACGACTGACTTTCATACGTTTGAGTTTCGGTGGGAGGACGATGCGCTCGCGGTGCATTACAATGATGCAGTTGTGATCACACTTCCCTTATCGGCGACACAACGTTTAGATCACTGGTCGCGTGTCGCTGTCATGTGTGTCGGCGATAGTGAGCGGCCAGCTACAGGCCTGAGCGTTGAGTTGCTGCCATTTCAATATCAAACCCACTTTGGCCAGCCAAAGTGTTCCTACTGTTACTCAGACAGTGTTGGCTGCTGTATGACCTGCTCATATTGGTATTGCCAGCAACATGGTCTCGTGGGAAATGAGTCGTGCCTGGCATGCCTTCCTGACACCTTCTTGGAGGATCGCCTCGGCGGGTCGTCTGGAATAGGACAACAACGGATACACATTGAACAAAGACGTCTGACCGCATTGCTGCGATTGTATGTCAATTTCGAAGGCGAAAGTGCGGCATTTGGTTTACTCTGTGATCGCATCAGGATGCAGCAGGAGCTAGTCTATGCAGCATCGGAAATCCATAACGCAAGCTTCCATGACGTGGACCAGAATTTCTTGCGAAGACTTGAACGTTCTATTCAACACAATGGCGTGTCTGCGTTCTTCGCGATTGACAGAAATGGCACGAAGACGCCTGGTAGGTTTGGTCTGATCGACGTGGACTTGGCTGCTGTTCTGCCACCTGCATTGAGAGATCTCAGAAATCCACGTACAATTGTGCTGGAGAGTCCCTCATGCTTCGACATCACGCACCTAGCCGGCATGAATGTGTTGGACGTCTTGAGTCACGTACATCTTCACCCCCGCGATTGCAGTCTCCAGTTTGAAGAACTGGAACATATTTACACTTGGGAAGGGCGCAGAGTCAGCGTGTCGGTTACCAGCTTGATTCATGGTCTCACGCATCAATTCAATTCTGCTGACGCACTCCGTGCGATGCGCAATGGCAGAAACTGGCCACGAGAGGAGTACACAGTTGCCAATGTCGTGGAGGTCTTAAACCAACATCTACCGAATAGCCCTTTGACGCTGATACTGCGACATTTGGTAGATGCAGAGGTGACAGATATTGCAGCCATCTGTCAGGCTATCCGTGATCTTGTCTGGACTCATCCAGGCTGTTCTCATCTAGCTTCTGTTGTCAGCATGACGGATGATGAGATCCTGGACAGATGGGAGAGGAACCGACGCACGGCTGCTGCTCAGGGTACATGGATGCATGCGTGCTGCGAGTGCTTGTTGAACGGTGGGATGGTGTGCCTTGCCTCGGAGGAGATGTGCATGTTCACCAAGGTCATACGAGGATTACAAGCAGAAGGATGGATGATATTCAGAACAGAGTGGTGTGTTTACTGTGAAGCAGAGGATGTTGCGGGCTCCATTGATGCAGTGGCCGTACGACAGAACGAGTATTGCATTCTGGACTGGAAAAGAACCAAGGCCCTTGCTTCCAAAGATGCTGCGTATGGACGCATGATGCACTTTCCCATGAACGACGTTCCTGATTCCGTCCTGTGGCACTATCGGGTTCAAGTGAACATCTACGCCTGGATCCTACGAAGATACTACGACATCAACGTGACAGAACTCAGGATAGTGTGCTTGCATCCGGACAATGCGCCGCAGCCACTCATCGTGAACGTGCCAATGATGCAGGACAAGATCGAAAAGCTAATGAGCTGGAGAAGGGATGATAGACAGCTCCAGATACACCTCTCCGCAGAGAGTGGAGATTTACGTGGCGGGAGTCAAGAAGGCGAGCTATCATTCTCGCAGATGTTGGATCAAGAGATGGACACTTATGAAGACGTACTTCCAGAAATACCCAGTGCAGACGAACGATCTTCGAAGCGACACAAAGCCCAGGAATCTGTGGAGGGAGCTACTCCGGATAATGCAATGAGTCAGTTCATGCAAACGGATTTCGATATGTCATCCATCCCTGGTCAGTCCTCCGAGCGCGAATCTGTTGAAGGGAGCATCCTCAAGGAGATCGGCGGACTCGAAAGGATGATTACAGCATATCGGCCCAGTGCGGCATGGTCGACCGCCTTTCGTCACGTGGTTCAAGGGGCTCTAGCTGTCCATCAACTTCGGCTTCTGGATATCAGCCGGCGAGAGGAAGTCCTGTTCCTCGAGCTCATCGAAGGGTCCGGGAGACATGTCCGTGCCCACAATGGCCAATGTTTTTTCTATTCGGAACATGGCCACTGGAATGCTTACAAGGGTGTGGTGCCCCAAGGCACTCTTGCGCGATGTAAGAAGTTTCTGATCCAGTTGGAAGGCGTCTACGCGTTATTCGAGTCATCTGCCCTACGGAACAGTGAAGGCATCCTGCAGGCGTCTCAAGCTTTGTTGGAAAGACACTCTGGTTGCTGCGATAGCCTTCTGGCTGCCTGTGAAAGGGCTGCTACTTGTCGAATGCCATCCAAAGCAAACACTCGGGATGAAGGCGATGGGGCCGAGGACCATCGCAAGGCCTTGCCTTGGACGGTGGCAATGGCCAACACAATCGGCAAGCTCTATGTGAAGTTGCCGCTCGTTTCATGTAAAACGTGAGAAATGCTTCGTGTTGAATATAGAGTTTAACTGGTTCTATTTAGTTTGTGTGCTTGTCGGTGACAGCTCCCAGGCAAACCTCCTTGCTCAATGATAGTCTCATCAAGTACTACATTGCCTGGTGTTCTCTCGACATTCAGCCCTCTGGTGGCTTTTGCACCACCGATGCCTGTTTCACTTTCACGGATGCTGGGTTGCAGGCAGTCCCCAAAGCAGCAGCCAACGACGTCTATGTCTACCTTCCGCACAAAATGCTGGATCCGGTTGCGGATGACGTGCGGCAAAGAGTGCACTTGTTCTGGCAGACGACCTACTGGGACAACGCGAATGCATTCGAGGTCTTCATGGCCTCGTTCACTCTTGCTTTGCGTGGTGAGAACGCGGACCGTGCCTTCTGGGGTATAGGCGCAGGTGGCGTGGGCCAAAGTCTCCAGACAGCGCATTTGGAAGCCATCCTCGGAGAATACCACACTTGTCTCGACATGAACATATACTTTGTGGACGAGGCAGGAAGATGAACAAATCCTAAAACATCCATAAAACTGTAGGACATGAAGCTATACTAGTGGTTGTACGACAAGCTTGTATCTGAGACCATTACAGAGTACTCAGACAGGAGATGCGGAAGCAAGCTGCCAACATCGTCGGGAAAATTGTCGTGACCGGGCAAGAAAGCGTGCAGGGCTCCCGACGTCCGATGAGAGAAGACATCTACAAGAAGCACATTTCCGCCGACAAGGTGCCAGAGCGTCTGCCGTACGCCATACACACGGAACTGGTGGAACTGCGTGGTTGGAAAAAATTCGAGCTAAACACTGCTCCCAAGTTGCTCGACTGCAGATTGAGGTAATCAGGGCATAATGTCGGCAGCTACGTAATATTGTGATGTTTGGTTGATGTTCGACTGTAACTTAGAGCTCCTCTCTACTGGGCAGGTTCTCGGGAGTCACCGAAGAGACCTTGAACTCCATGTTTCGGCGGACGGCAGTATGCAAATACAAAAGCGTCTTCGTGGATGCGGCCCGCATCGCCGGCAAGGAAAAACTAGCTGCAGCGCATGGTATTTTTCCGCGGGATCCCACCTTAAAGGACTTCTTACGGGACGGGCCTGCTTGTTTGGTAACACTCCGTTGCTTGTGGAACTACGCACGAAGTCGCACCGCTTTCCAATGTCGTGATGTTCTGGAAAAGTATGCTGTTCGTGGTGGTGACGGTGGTTTGACTCTGGCGACGGTGCGGCGCAGCTGTGGTCTGAGTCCGGATGAAACGGCAACAGTCGATCCGCTGCAC